>JAZKJV010000901.1:1568556-2152094 GCA_037367405.1 Ottelia alismoides
TAATCTTCTCTACATTTGAACATTCTGCCCTTGCGTATCTCGTCAAGGACGCCATCAATTGCAGACTTCCTTCGAATGTCATCCTCATATGTTGAACGAGTATTGGATCCTCTCATCCCATAAAAGAAAACGGGGTACAATATGTCGTGTGCTTTGTTCATCGACTCGAATCTCCTCGTTTACCACATTATCTTCAACATCTTCTTCACTATCTTCTTCCAGATCATCATCGGTTCACCAAAGGATGAAATCATCCAAAGTATGATTAACCTCTCTCAGCAGATCATCACTCATACGCTATTCTTGATCCGTACATGGCTGCGTTATAGGTACATCAGTGCTAGTGTCAAAGAAGGGTTGTGTGCTGGGGACAACGGAGGGTTGTGTGCTAGGGACAACGGAGGGTCCCGTGTCAGTGACAACATTGTGGTCTTCGCTCACCGATACATTTTCAACAATAATGTCAGTAGGCATCAATTTCCCAATGTCCGAGCATACACAAAAACTGTTTGCACATCATCATCATCGACGATAGACGTAAATGATGGCTCTTCGCATGGGCCCCGAGGGATGCGATGTAGTAATTGGATTTTTTGATTATTGACATTCAGGTGAACTTACGATAAACTAAGTTCAACATATCATTGAATGTCATATTGGGTATTAATCCAAACCCACGTACATTGGTCGTCGAAGAGCCAACAAGTGTACCCTTCAAATGAAACATACAATATACCGACTCCATTCTGACCTAATACGTGGCACAACGTACAAGTCAAAACAATCATGAAATGAAGACAAATGTGCATAGTATATAACTTAAATCTAATCTCCAAAAAATTTTTTACCAAATCTCAATGGATGCAATGAAGGGTTCGCCCTAGTGAGAGGCGGCGGCAGTTAGGGCGGCAACGAACAAGAAAGGCATGAAAAAGGACTTCTCCACAGGGCTTGGAGTAGTCAAAATGAAGATTGGACGGAGAGGAGGAAGCCGAAATCGCCGTCTCTAGAACTCGGACTCGGGTGGCGGATGGAATGGGGTCATGTGGGGGGAGGGTTTGCAAAATCGCGGGTTTATTGAGGTCGAGTATCGCATGTTTGTTATGCGCTACATGTATCGCATATCCAAAATGCGATACATGTGTAGTTTCTGGGTTAAAAAAAATATTACCAGTGTCGCGTGTTTAACATGCGACATGCCTGTGGCTGCTGAGTACAAAAAACTTTTCGTAGTACCTAGGGATTTAAATAAATCCAAGGTACTACTTAGGAATTTGACTCTCATATCTAGTCTCATCGCGTATGGCGTTTGGCCATCTTTCAAGGAGCTTTGTGGACAGGGTATTCCTCCTAAGTGATTAGGAAACAAGTAAATGACTTCACATAAATTTAGATGCCACATAATACATCCAAATGTTTTTTTTCAAAATGCAGTGACTGTAAAAGAATCCATGATGCATATGTTTCCTTCTCCTAAACACATGGTTCGAAAAAACTCGCCTCGAGGCGGTCGAGGCGTACGCCTCGAGGCGAGGCGGTCCAATTTAGCCTCGAGGCGTGCGCCTCGGTCCAGTCCAGTGAGGCACGCGCCTTAGGTGGTCGAGGCGTAGCCTCGAGGCATTCCGCCTCGAGGCGGTCGAGGCGTTTGCCGAGGCGTTTTGACTTTTTGAAGCATTTTTTATTATTTTAATGGTTTAATTGTTAGTTTGAGAAGGTTATAAATATCTATTTGTTTAGGATAATGATTATACAAGATAAATGCCTAAATCTGATGTTTCTTTTATGTCCATAACTTCATATTTACTATTAATTGTGTCAAGCTATTTCTGCAAACTCTTACTATTTCACTCTTAATAATGAATTCATAAATATCAAATCCAACAATACTCGTAAAATTAACGAGCTTTGCCATATATCAAGCAAAACGAAATGGATATGGTTCATGATTTTTCATAATGTCATATATTATACATTAGACACATAACATAAATTTCTTCGACTATATTTAATCGTACTTTTAATTAAAACAATATTTCAAAGATTTGCTCGAAATAGACAAGATTCACAGTTTCTCGTGCGACTATATATTATATGGTAGACACATAATATAAATTTCTTCAACGTAAATTTAATCGTACTTTTAATTACAACAATATTTTAAAGATAGATGTGTATTATTTAATGCTTTCACAACATTCATTGACAATGAATTCCTTTTTGATTCGATGAAAATGTGTAGAAAGAGATATGATGTTGTTATATCTTCTATTTTAAAGTTCTTATCTATATTATTTCATCATATCTTATAGTGTTAAGTATTATATGTTGGGAAGATGACATATAATTACATTGACATATATATATATTATGCATATTTTTCTCTATAAATTGAGGCTTACGCCTCGACCGCCTCAAGGCTACGCCTCGCCTCGATTCCGATGAAAACGCCTCGTTCCGCCTTTCGTTTTTTCAAACCTTGCCTAAACATTAACAGACAACAAACAGTTGTATTTGAAAGTGGAATATGGGAATTCAGAAAATGAATAAAAAAAACTTACAATGACAAAAAAATGCTAGTCTCTGTACTGGGATTCAACGAGCAATATGAAGAGTTCTTCATCAGTAATTGGTCCAAGCTCCATTGCCCTTTCCAAGGGGGTCTGCCCTCCATGGTCCTTATTGGATAGGCATGCACCCCTGCAAGAAAAATGATCCATCAGTGATTTTACGATCTGGTCAACTAATTGACTGAAAGAGCAAAAATATAATCAGCAGAATAATCGAAAAGCAAATAAAAAGAAAAACCAAGATTTTAAGCACAAAAGGTTTAAACTACCATCCAGAAGAGCACAAGATCACCGAGGTAAGACTAGACTTAGATTCATATTTCTTTTTGCTTTACTTTACGGATTGGTACTAGTAGGTGCTGATGAAGACGTATGAAATAATTTTGCCAACTAGGGAACAAAGACTTAGAAGGTACTAATATTTTGCCAAAACTAGTGTTTAAAAAGTCGCATGAGTGTGGTTACTTGGACTTTCAGTGCAGTTCAAGTCTTGCTAAATAAAGAAAGACATTAATCATTACCTTTTTATTAGGTATTTGGCAACTACGTTGTTCCCCTTGAAAATACAGTGATGCAAAGGAGTTCTTCCATGAAAATCTTGCATATTTATGTCAGCGCCAAATTGTAGGAGCAGCTCCAGCATAACCAATTCACCAATATGACATGCCAAATGCAGCAAAGAGCAACCTTGGAAGCAGTCACTTTGCCCACTAGACTCCTTGATTTTTGGACAATTTGATGGATCATACTTCTTTTTTTCAGAATTGTCAGAACTCCCCACATTTTGCAGATCCATGGGATGATGACGCTCATCGGTATCAACCATGTCATAAGTTGTGTTAGGATCTGCTTCAGATGCTACCAAAAGATGATAAACCAATTTTATATCGCTAGTTTTGACAGCCTCCCACATTCGAGCAGTTACAGGTAAACAAGATTTTTCTGTTTCTTTGACCATGAAGAGCTTTTCTCCATACTGTGACAGAAGGCATCATAAGAATCAGAGCTTTATCTGAGATGTTTGTATTATTGGAAATTAGCTGTAAACACCAGCATTAGGAATTTCACCATTAACAAAAAGGCCTCGTAAGCAAAGGAAACGTGATTTTCAGCTCTTTTATGAATGAGCATTTAAGTTTTTTATTTGTTAAAGGTGAAGCCCACTTTCTGTAGGTAAAAAATTCAGCAGCAAACAATACGCTCTGCTCAGACCATCTGCCAGAAAATCAGCCTTCATAAATCACATTAACTGTCCAGTATATCAGTTATAGACTTGTCATAATTTTTATTTAAAATCCATATAATCAATATTTGAGATAGGGAGGACCTTTTAGGTATTTTGAAACAATAAGATATCTCAGAAGGTAAACTGTAAATAATATAGCACAAAAATGATAGGAAGCACAAGGTAATGGAGAGCTCAAGAGGAAGCGGCATTGGGGATCGCAAGGGGGAGCTTGAGGGCAGTGAGGGAAAGCAGGTGCTGCTGGGAAACACGGTGCTCCTTCCGGTGGGGATGGACCGTTGCCTTCGCTGTGGGGGTAAGGGGCATATGACTCACTCTTGTCGTGATTATGTCGTGAGTTTTGGTTGTGAATAGACCAGTCACTGACAGACTACACGTGTATTGGGAAGGGTTTGCGATACTAGGAGGCCACGAGCGGGCATGGGATCAAATCGCTCCCCACCCTCCGATTAACAAGGTCCTAGCAGGCAAGTGCCCAGATGAAGTTGGATGTGTGTTATTGGGGGACCTCAACGATCACGATGTTTCTCAGCACAACCTTTTCTGGAGATATAGTGCATATAGAGGGCCCCTTGGTCTACATCCGAGGGCTTTTGGAGGCTAAGTTTAGGAGTTGCTCCAGGAGGGCGGTAATGCATCAACAACGGTATGATGGTGTCATCTGCTCGTCTTGGAGGATGTTTTTGCGAGCCCCCAACATCGTCAACTTGGGATGGAGCAGTTGCCCCTCTGGTGTCAGTCTGGAGGCAATGCGTGAGGTGTTGCAGGGTTTGGTGAAGTATGAATCTCTTTGTGGGGTCTTCTGGATGCTATCATGGAGGTGCTCGAGCCCCCATGCCTGTTGCCGATGAATTTTCACTTCTTGATAGGGAATATAGTATTATGTTTCAGTTTAGTTGATTGATGTGGTACATTGTTGTCAACCGTGGCTGATATTCAGGCAGGGAGCAGCGCAACGAAGATCGGGGAAGAAGATGTGGTAAGGGTGGCACCAGACATTACGATAGCTAAAGTGAAAGTCAAAGAATGCCTCAACGATTGCTGCGGAAGTTGAAACAATGGCACTGAAACCGGAGATAAACGTGAAAGGGCTAGAGATTGTTACAGATTTGGTGGCTCTACCTTTCAAATCCCATGTATTAATGATTCGCTCATGCCATGTCAACTCCGATTAGGCAGGTCGGATCTTCTTTTGGATGGATCCATGTAGGAGGGAGTTGTTGGCCACTAGTTTCCGGAAGCAAGAGCCCATTGTTATGGATTTGAATCTTGGGCCCTCTAAGATCTAATGGACACTGCACATGGTAATTGGTAAGGCTGTCCTCATGCCGAGTGTAGCGACAGGACAAAAGTTTAAGCAAAGCCCTTTGGAGTTGGTTGGGGATAACTTGGTGTTCGCTTTGCAACATGTGCTGTTGGACTGGGGGGGGGGGGGGGGGGGGGGTCAGAAGTGGCAAATCATCAAGCATGTTCTTTTGTGAAGGGACGGTTGTCCTTTACAATGTAGACACAAGGAGGGGCATAATGCAGCTAAGGAGTGGCTTGGGAACAGTAAAAACAATGGATGTCCAGAAAAAAAGACAAAACAGCTGGGCTATTGATCTTCTCAAGGAAGAGCCAACATAAAGGGAAGTGATTTGTGAGAACGAGGGCTAAAAAGGGGAAGTGAAACAATGGATAATTCGGAATAGGTAACATTGGGACACGAGGGAAAAAAGGCATACAAGGATGAAAGATGAGAAGGAACTTTTCGGAAACAAATAACCAACTATATGGTAGCGATTTATGCAGGAGGGTCTAAAAGTGTTCTGAAATAAAGTTTGTCACTTGGAATGTCAAGAGTTTGGTGGAGACTAAGACAAGGGTTGTATCAGCTTGGGGATTAGGTAAAAGAAGTTATCTTGTTGCATGAGGCCAAATTGAGAAATTGGGATGGCACGTTGTGGAAGTCTATCTGTGATACCAAATTATCTGAGCTCAAAGAGGTCAATTCGATTGAGAGTTCTTACCTGGTTAGAATGGTGATCTTTTCAATTAAGGACAAAGTGGTTGGGCACACAGTCATTGTCATGATGTTCTTCTCATTAGTCGTTTTCATAATGTTCTTCTCATTCTCAGGGATCTAAAGAATCGCCATGCAAGGGACTCCTCTATGCTTTAATGATCACACAAACGTTACATCCTATGCAAATGGAGATTACGATGGTTCTCCAGAGGATAGATGCTTCACTACAAGTTTGCCATGTTTGCTAGTAAAAATCTAGTCACTTGGCATAGTAAGATACAGACAATTGTTTTAAGATTCAAAACATAAGCAGAGTATAGAGCCAAGTCCAAGCAACTTGTGAGATTAGTTGACTTGTCAACTATCTACATGAATGTAGTTTGTCCATCAAAACTCTAATTCTCCTCCACTACCACAACAAGTCAGTTACTTATATTGCCACAATCATGTCTTTCATGAACACTTATCAGGAATGTTGCGTGTGAAAGGAGAATTACGACTCACATTTCTACCGAGCAACAACTTGTAGATATTTTCATCGAAGCTCTTCTAAAGAAACGTATTTCATTGTTGACCTTAAAGTTGGAATGATTAAAGTTGGAATGATAGATATGTTCCAACTTGAGGGGGAGTATTTTATGTAAATGATGTTTTCCATTTTTAGCACCTACTATATTTAAAAGGCTTGTTACGGACCATCTTGTACTTTCCACCCTTGGGTTTTAGGGTTTCACTCTACATAGTAAACCATATCCCCTTCAATCGCAGTCCATCATATGGTTTTTCCGCAAGATCCATTACAATCTCAAATGATGTTGTCAGTTCAAACATTATTTGTCCCAGATCATCATATAACTAAAGCTTGGGTGATGGTCATGGATATGGCGACAAACTATAAAAGGTGGTCGGTCAAGGATTTGTTTTGGAATGTTGATTTATCGAAGGTAGAGTGATTTGGAGATCGATTTGTCCCTCCTTCCTGCAAAAAGGATTTGTAGCAGTTTGGGTTGATTAACAAAGACAAATGTTAAATTTACATTTACTCGATTTTAGCAACAAGATGTCTACATGGTATTTTCTTTCAACCATGGAGGGAATACATGAAGGATTGTCTATCAGTGTCGCTTTTGTTTGTATTTGTGGTAGATGCACTCACAATGACAGTGCGCCAAGTAGCACATGTTGGAATTTGTGCAAAATATGGTCTTGATGAGATTTTGCTCCAGTTATGCAGTATAACGATGACAATCTTTTTCTTACAGGATTAGAATGGAGGCTAAGGAAATCTTTGTGATTTTAGACATGAACTTCATGGACTCAATGTTAATCGTGAGAAGTTGACATTTGTGTCGTTTAGGTTATTTAAGGTGGAGGCGATGAATGTGGTCAAATTCTAGTACTTTGCATACCATTTTTTGTTGCTCGGCTAATTAGGGTTATCTTCGACATGTGACAAGCTCAAGTAGATTGATTGCTTACCTCCAGCAGAGAAGCTAAAAAGTAAGTTGGCATATTATGAATGTTACTTATCTATTGAGGCTTGGCTGACTCATATTACTCAAAGCAGTATTGTTATGCGAGTGTTCTTGCTTTCTCCTTTGGTGCCAATTGTTGTGTAGATGTGGTCGGACAAATAATGAGACGGTGCCTCTATTCAAGTTTGAGGGGAAATGCAAGTGACCGGTGTTGCAATCATCATCCGACTTAACCGGTTAGTCAGTCTGATTAGGTGTTCGGTGAGGTGACCGAATATAATAATTTTTACTGACTAATCGAATGAATACTAAAAAAATATCCATGTTTTCATTTTTTTGGTTTTTCATGCTTCTCTTTAATGTAAAATAATGGTAGATGTTTATATTTTGATTGCCATTTAAATGATACTTTTATCTTGTTAATTAATGACCATACATGTATAAATATATAAAATTATATTTATTAGATGTAATCTTTGTAATTATAATTCTCTATTCAACACTCTCCCGACTGAATACCAACTTTTCCAACACTGCCTACGATGATGGATAAGGTTTTAGTGGCACATCCTTTGGAGGACAAGGTTCTGTGTATGGAAGGTTGATAGAGATTGACAAGGCTCTCGTTTTGAAATGGGTGGTGAGAATTGTGTGGGAGGGGGGATAATGACATGTTTTATTGCTTATTGAGGAGTATCTACAAATTACTTATCGTTTGCCAACTAGGATGGATGTGATTTGCTCTTTGAGAGGGGGCTTGCTCCACATTGCTTGAGATTGTCTTTTATAAGGCCAATGATAGGGGATGGCAGATTGTTCTGAATCTGGAAGTATTGAAAGATATTTCCCCCATAGGGTACACATGTATTTTCTATTTATGTTGTCTCCTCTATGGAACCCTAACCCTCGAACTCTCCTTATATAAGATGCCCTATGGTATTATATTCCAAAAACATAACATCTTCTCATTCTCAACTTGGTATCAGATATAGAATCCCCCCTCCCACTGTCATCACCACTGTTGTCGCCATTATTGTAATTGCTGTCACCAATGTTAGTTTACACCCTGGCTGCAACCTGAACATAAAAGCAGACTTAGTTTGAATTATCTCTGGAATTTGCTTTCTACTCCAAAAAAAAGCCTAGGAAAGGCAACATAAGATGCCTCGAATATTGTTCACCTTTCCTAGAGGATGCCTGAGAAAGCACTGAATATTCTTTCTTGAGGAAAAGATGAAATAAAATGGAGAAGAGGGTCAACAGCTAGGCCCCACCGACCTCCACTATCATCATCATGTGATGTCGCCACAAGCAATGCCCCCAGCGACACCTCAGTCCCCACTCTATGACCACCACTATCAGCAGCGTCCTCGCGGATGCCTCTAACTGTTGATAGACCACCATTTACAATACACACAAACGCGGGATTCTGAGTATTCTCCATGCTATATGGGATTTCATGCATCACATTGTAAGATCTTGATCATTAACCTCTAATTTTTTGTACTAAAACAGACACTGGCAATATATAAAAGATGCCACACTACTCCAAGATAACATCCCAAGGACAAGATGGAGGTTCCACACGTATACCCTCATTTGGCACGATCCCAAAGTTGGATGAGATCAATTATCCCTAATGGTCGAGGATGCTTCCGAACATCAAACAATGAAAAAAAAATAGTGCAAGTCAATGAAGAGTGATGCATGGGACAAAGATGATGGCATAGTCAATTCTTAGATTATCGTGAGCTTTATTAGCGCCAATGAAATGATTTTTTTTATGAAAATGCATCTGCCATTCGGACCTCTCTTACAGCAACCTATGGACATGATTGACACAAGTTTGGTGTTAAGACTTGTACTGATATAGTGAATCTGAAGCAAACAGGGTGTCCACTGGCTAAATATTTCTCGGAATTTAAATCACTATTCTAAAAATATAATAAGTGCTCAGAAAGGCGGGCCAGGCGGCCGCATACGCGGAGGCGGTCTCTCTAGTGAACCACATATCCTATATTCGTTCAATATTCGGGAAAGGAGCATATGCGGCCAAGTATACCGCATATGCGGCCGTATTTGTATTAGGACGTAAACCCAGACCAGTCCTAAAAAAAACCCACCCAATAAATGAGAGCCCCAATCCTCGAGTCCCCAACCCTCTATGCTCCAGTTCTCAAATAAGTGATTCATTTTGATTCCAACCTACTGTTCTTAAATAAAAAATACAATAAACTGATGTCATATCTTTCGATTATGGTCGAGTTGATTCTTATATCTATCGAAAAATGCAACTGAAATATTTGGTTCAATTGATTGCTATATTTTCCATAAATCACATGCTATTTCTGCAGTGCATATTGTAGAGATATATGTTACTTTCTTCTGTAGCTTTTCGTATTTTTCTTTTTCCCCTTGGACTCTTTATGTATTTTACCCATAGGCTACTCTCCTATATAAGAGAGCCTAGGGCATATGGAATAAACAAGTTTTCTCATTTTTCCCAACATGGTATCAGAGCGACGGTCCTAGACCGGAGTTCTCGAACTAAACCCTAACCCTAGCCTCCACCCTCGAGCCATCCGCGCGCGTGCCTCTCCGCCTCTCAGCGCGCGTACCTTGCCACCCCAGGCCTCCCTGCGCTCGGTCTCGCGCCGCACCAGCGCACGCTCCTGTGCGTCTGTGCGCACCCCTGCGCGTTTGTGCGCACCCCTGCGCGCCTGCACGTTTGTGCGCCTTGTGCGTCTGTGCAACGGTGCGCCTGTACGCGTCCCTGTAAGCCGCATGTGCACGCTCCGGCGCGTGCATCTGTGCCCGTTCCTGTGCGCATATCTGTGCACGTGAAGCTCCTGACTTCCGTGTGCGTGCAGCCCTAGGCCAGCGCTCGTGTGATTCCAGCACTTGTTCCGCGCGCGCGTTTCCAAATTAATGGGTTTGGTTGCTTGAGTCTACACATGCAACTAAACCTGTTAATGTCTGTGTAGACGATCACATCTTCAGTCTACCACTCTAGTCTTCCATTATCATAATGTCAGAAAGCAAGGCAGACATCCCATCTACAGGCACCTTCAGAGGTCCAACGCCTATTGTGAAGATGGATGGTTCAAATTACGAACTGTGGACAATGCAGTTCATGAGTATGATGAAGTCAACTAGTAAGAAGCACATTCTTACCGAAGAAGAGCCTGCTGAGAAGACAGGAGTCAATGCCTCATGGGAGGCAGATGACACATATGCCAAGGTTTGGCTATCAGGAACCCTGGCAATTGAGATTGCTAATGATATCCTTCATCAGCCCAATGCAAAAGCAATGTGGGACATTCTGGCTACTACATATTCTCAGACAAAGAATGAGACGAAGATTCCGCAACTCCAGCATGACATCTTTACTATCAAGCAGAATGGACGACCTCTACACTCATTGTATACATCTTTACTAGGAATGTGTGAGAAGCTTTACAGCTTCATGCCTCTCACAGCCACTCCTGAGCAACAGAAGACCTACCAGAATGCCACTATGGTAGGTGTATTTCTGGCGGCTTTAGATGCAGAGTACGAGGATGCACGCTCCCAGATCTTGGCAGACTCCACCATTCCTCTGATGGAGGAAGCATTTCACAGACTGAGCCGCATTACTGTTCCTTCATCCACAGCAAATCAGACTGCCTCAGCCATTGCAGCGAATCGAGGTCGTGGAGGTCATCATCAGCCTCGTGGTCGTGGACCTCGGGTAGAGGGGGTCGTGTTCGATCATCCTGCACCTTTTGCCACCGTTATGGGCATACTGAAGACACGTGCTACTCCAAACATGGATTTCCTGCTTCCGCACGAGTAGCTGAACAGATTGAGCCTCCATCTGCTTCATCTCTAGATCAGCGCTTTGATGACCTTGTAGCCCGTCTGAGGGGCATTATTTCTCCATCTAGCCCAGTTGCATCGGTACCTTCTTCTGATAGTCACCCCAATGTTGCTGCTCATGCATCTACTAGTACCTCAGGTAGCACTTATGCATTTACTAGCAGTAGTGGATCGGATACTTTAGAGTGGATTATGGACTCTGGTGCTACACATCATCTGTGTGGTGATCAGGGCCTACTTACAGCCTACCGACAAATCCCTCCAGGCCGTACTATGGTTATTGCCAATGGGACGCATTCTCCTTTCAATGGTCAGGGAGAGATTAGCCTGACACCTTCTATGCACCTCAAGAACGTGCTGCATGCACCGGATTTCTCCATGAATTTATTGTCCATTAGCCAACTTATAAAGGATTTACATTGTCAACAATTTTTGATCCATCTTCTCTCATTTTTCAGGACATCCTTACGGGCAACGTGATTGGGTGTGGCTATGAGCAAGGCGTCCTATATCGTCTTAGTCGGACCCCTTATGCCGGAGCCTCCTCTCTACCTGATGTATCCATCTCCCCATTACTGTGGCACTTGCGCTTTGGACATCTACCGCTTCAGAAACCGTGTCATGTGTTACCCCAGGTTTCACCTCACACATCCATCCAATGTGAGGCTTGTTAGTTGGGAAAGCATTATCAGTCTACCTTTTCCCAGTCGTCAGTGTCGAAGTAGTACCTCCAAGTTTAAGTTGTTTCATGTCGATATCTGGGGTCCCAGCCGTGTTCCTGATCATCAGGGACACAGGTTCTACACGGTTATTATGGATGATTTCTCTCGTGTGTCTTAGGTCTTTCTGTTAAAGAATAAATCTGAAGCGGGGAATATTATCATAAATTTCATCAATGAAGTTCGTAATGTTTTTTCTGCATCTGTAAAAATTGTGAGAAGTGATAATGCCTTGGAATTTTGTACTCATACCTTTTCCAATTATTTTTCAGTTCAAGGGATTATCCACCAAACATCATGTGTGTATACTTCCCAACAAAATGTTGCAGAAAGGAAACATCGTCATTTACTTGATGTTACCAGGTCGCTTCTCATACAGAGTCATGCCCCTCATTCTTTCTGGGGTGATGATGTTCTTACGGCATGTTATCTCATTAACCGTATGTCGTCGTATGTCTTAGGTTAGAAGATTCCTTTCTCCCTTGTTTTTCCTGACAAAGAATTGTTCTCCCTCACTCCTCGTGTGTTTGGCTCGGTTGCCTTTGTCCACCAGTTGTCTTCAGGGGTTGACAAGCTCTCTCCTGGGGCTGTCAAGTGTGTTTCGTCGGGTACTCCAGAACACAGAAGAGGTACAAATGTTATGATCCATTGCGCAGAAGGTATCTCGTCAGTGTTGATGTTACATTTTTCGAGTCTGTTATGTACTTCTCATATACAGATGATCAGTTGGTATCCTCTGGCACTACTGAGCTATATACATACCACCACCATCACCACCTCAAGCATTACCAACTCCACCACTACCATCCCCTATACCTCCTGTTACCGTTCCTATTTCCCCGTTGCCATTCCACTATACCCGTAGGCCTGCTTCTACTCATGGTCACCGCTCATCATCTAGCTCGTCTGAGGTATGTTCTGAGAATATTATCAATATTAATGGATCTGACGATTTCCCTGAGCATGATGTGTAACAGAGGCCAGATAAGGAGGCAGGTGATTTGGATCTACCTATTGCTCTTCGGAAGCAGAAGCGCATCTGCGCATCATATCCAATAACATCTACTGTGTCTTTTGATCGCTTAACTGGACATTTCAGGAGCTTTGTCATTGCACTATTGGCGGTGGATATTCCACGGAATTACCAAGATGCGTTGAAGGATAGTCGATGGCGTTTAACCATGGAAGAAGAAATGGTTGCTCTTCAGTCAAGAGGTACCTGGAGCCTTGTTACTGCACCTACTGATGCGTCTACAGTGAGCTGCAAGTGGGTCTTTACAGTTAAGCAGAATGCAGATGGCAGCATTGATAGATACAAGGCACGCCTCGTTGCTCGGGGCTTTACACAGACATATGGAGTGGATTATCTTGATACATTCTCGTCGGTTGGTCGCCATTCCACCCTACGGATCCTCCTTTCTGTTGCGGTTACTTGTGATTGGCCACTATACCAATTAGATGTCAAGAATGCATTCTTATACGGTGACTTGCAGGAGGAAGTCTACATGCAACAGCCTCCTGGTTTTGTTGTTGAGAGGGAGTGTTCTTAGGTGTGTAGACTTCATAAGGCTATCTACGGCCTTAAGCAGAGCCCCAGAGCTGGGTTCCAGAAGCTCTCAGACCTGTTAGAGAAACAGGGGTACAAACGTTCCAATGCAGATCACTCCTTGTTCGTACAGAAGACACCCAGAGGTACTATTGCAATTATGGTGTACGTCGATGATATCTTGATTACAGGTGATGATGAACAGGGAATTCAGAGGGCGAAAGAGATGCTGGGTCGTGAATTTGTCACCAAGGACCTTGGAGTTCTTAGATATTTTCTGGGACTGGAATTCGCCAGAAATCCTCATGGCCTGGTAATGACCCAGAGGAAATATGTCACTGACCTATTGAGTGAAACAGGAATGCTTGGTTGCCGACCTGCCACTATACCCATGGATCCCAGTATGAAACTATATGATGAGGACACTGATGAGGTGGATAGGAGAAGATACAAAGAACTGGTGGGCAAGATTCTCTATATTACTATTACTAGACCCGATATCTCCTCTGTTGTGAGTCGGGTGAGCCAGTTCATGGAGCAACCACATCAGGTACATATGGATGCTATACATATGATACTCAGGTACCTTAAGTCATCTCCAGGTGCAGGTTTGTTGTTTAAGAAAGACAAGGAGATTACTATCTCAGCATGTGCAGATGCAGATTACGCAGGATGTCCTAAGGATAGGAAGTTCACCACTGATTTGTTGTGTATGTCGGAGACTCCCTAGTCTCATGGAGAAGCAAGAAGCAAACGGTTGTAGCAAGATCTAGTGTTGAGTCTGAATATAGGGCTATGGTCCAGGTCAGTACAGAAATGATGTGGGTGAAGGTTGTGCTTACAGATCTATATATAAAAGTCCCTCTTCCTATGGCCCTAGAATGTGACAATCAAGCGGCTCTATTCATTGCGAATAATCCAGCATTTTATGAACGAACCAACCACATTGAGGTTGATTGTCACTTCATACGAGATATGATTCAGAAGGGGTTTATTTCTACATCCCATGTTAGCTCAGAGGACCAAACTGCAGACATCTTTACCAAGGCGTTACTTCGAGGGCCATTCCAGAAGTGTTCGTCCAAGCTGAGCATGATTGAAATCTATGCTCCACTTTGAGGGGGAGTTTAGAGATATATGTTACTTGCTTCTGTACCTTTTCGTATTTTCTTTTTCCCGTTGGACTCTTTATCTATTTTACTCATAGGCTACTCTCCTATATAAGAGAGCCTGTTAATGTCGTTAGATGTTACTTGCTTCTGTACCTTGAGTGCCCACTATTAACTTAAAAAATAAAGTGAGACTCTGTTACGTCGTTAGATGTTGGACGATCAACTACCGGCATATCTATTACACCGACGAAGATACTTCAATGCAATGTTTCAAGCAGGTTTAAACATGTGTGAAGGCCAAAAATCATATTAATTGCTCAATATATCACTTAATAGGCTTTTCGTAATTTTTTATTTCGAATACATTAAATCAATATTTGAGGTACAGAGAACCGTCAACCATTGGGTAATTTTTGAAATAATAAGATATCTCTGAAGGTAAACTGTAAAATACGTGGCATGTAAAATACGTGGCATTTAAACTGAACCGTCAACCATTAATGTCTCCTTTACAGTGATGAAGATGCCTTGATTCAACGCGCAAGGAAATTTAGACATATGGATCCGATTCAAAAATCCAATAAGTAGGAAGGAGAGCCTCACGTGAGGGTTCAAGACCAGGAAGTGTGGGAAAAGGACTTTTGAGAATGATATGCTCTGGTCAAAGCAAGCATGTGTATTTTGCATCACATGCATCGAGACAATATATCCTTGTAGACAACCCCGTTGACAAGACTTGATTATTTTCATACCATTAATATATACTCAGCGCCCCCATGAAAGAAGAAACATAAAAAAATGAGTCACAGGAACTTCCCATCTTAATTGAAAGTCATTTACAATTTCTGCGTTTCTTTCTCTTGTAATGCTTTTTTACCTGTCAGCGTTTCAACTTTGATGATTAGCCAACAGAGACTTGCACAGACCAAAGAAATGTCAAAAGAAAACAACTAAAAAATATAAAACCTTTATAATGTAGGCCCGTGCATGATAAGAAGTATTAAGAAGCGAAAAAATCATGCAGATGATCCCACTTTAAAAAAAGGTTATGCTGTTGTTCAGCCAGTGATGATGATGGCTGACCAATTGATAACCCATGCATATAGATAACTAGACTCTCATGCATGTTGGATAAGCACAATCAGCGCAGATGAATGACTGCCCCATTAGCATAGTGAAGCAGTGATACTAAGAAGATATCCGGTAAGTTATAAGCAGTTGCATGAAAAATACAGCATATACGGTTCATGTTGTTTCAATAATCCCGCTACTTTGACAGGTCTAAAGCTAAACTAGATTGTTGCTATAATCCATGAAAGAAAAAGTTCATTGTTTGCTGATGCACTGTGTTCTTTACTGCTCAACTTTAATAAAAATTGAAAGTTCTCTCAACATATCTTTCTATGAATCATATTTGAACAAAAGAAAGGGATAAATTAGAAAAGTTTTCTTATGGTAATAACGAATGAACATGTGTACCTTTAAGTGTATAAATTTCTCCTTTACCGATATGGCATCCCGAGAACTAGGTTTTCTGATAGACATTGAAAGTTCATCTTGCTCTCCCCCTCTGCACAATTTTTCTTAATGTTTAACATCAAGTCTAAGTTCCAAGTAAAAAAATACAATATTAAATGTTCAATCCTCCACGCACAAAGGAAAAGCATGGCTTGCTTTTATTTTAACATGCAAGATTGGGGTCTCCTTCATAGACAGCTTGAGTTAGATTTTTTATTCAAAAGGTTTACATGATAGGAATCAAATACCCATCTACACCTTTAAGATTCCATAGACGAATGTAGCTTGTAAGATTTACATAAAATTTTGCAAGTTTTTATTGCATTCAAGACATTTCAAAATATTATATTTTAAGGAAAACATGGGGTGTACATCCTGAGGATGCACAGTCCAGCTCACAATTTTAATAAAATTAGGGTACATGAGGTTACAAGTCTCAGTGAGTGCTCTAGCATGCTCAATTACATCCTCTACATAAAACCTTTCCTGCATGAAGAGAACCCCATTTCTCTCCAATCAGATATCCCAAATTATGGTGTATCCCTTAGTTTGTCGTCCTACGAGCCCCTCCAACTGCCACCAATCAAATCCTAGTAAAAGTCGGTATAATCAAAAATTTGGCCAGTAAGACACACCTCCCCCCATGCTCGTCTCAAACCTGTACATGCTAACAAGGTGTGGTTGACATACTCTAAGGCTTCCTCGCATAGCATGCACCTCACGTCTACTACTGGTCAGAATCTCACCCTCCGCACACCAGACAGGATGCCTCCACGCCTGAATAGCATGAGAAAGACCTTAATATGTATAGGATCTTCCACTTCTAAATACATGTGCACTCCTACGCACATATGCTTGGGTTAAAACAGCAAACTAGCAGTAGCACATATCCTTAAACGCTTTCTTCACCAAGTGTTCATCTTGCCAGATCGACGAACCCCTCCCATCCGTCGGGGCATCTACTACAGCAATGGACTTCCATAATTTCAAGAAATCGCATTAACTTGCTTAATTTAAAACATTTCAAGATATGTATTCATGCATAATTTTTCTCCTAATAATACATCTTATTCAAATTCTCCCCTATCTTAGTAACGGTCTACCACCTCGTTTTATTTGAGTATTTCAAGATATGTTTGTAGACTGGTCACGCTAGTGAGATCTACAGAGAATGCGAAGATGAGATGCCCGACCAAAGCACCAAAGGCCAGATACCGAGTAGCAAAGAGTCGTAGAACATTAAGGTTTTTGGAAGGAGCAGCTCATGTGTTTCCTTCCTCTCTTTTTTCCTTTTTTTGGATGTGTGCCCAAAGGCATATATTGTTCTGACAACATGTAGAGAAATTAAAGTGGAGTACATAATAATTCTTATTTCGAAGATACGATATCCCCTTATATATGAGGAAGAGTAAGGAGCCAAAATAGAAGTATACCCCTTAGTTTTACATAGAGAAACAAAAATAAATTATTAGGGTATATGACCTATAACACTAATATGTGCCCAAAACTACCTGGCGCATTCAACACTGCAATATACAAGCCTTTCTCAACTATTGAAGCACCTTTAGGTCAACTAAATATCCCACTTCATGAGAGTTCCTTGCCGACAACTAATGATTACTCCATGATCTCGTTACATTCTCATTAAATTAACAACCCATTTTAAATGAAGCATTGAAACTCGTTAAATCCAATTTGCAAAAACACTCTAGCAAACAACACAACACACAAACTACTTCCTCCGTAACTCAAAATGAAATCCACTCGTTCATCCATAGGAACCATCTAAGTGCACCATCCTAGTTTCTCTTCTAGCTTAGTTAGCAAAGCTCCATTGAGATGCACTGAATCTGTCACTTAAAATTATTATGAGAAAAGCTTCACTCTACAACATGTCTTTCTAAAATAACAATGATAAGGCATATAAACCCTTCAGATCTATAGAGGCACCATTAGGACATTTCCATCTTCAGATTCAAGAGAGTCCCTTACTGAGAACTAAAGATTACCCGAGAAAGCTATTTCCATTCTCATCAAAGTCACCACCTCTTTGAAGAGATGCATTAGAACTCAAAATCCAATTCCCAAAACCTTTGAGGCAACAAGCAAAGAACTACCTTTTCAAGAAAAAAACAAGCAAAGAACTACTTCCTCTATAACTCAAAATCGAACCTTCTCCCATACCCTTCTATAGGAACCATCTCGTCACACCGTCAAGATTTCTCTTCACTAGCTTGGCTAACAAGATTCAATGGAGATGCAACATATCAAAACAAATTAAAATGTTCTTGAGAAAAACTTTATTCTAGAACATTTCTTCTTGAAGTAATAGCTATAAGTCAATAAAACATAACCTGGTCTAGTACAAGTAGCAAGGAAAAGAAACCATGTTGATGTATCTCACCAAATTGTGAATTGAAACATACAATCAGGATAAGTAATCCTATTGTACCTACAAAAGAGTACATTGAATTTCTTAAAGTGCATTAAAAAGAAGATTGTGTTTACATATGCTTGAAACAAAAAGGATTGCGGTGGCCATATTCAGTGTTCCGTAGTCATATGACTGGATTGATAAGTCATTTTGTCTATTCTACTTGGTCGGGTGACCGAATAGACTAACTCGGGCCAACTAGTTGGTTGACAAATGAAAAATAATATTTATTATTATTATTATTTAGATTTTTCATAATTTTCTTTAGTATAAAGTGAAAGTTAGATGTGAACAGTTTGATTATAATTCAATTAGTACCTTTTCTAGAAGATGATGAAGTCACAAGCTGAAACCCACCATAAGTCTTAGATTAATAAATATATAATGTTAGCATATATATGACCAGGCCAAATGAAGGGTCTTGCAATGTTCCAGTACATTTTCAAAATAGAAAACACAAATCGTGGAAAATACGTTCATTTGCCCCAAGCTGAGCGAAACGGACTGTGATCCTCATGTGAGTTGCCACAGAATGCAAGAACAGAGCTCCAAAAAGCAATGCAATCCTCTGTCCTGAGCCATGGAATTCATGTGCCTACCCAGACCCTCGCCGAGAGTCTGCATTTTAAGAATAGATGATTCATATCCTCACACCATCTCCACATCTCGAACAAAGAAAATCACGGGTTCGAAGAATCTTGTCTCTTCGTGTCATAGTAAGCAGTCGTCCATGCGTAGCAAGCCAAATGAAGAATTTAATGCGTTGCGGGATCCTACTCCATATAGGTAAGCAATCACGTTGAAAGTCATGCCTCAGATTCTGCGAATAAGAGAAAGCCTATAGACCTTCTTGACTGAAAGGGGTCATTCTCCCAAACTCTAACAATCCATCCAAAGGGAGGGGACATCTAAATCCTCCGGTTCGCTCATCATGCATAAAAATTTAGTCAACCTCTGCTTGGAAAACTCTGCTATAATGCTAGCTTACATATGACCAGGGCAGATGAAGGGCCATGCAATGTTTTGTTACATTTTAAGAAAAGGAACACTGACTGCAAAAAATAAGTTCATTTCTTGATGCACAAAATTCCTCAAATCTAAGCGAAACGGATCATGCAATCCTCCTGTGAGTTATCACTGTTAGAAAATAGGAATGCGGAAGCATATCAGAGAATAAAGAAATAAACCATTGAAGAAGACGGGATTTTAACGTGGAACCCTAAGCCCTAAGGAGCGGGATGAAACCACGGGAGAACGCCTCAAAGGGATGATAGTCTATTGCTCTTCTCAATGGATACATGGGGTGAGGGGCTTCTTATATATCCCTCACGGAGTCTCCACATCCCACAGCTGGTAGATGTGGGACTAAACAAATGGATGGGGTAAATGGATCCTGGAGAGATCCATTTACCCATCTCCCACATAAGTGACGCATGCAATTTATACTCCAACACTCCCCCTCAAGCCGAAGCATGCACTGCTCAGCTTCTACAAACAGAAAGAAATCTCAACTCACAATACAAGACACTAAAGACAATATCAACTCAACGCGTACAACTGTCGGCCGTTGTCGAGGACGTTGCTTCTCATGCCATGCAGGTGAGGAGGACGAACGGGCTGGAGTGCGAGTCAAACTGTATGTACTCTGTATTACGCCTGTCAGAGTCACCAACTGAAAATGAGTCTCCACTTAGAGAACTCTGGCCCGCCACAACATGTGGACAACTGCTCCATCTTTGAAAAGGGTCAAAATGAAAGGCCGTGTAGTACAATCCTGGTCGGAGTCCACGATCATTAGAGAATGGAGTCTGAAAAGTCTCCTCTCGGAGAACTGGGTCTCTCCCATTGTGCTCAGAGAATGATACTCTACTATGGAGTCCCTATGAACCATATGAAGACCCTACCCCACATGGCATAGGGAATGGGATCTCCACTGTAGAGACCATATGGATCACAAGAAAACCCTAGCCGACAAAACAAGAATGATGGCACCACTGAAAAAATGAGAGCATACATGTACACATCTGAAAAGACCGCGTACATGTGCACGTCTGAAACTGAAGACTCAGAACCAATCTGACGTCGAGTCTAAATATCTGACAACTATGGAGTCTGAACAATCCGGTTGGTCTGGAATCTAACATCTAAATCTGGAACAGATCTGTGACTCTACACAATACTCCCCCTTTCTCCCATACTGGTCGGAATGAAGACATCGACCAAATTGGGAGAAGATAAATGAAGATTGGGAGAAACAATAATCTCATAAGCTGATAATCATCATTTTTTCCAGCTTAAAACTTTTTTTCTTTCAACTCTATTCTAATTTTTTATAGCCGTCAATATTTTTTTAAGCCGTTCATCTTTTTTTACGGATTTCTTCTCATATTTTTTTCGCAGCGTACGGTTTTTTCTATACGCACAATTTCAAAAGATATTCTCATTTCTTTAGAAACACAACCCAACTAAGGCCCACAAAAGCAGCCTCTTTTTTTAATGTTGCGGTTTTTTTAAGTGGAAAACGGACCCTCGACCTTTTTTTAGCTCCTTTGCTCTTCTTTTTTTTGACGCATGGCAGGTCCCTCTGCTCTCTCTCTCTCTCTCTATCTCTCTCTTTACCATTTTTTAAAACTGAGCACGGCCTTCTTCGGGCCTGTGAAAATGTGTGAAATGAAAAATTGTATTTCAACGTAGCCCTAGAGCTCTCTTATATAAGAGAAAATCTCTAAGGGAAAATTACATAAAGAACAAAGGAAAATAGAAAATTGCAAGATAACAATATAAAGAGATAATTATTTCAACACTCCCCCTCAAGCTAGAGCATATATGTCTATCATGCTCAGCTTGGAACAACAACGATGAAAAGACCCCTTTGCAAGTGCTTTGGTAAACATGCCGGCAATCTGATTACCTGAAGCAACATGAGAAGTGAATATGAACCCCTTCTGAATCAAATCACGGGTATAGTGGTAGTCAACCTCAATATGCTTTGTTCGTTCATGGAAAGCTAGATTATTAGCCATGAATAGAGCCGCTTAAGTGCAAAGGAAGGGGCACCTCAATCAGTTAGGCCAGTCAAAACGGACTTAACCCACATCATTTATGTACTTCCTTGGGCCATGGCCCTATAATCTGATTCAGCGTTGGATCTGGTCACAGCCGTTTATATTTCTTGCTTTTCCATGAAACCAATGAGCTGCCCACAAACACAGTGAAGCATGTAGTAGACTTCCTGTCCTTGGGATACCTCGCATAGTATGCATCCACACATCTTGAAACTACGAGAGAGGTGTCTCTCCTGAATAGAAGCCCTGCACCTGGAGAAGACTTGAGATACCTCAAGATCATGTTGACTGCATCCATGTAAGCATGTCTAGGCTACTCCATAAATTGGTTGACACTGCTGACAGCAAACGATATATCAGGTCTGGTAATAGTGATATATAATAGGTTCCCTACCATCTCTCTGTACTGTCTCTTATCCACCTCCTGAGTGTTATCATCATATAACATGGCATTGGGATCCATGGGAGTAGTAGCAGGTCAATATCATGTCATACTCGTCTCAGATAGGAGATCAATGACATATTTCCTTTGCGTCATTACCATTCCTTGCTTATTTCTAGCAAATTCTAGACCAAGGAAATACCGCAGCATGCCAAGATCATTGGTCACAAATTATTGGCCAAGAAAGTTCTTAGTTGCCTAAATACCATGGTTTTCACTCCCTAAAATGATAATATCGTCCACATAAACCAAAATAGCACCAGTACCTTTCCGAGTCCTCTTAACAAACAAAGAATGATCAGCAGTAGATCTAACAAAGCCTTATTGTTCAATCAACTCCGAGAGCTTCTAGAACCAAGCCCTTGGACTCTGCTTAAGGCCATATATGGCCTTGTGGAGTTTACACAGCATACTGGACTCCCCTCAACAGTAAACCCCGGTGGAAGCCGCGTATAGATCTCCTCCTGCAAATCGCCATACAAGAAGGCATTCTTGACATCTAATTGGAAAAGTGGCCAGTCTCGAACTACAACAACAGCAATAAGAATATGCAATGTAGAGTGACGCGCAACCAAGGAGAAGGTATCCCAATAATCCACCCCATAGGATTGGGTAAACACACGAGCAATCAACATGAGCTTATATTTACCCACGGAACCATCTGCACGGTGTTTGACCGTAAACCCCCATTTACTACCAACAATAGAAGCATCCGAAGGAGGGGAGACAACACTCCACATACTACGAGACAGTAAAGTGGCCATCTCTTCTTCCATAGCAAGGCGCCATGGACCACTCTACATAGCTTCCTGATATGACCGCAGTATCTGCATAGCTGATAAGGCAACCACAAACCTCTGAAAGTCCTCAGATAGTCTTGCCAACGAAACATGACAAGAAAGAGGATGCATAGTGCATGCATGCCTCTTCCTACGTAGAGCAATAGGCACGTCCAAGTCCACAATATCCTCAAAAAGAGTATCATCTATGATGTCCTGCACACTCAAATCACCGGTGCCATTAGTGGAACTCAAATGCTCCGGACATACCTTGGGTGTGCTGGATGATGGAGGAGGCACATGAGCACGAGGTCGTCGCTGGTAAACCTGCGGAAAGAAAGTAGGTGTGGCAAGAGGTGGAGTAGGCGTTGGAGATGGTAGCGGTAGTGGAGGCGGTGATGGTGATGGAGGCGGTGGTGGTGTCATATGGTCGCCTGGAGTAGGTGAGACCGGGGATAAAGGCATATAAACCTCATCTCCACTCTCTGAAGGAATGAGTTTGTCACCTGTGGGAGAGAAATATATAATGGATTCAAACAAGATGACATATGCACTAACATAGTACCTTCATCGAGCATGATCAAAGCAGCGGTACCCCTTTTGGGTCTTGGAATACCCAACAAACAAACTTGATCGCTCTAGGAGAGAGCTTGTCAAGACCTGGAGGCGTCTGATGAACAAAAGCCACAGACTCGAAAACACGAGGCGTGAGAGAGAAAAGATCAGTCTCGAGAAACGCAATCAAGAATAGGATCTTCTCTCCCAGAACCTATGAAGGCATACGATTTATCAAATAACACGCAGTGAGAATCGTGTCCCCGCAGTAGGAATGGGGAGCATGACTCTGAATCAAGAGAGTCGTGGTAACATCCAAAAGATGGTGGTGTTTCCTCTCAGTCACCCCAGTTTGTTGAGAAGTATACGCACAAGATGTCTGATGCACAATGCCATAGGATCTAAGGAATTGAGAAAGCTGTGTACTGCAGAACTCAAGCGCATTATCAGAACGTATATACTTGATATTTGCAGAAAACACATTCCTTATTCCATTAATAAAGGTCAAGGACCAGCATCAGACTTGTTCTTAAAAAGAAACACCCACGACAATCTAGAGAACTCATCAACATCTACAAGAAAGAACATGTGTCCCCTGAAGACCAGGGACACGACTGGGATCCCAAATATCAAAACGAATTAATTCATAAAGATGATGACTATTTTGACCCTGATAACTCCGGAATGTGGACCTATTATGCTTCCCAAGCTGGCAGGCCTTGCACTGAAAAGTAGAACGAGGGGAGATTTGAAGAACATGACGCAACTTTTGCAGAGGAAGATGACCAAATCGAAGATGCAACATATATGGAGAAACATATCCGGTGCTAATAGAGGAGAAACCAGCATAAGGAGATTGCACCAGTCTGTAGAGGCCTCCATGCTCACGGCTAGACCCAATCACCTTGCCCGTAGGAATGTCCTGAAAAACAAGAGAAGAAGGATCAAATATGGCACGACAGTGTAAATACATGGTGATTTGGCTAATAGATACTAAGTTCATAGAAAACTCAGGAGCGTAAAGGACATTCTGAAGCCGCATTGCAGAAGTTAACTGCACCTCCCGCTGACCAGTAATGGGAGAGAGTGTACCATCTACTATCACAACTGATCTGCCTGAATGAGTTGGGCTATAGGTACTAAACTGCCCTTTGTCACCACAGAGATGATGAGAAGCTCCCGAATCCATGATCCACTCTGGCAAGTCTACCCTGTAACAGCTATTAAAAGCCATATGTTATACCTGATGTGGATGCAGACGCTGAAGCTGCTACTTCTGATGATCCTGACGGAGAGCTAGATGACCCAGGAGAGGGCATAATCTACCTGAGTCACACTATTAAATCATCAAATCTCTGATCAGATGCAGTTGAGGAATTGCTGCCTTGTCGGATATGTTCTGCCACACGTGCTGACGCGGGAAACCCATGCTTAGAATAGGGTGTTACTTCAGAATGACCTGGCCTGTGGCAGTAAGTGCATGACTGATGAGTAGGTCGACTGCCTCCTCTTCCACGGCCACCTCGACCACAAAACTGTGAAGTACCTCCTCTACCACGAGAAGCTGCCATGGCAGAAGACGTCTGAGACATCTAAGTACCACCAGCTGATATGAAAAGAATGCTCAGTCAGCGATATGCCTCCTCCATTGGAGGTATGGTGGCATCAGTAAGAAGATGGGCTCAAGCAACGTCATACTACGGATCAAGAGCGGCTAAAAAGACCCCAGTCATCACTGAGTCTCTATATGCCTTGAGCTGCTCTGGCGTAGCAGTCAAGGGAATGTAACCATGTAGCCTCTCGAACATACCCCTCAAACAGGTGTAGAGGGTATGGAGGGGGCGACCATTCTGCTTCGACGTAAAAATATCATGCTGGAGCTACAGTATCTTCGACTCATTCTTCGCCGGCGAGTATGTAGCGGCGAGAATGTCCCACATAGCCTTTGTAGTAGGCTGACTCAGAATATCATTAGCTATCTCTGTTGACACAGTCCCAGATAGCCACACACGTACATATGCATCATCAACCTCCCATGAGGTATTGATCCCAGTCTTGTCACTCGGCTCCTCTGCCGTGAGGATGTGCTTCTTGTCATTGCACTAAATTAAACTCATGAACTGCATGGCCCACAATTCATAATTTGTTCCATCCTTCTTGACTATGGGTACTGGACCCTTGTAGACACCCAGGGATGAAACGCCAGCCTTGTTGTTAGACATCTTCCATTCTTGTAGATTCACACCACAACATCTTCCATTTTTTGAAGGCTTCTTTGGGTAGATAGGATGTTTCAGATAATCTCTTACACCCTGGAAAACCAAAGACGAGCCGAACCAGGGGCATGCAGCAGTGCGAGCTGCATACGAAAGGCGTGTGAGGATGCATTGGAGATGCAAGCGACACCGGCGTGGGCGTGCGGCTGCAGAAACGCACGCGGGCGCGCAGGCGACATCGACGGCAGTGTGCGGCTGTGGGGAACCAGCAGCGACACACGGCAAAAGGGGTTGCCCGCGATGGCGCAAGCGGCACTGCCTGTGGTGGCATAGGCGGCTGGCGCGTGTGGCGGTGGCGGCAGCGCACGTGAAGCGCAGGCACGCGCTAGGGTTTTCGAAGGGGTCGGGCTCTAGGGCACATGCTCCGATCTAGGATTGTCGCTCTAATACCATGCGAAAATATGTGAAATGAAAAGTTGTATTTCATCGTAGTCCTAGAGCTCTCTTATATAGGAGGAAAGCTCTAAGGGAAAATTACATAAAGAGACCAAGGAAAATAGAAAATTGCAAGATAACAATATAAATAGATATAATTATTTCAACGGGGCCTAAAAAAATCAACCACCCTATTAGGGTTCCCAATCGGGGATCCCCTTCTCATGCAGACCTCGCGCACCCTCCACCCCACAAGGGTCCTACTTGTCGCCGCCTGGAGATCTCTCATGCAGGAGGACTGCTCGCCAACTCCTCCCTGGGCTCGTCGTCGCCGCCATTGACGCGGAGCAAAGGGATTCTCGTCGCTGCCGCCGCCATTGACGTGAAGCGAAGGGGTCGAGATCTCTTTATTCTCTTATTTGAGGGAGCACCGTATGTGTGAATCATCGTGATAAGCGGCTGGAGGTTCGGTCGTTGGGCTCTTGCAAGATGAAACGATGGAGGAGCGTGCTTGGGAGGAGCAAACGAAGGGGCCTGGAGGTAGCTTCATCGCCCTGGGACTTCATCGCCTTGGCGGCAATCTGGAGGATATAGAGGAGCAGGTGATAGGTGCAAGAGCGTAGCCTGGAGAATCGAACTCGCTCTAGAGATGTTGCATCTCCTCTGTTGAAGTGGTGCAGCTACGGCTCGCCGCATCTGAGCTCGGCGCCAGGAGTAGGGTTCTGAAAACCCATCACCTTATGGAATTAGCGACGGGAGCCTTAGAGCTCGACTGGAGTTGCATGTAGAGGAGGTGCGGCAGGGGCACCACACTTGGATGGTGCTGCCAAATCAGGGAATCGTGAAGAGGAGTCGTCACCTGTGCGTGTCGGAGAACACACTGCTGGAGTCGACGACGCCGCCTCTGCTAAAATCGGTGCAGCCGACGCTTCACGAACACATATCGCGCGCAGAGCAGTTGAGCGCGATGGAATCTCCGCCTGAGATCTGGATCTTCGCGGACAGGATTATGACGCAATGCAGGAGATGCTTAGGGTTCCAGAATGAACCCTAGAATTTTGATAATATCGAATAAAACAATAAAGAACACAAAAAATCCTCAAGAATCGACCCGCTTTGATACCATGTTAGGAAATAGGAATGCGGAAGCGTATCAAAGAGTAAAGAAGTAAAACATTGAAGAAGACGAGATTTTAACGTGGAACCCCTACTCCCTAAGGAGCGGGATAAGCCACGAGAGAACGCCTCAAAGAGCTGGTAGTTTATTGCCTTTTCTCAATGGGTACATGGGGAGACGGGCTTCTTATATAGCCCTCATGAAGTCTCCACATCCTACAACTGGTAGATGGACTAAACAACTGGATGGGGTAAATGCATCCTGGAGAGACCCATTTACCCATCTTCCACATAAGTGACGCATGCAACTTATACTCCAACCATTACAGCATGCTTGAATGAAGCTCCAAAAGCAATGCAATCATCTATCTTGAGCGATCGAATTCATGTGCCTTCCCAGACCTTCGTTGAGAGCCTGCATTTTAAGAATACATGATTCATATCCTCGACATCATCTCCACATCTGGAGCAAAGCAAATCCATGGTCCGAAGAATCGTGTCTCTTTGTTCCTTCATAAGCCAAAGGGAGATTTTAATTTGTTGTGGGATTCTACTTCTCCATACAAGTAAGCAGTTACGTCAGAAGTACTCATGCACCAGGTTCCGCATACATGAGAAATCCCTATACACATTCTTGACTGAAAGGGGGCCATTTACCCAAACCAAATGATCCCTCCCTGAGGGAAAGGACGTCTACATCCTCCAGTTCGCTCATGATGCATAAAAATCCAGTCAACCTCTGCTCGGAAAACTCCACTATAAAGGAGGGGCTCGAGCACATGCCGACCACGTCTGACAGTCAGAGCCACGGTAATAGCCCGATCATTAGAAAGAGCGAACAACCTGGGATAAAGCTCACAAAGGGGGCATGAACCAGTCCAATCTAACCAAATGCGAAACAAGTCTACGCCGATTCACCATTTTTGAAATTCAATTGGTACTTATATCTTGTTAATTTATAACCATACATGTATAAATATATAAGATTATGTATTTAATATTAAAATAAATAAAATATCCTAACCGAGAATTTTCAATTAGTCACCCAAATATTATTTATTCTTTATTCAATAACCTCCTGACTGAATACTCACTTTCGCAACATTGGTCATATTAGTTCTACAACAACAACAAAGCCTTTTCCCACAATTAAGTAGGGTCGGCTACATGGATTCTCCGCCTCCATTCAGATCTATCTTGGGTCAAACCTGGGCTTATATCCAAAAGACTAATATCCCTTTGTATAGTCTCTTTTCAACATTTCTTGGGCCGTCCTCGCCCTCTCTTAGCCGGCTCAACATCCCAACACTCGCATCTCCTAACTGGTGCATTCGCTGATCTTCTTTGCAAATGACCAAACCATCTGAAGCGGTTTTCTCGCATCTTATCCTCGATCGGAGCTACACCAACTTTCTTTCTGGTTGCATCATTTCGGATCTAATCTTTACGTGTGTGTCCACACATCCACCTTAGTATTTTCATCTCTGCTACAGCCATTCTCTACACATGTCTATGGTTCACGGGCCAACACTCAGATCCATAGAGCATAGCAGGTCTCACGGCTGCTTTGTAAAACTTTTCTTTTAATTTTGGAAGGAATTTTCTTATCACAGAGAATAGCAGAGGCTCCTCTCCACTTTAGTCAGCCTGCATTTATTCTATTAGTAACATCTCCATCAATTTTCCCCATCCTGTTGCAAAATAGTACCCAGATATCTAAAAGAATCTCTCTTCCGAATGTTATTGTCACCAATCTTCACCTCAATTCCTTCACCATTGCTTCCATCAAAGGTGCACTCCATATATTCCGTCTTAGCCCTACTTATACGAAATCCTTTAGTCTCCAATGCATGTCTCCAGACCTCAAGCTTCTCATTTTCTTCATCTCTAGTCTCGTCAATTAACACAATATCATCAGCAAATAACATACACCAAGGTAACTCAATCATGAATGTTACTTGTCAACTCGTCCATAATCGAAGTAAAAAGAAATGGACTCAAAGCCGAACCTTGATGTAAACCACTATTGATGTCAAAATAGTCAGTCTTCCCAAACTGGGTCCTTACAAAAGATAAAGCCCTATCATACATGTCCTTTATGAGGTTAATGTATAGGACAGATACATGTCTCTTCTCCAAAACTCTCTACAATATCTCTCGTGGGACAGAATTATAAGCCTTCTCCAAATCAATAAAGATCATATGAAGGTTCTTCCTTTTAGCTCTATAAATCTCATCGTTCCACTCAACAAATGGATGGCTTCAATAATTGAGCGACCTGGCATGAATCTGAATTGATTTTCTTTTACGTTGGAGACTTACCTCAGCCTTCTTTCTATTACACGTTACCAAATTTTCATAGTGTGAATCATCAGCTTGATACCTCTGTAATTGGAACAATTTTGAATGTCTCCTTTATTCTTATAAAGAGGCACCACGATACTCCTCCTCCAATCTTCAGGCATTTTCTTGCTTTGCCAAATAACATTGAATAGATTTGTAAGCTCAAACCGCGCTCACTCTAAAAACTCTCCATATTTCTATAGGGATGTCATCCGATCATACACCCTTCCCAGGTCCCATAACCTTCAAAGCCTCCTCTGCTTCCTTTCTTTGTATTCGTCTATAGCTTGCATGATTCAAGTAATTTTCACTACTAGCTAGATCACCCAAAGTGATCTCTCTAGTTCCTTCTCCAATGAAAAGTTTATGGAAGTATTGCTCCCATCTAGTCTCTACGTCCTTCTGAGTAACAAGCACGTGACCGTCCTCATCCTTAATGCATCTCACTTGAGAAAGGTCTTTGGTCTTTCTT
The DNA here is from genome assembly GCA_037367405.1 of Ottelia alismoides. Lineage (NCBI taxonomy): Eukaryota > Viridiplantae > Streptophyta > Magnoliopsida > Alismatales > Hydrocharitaceae > Ottelia > Ottelia alismoides. Next base: position 1,598,460 of record JAZKJV010000901.1, read on the forward strand.
TCTCTTGCTTTGCCCAACCTGAATATATCCTTCTGGCCATCCTTAGAGTCGAGATTTTTATAAAAAAAACTTCATAAGCTTTTGACTTAGCTTCGCTTACAGCCTTCTTTGCTTCCTTTTTCGCTATTTTCTAGTTTATGACAGTTTCCGTAGTTCTATCCTTGAACATAGCTTTAAAGCAAGCTCTTTTAATTTTTAGCTTCTCTTACACCCCTTCACTCCACCACCAAGCCTCCTTTTGATCTGGAGCTCCTCCCTTCGACTCGCCTAGTATCTCTTTGGCTACTTTTCGAATACAAGATGCCATTGCCTCCCACATCTCGTTTGCACTTCCGCTACAATCCCCAGGATAAGTCTTCTAAAACCTTCTCCCTGAAGGTTGAAGGTTGATTGCTTCAGTGGAAGATTCCACCATCTAGTTCTAGTGATCTTAGGAACCCTCCTTTCCTTTACCAAATCTTTTATTTGCACATACAAGACTAACAAGCAATGTTGGGTTGTCAACTCTCTCCTGGGAATACTTTGCAGTTTTTACAACACAACCAATCTCTTCTCCTCAACACAAAGTAATCTATCTGTGTTCTACTTGGGCCACTCTTATAAGTAATTAAATGCTCCTCCCTTTTCTTGAAGAAAGTGTTTGCTATGAAAAAATCATACGTCAATACAAAATCCAAAATGACTTTTCCCTCTTCATTTCTATCCCGAAAACCATGTCCCTCCATGAACACTGGCATACCCTGAAGCATCTTTTCTCACATGTCCATTAAGATCTCCATCTATGCAAATCATCTCTCTTTGTGGGATTCCTTGTAAAATCTTATCCAGATCCTCTCAAAAAGCTTGTTTAGTCATGTCATCTAAACCAATTTGTGGTGCATAAACTGAGATGATATTCAAAATTTCTTCTTCAAGCACCAATTTTAGCAAAATAATCCGATCCCTAAATCTTTGCACCTCGACCACACAATCCTTCAAATCCTTATGAATAACCACTCCAACACCGTTTCTACCCTTATCTTTACCTGAATACCAAAGTTTAAATCATGTCTTCTCGATCTCTCTTGCTTTCTCTCCAACCCATTTAGTCTCTTGAAGACATAGTATATGAATCTTTCTTCTTTCCATCGTATCCACTATCTCCATCAATTTTCCAGTTAAAGTGCCAACATTCCAACTAGCAATCCGCAACTTCCTTTGCAATCTCTTTTGGACTAACTTCTTTTCTCGCATGCGTCCATTATGCGAGAACCCTTGTAAATTTTGGACTGCATCCGAGCGGTGATGCAACAGAACTAGCTTAATTACCCGCATGCGTTCCTCATGCAAGAACCCTTGAAAATTTTGAATTACATCCAGGCCATTGGTCATATTAGTTCTAATTGTATAAAATTTATACCAAAAATTACAATAAAATGTGTTGACAACCACAAAGAAAAAAGGTATCCAACAAAATTGATGTTGATTTCATTGTTGAGTGCACTATTCAATCTAATTGATAGGTCAAAATTGGAAATGATGAGCCTAAATACCAAGTTCCTGGGTTTATCATTGCAATTTTGAATGCATGTGTATTTACATGGACATGGGCATCAGGGCATGTGCATGCATGTCATGTGTTAGTTATATGGATCTTTAAATGAGTAACGGATCCCCGAGGATCCAATTAACTTAACATGATCCCACATTACAACAATATGCTAATTGTAGATATCCAAGAATGTGAATATATTAGCAAAATCGAAGTCCACCTTTGGTCTTTTCTTTGGAAGCAACTCCTCCCATACAGAATTGCAATATGAATTTCCCAATGCCCTCAACAAGGACAACATCGTGGGTTCCCAAACCTTTACATCTAAGGTTAAAGATCGGACCTGCATGCGTAAAAAAAGAGTCAACCATATTTCAGCTTTCAAATCTAAATTAAATCAAACACGCCGATAAACAACCAAAACAAATAAACCACTTCCTACTATAATTGTGGCTGAAAATAACAAGAAAATTGTATTTATGATTGCCCCATAGGATTTACATATATACAGACCATGGTATTCTTATTAGAATAATGTAAGTTGTGTTTTATATATTTTATTTATTTTGAACATCTTCATAAGTGAAATTCACAGCAATATCAGAGTGCACGTGTGCTCTAGCAAATTTCATTTAATAAAAGTTGTAGAAAGATGAGCTCGACCAGAACTAGTTTGGTACGTGTTTAACTACATTTAATAATAGGTATAGATAGATGAACTCGACCAGACCAGGAACTGATGCTAGCACTACAAACATAAAGGAAGAGATGCATAGGAAGAAACGAAAGGTGTGTCCTCCGATAGGCATGGCCTTATAAGCTTTTCAGGTGTCAAATAGAAGGGGAAATTTAGAAATGGACGGCATGTTCAAATTGCTATATGATTCGCATTTCAGATAGGAATATTTCCAAGTAAAAATATCCTCCGTATATTTTCCACGTTGTAAACACAAACCACGGAGCGATACTTGAAAGCGAGGAAGGCAGAACCCCCAACTTCACAGTGCTTTCTCTGTCTCTAGAAGATGATACCCAAGCTGAGCCATTAGCCGCTACGAAAACAAAGAAAGTCAGAAATCGAAATATATATAGTTTTCTTTTCTTTTTAGGGAATTACCTAAAGAAATATAAAAAATAGTGAGTCGCCTCCACTGGGGAACTACCTTTTCTTCCTAGTAGGGCATCTGACCTCTTTTCAGCTGGCATCTCCCCCATTCTTCGACGATTGGATGAGCCCTCCTCTATGCTTGAGCTCCAAGCCTGGTTCAATACTCATACTTTTCGCTCACAACTTTTTTAAGATTGGTGTTCGAATCCATTGATCCTTGACCACTATCTTTTACTCTCAGATCCTAAATCGCTTTGGAATTCCTCTTATGCACTGTTTTGTAGGTTATATTGTTGGTAGAAAAATAAGAGATGATTATTTCTGAGAACCCTAGGCTCTCTTATATAGAGGAGAGACCTAAGGGTAAATTACATAAGGTGGGAAAAACAGAAATATAAATAAGAAAACGATACATATAGAATATAGAAATACACAAATATCTCTACACTCCCCCTCAAGATGGAGCATAGATATCAATCATGCTCAGCTTGGACGAACACTTCTGGAATGGTCCTCTGAGTAATGGCTTGGTAAAGATATCTGTTGTTTGCTCTCCAGAACTAACATGAGAAGTAGAAATCAAGCCCTTCTGAATCATATCACTGGTATAATGATAGTCTACCTCAATATGTTTTGTTCTCTCATGGAATGCAGGGTTGTTTGCAATAAACAGAGCAGTGTGGTTATCACAATGTAACTGCCAACAAACACTGCAAATCCCGAAGTCGATTTTCTATCCTTAGGACAACCTGTATAGTCTGCGTCAGCGTATGCGGATACAGAGAGAGTTTCTCCTTTCTTGAAGACTAATCCTGCACCTGGAGACGATTTTAGATATCTCAATATCATGTATACAGCATCCATATGTACTTGTCGAGGTTGCTCCATGAACTGACTCACTCGACTTACTACAAAGACGATATCCGGTCTGGTGATTTTTACATAAAGAAGTTTTCCCACCATCTCTATATATCTTCTCTTGTCGACTTCATCTATATCATCATCATCATATAGCTTCATGCTAGGATCCATAGGAGTAGTAGAAGGTCGACACCCGATCATGCTCGTCTCTGCAAGCATGTCTGCAACATACTTTCTTTGGGGTCATCACAAGACCCTGTGCATTTCTAGCAAATTCCAACCCTAAGAAATACCTTAGGGTACCCAGGTCCTTAGTCACAAATGCCCAGAAAATCTTTTGCCATCTTGATTCCCTGCTCATCATCTCCTGTAATAACTATATCATCAACATAAACCATGATAGCAACTGTAACTCTGGATGTTCTCTGCACAAACAAAGAGTGATCTGCATTTAAACCTCTTGAACCCCTGTCGTTCAATCAGATCTGAAAGCTTTTGGAACCATGCCCTAGGATTCTGTTTAAGGCCATATATTGCCTTATGGAGCCTACAAACCTGTTGACATTCCCCCTCAGCAGCAAACCCCGGAGGCTGCTGCATATAGACCTCCTCTTGTAGATCTCCATACAGAAATGCATTTTTAACATCAAATTGGAATAAGGGCCAGTCACGTACCGCAGCAACTGAAAGGAGAACACGCAAAGTGCAATGTCGAGCAACCGGAGAGAACGTGTCCATGTAATCAACTCCATAGGTCTGCGTAAAACCACGTGCCACCAACCTTGCTTTGTAATGGTCAAGGCTCCCGGAGGCATGGTGTTTAACAGTAAACACCCATTTGCAACTGACAACAGACGCTCCAGGAGGAGGAGAAACTAGACTCCATGTGCCACGGGACTGCAAAGCGGCCATTTCCTCTTCCATAGCGAGACGTCATCTGTTATCTCGCAATGCATCCTAGTAAGTCCGTGGAATTTCCACGGCAGATAGAGCAACTACAAATTTATGGAAGTCTCCTGTAAGACGATGAAAGGAAACCTGAGAAGCAAGCGGGTAAGGATGCACAAGTACGCCTTTGCTTCCTAATGGCGATAGGTACGTCCAGGTTCTCAGGAACCTCATCCTGCACTGATCCCTGTATAGAAACATCTCCATAGCCATCGTTAGAAACCATGTTATCAGAACAAACCTGCAGCATTGCTAGATGACGGGAAATGACCATGAGCAGAAGGGGGCCGATGAGTATAGAATTTTGGTAATGGTGGAACCACGGTCACAGGCATCTGAGGTGGTGGAGGTGGTGGTGGTGGTGGAGGTGGAGGTGGTGGTGGTATGATTGGTACAGGAGATAACTGACTCGTAGGAGGAGGTGACATGTAGATCTCAGTGTCAGATTCGGGAGTAGTCATTCTGTCACCTGTAGGAGAGAAAAACATCACAGATTCAAAGAATGTGACATCAGCGCTAACAAAGTATTTTCCACGTAAAGTATCAAAGCAGCAATATCCCTTCTGAGTCTTGGAGTACCCTACAAACACGCATTTGACAGCCCTGGGAGAGAGCTTATCAAGACCTGGAGCCGACTTGGTGGACAAACGCGACAGAGCCAAATACACAGGGCATAAGAGAGAACAACTCCTTCTCAGGAAAGGCTATAGAGAAAGGGGTCTTCTCACTCAAGACAGACGAGGGCATGCGATTTACTAGATAACAAGCAGTGAGAACTGCATCACCCCAAAAGGAATGTGGAGAACGACTCTGAATAAGTAGGGTCCGAGTGATATCCAGTAGATGACGATGTTTCCGCTCTGCAACACCATTCTGTTGTGAAGTATACGCACATGATGTTTGATGAATTATACCACGTGAGGAAAAGAACAAGGAAAGTGTACGAGTACAAAACTCCATAGCATTGTCGGAATGCACAATTTTCACAGTAGAAGAGAAAATATTTTGAACTTCATTGATGAACATTTGGATCACATCTCCTGCTTCAGATTTATTCTTTAATAGAAACACCCAAGACAAGCGAGAAAAATCATCTACTGCAACAAGATAAAACATGTGTCCCTGATGATCAGGTACACGACTGGGACCCCAAATATCAATATGGACTAACTCAAAAGGAGAGCTACTGCTCCGACTCTGACGACTCGGGAAAGTGGACCTATGATGCTTTCCCAACTGACACGCCTCGCACTGGAAGGACGATCTTAGAGAAATATGTGGCAAAATACGACACATCTTCTAAAGAGGTAGATGACCAAAACGGAGATGCCAAGTATATGGAGAGGTTGATCCTGTAGAGTGGAGTGATGCGCTGACATAGGGAGTACAGACCAAACGATAGAGACCATTCTGCCCACAGCCACCCCCAATCACTTTGCCCATGGGTATGTCCTGAAAAACAAGAGACGATGGATCAAAAATGGCTCGACAGTTCAAATCCTTCGTAATCTGGCTAATGGACAATAAATTCATATAGAAATCAGGAGCATATAACACATTCTGTAATCGCATGGAGGGTATCAAAGTAATCTCCCCCTGTCCTGTAATCGGGGAATGTGTCCATTAGCTATCATCACAGTCCGCCCTGGAGCAACCTCTCTATATGCAGTAAGCTGCTCTTTGTCCCCACATAGGTGATGTGTCGCTCCAGAGTCCATAATCCATTCTGTAATCATAGATCCATCATAAGAGGTGAGAGCGTAAGAACTACCTGGCGTATTGGTTGTAGCAGATGTACTGGCAGAAACAGAGGCTGCCAAATCTGATTGGCCTCCTGGAGTTGTGTCAGGAGGCATGATGTTCCTCAGTCTGGCAATGATATCATCGAAACGTTGGTCCAAAGAAGAAGGTGCAGGAGACTCAACTAGTGCTGCTACCCGAGCCGATGCTGGAAACCCATGCTTAGTGTAGCATGTATCCTCGGAATGGCCAGGACGGTGACAATACGTGCAGGGCTGACGGATCTGACCCCCACGGCCACGGGGACCACGTCCACGAAAAGTAGATGAGCCACCTCTTCCTCTGGACGCAGCCATCGCCGAAGGTGTCTGGGTAGTAGTAGAGCTCGGGACGGTGATTCGACTAAGTCCGCGGAAAGCTTCCTCCATGGGAGGAATAGTGGCGTCAGCAAGAATCTGAGAGCGGGCAGCATCGTACTCTGGATCAAGTGCAACCAGGAATACACCCACCATGGTAGCATTCCTGTATGTCTTTTGCTGCTCAGGAGCAGCCGTCAAAGGCATGAAGCTATGGAGCTTCTCGAACATCCCTCGCAGGAATGTGTACAGTGAGTGGAGAGGACATCCATTCTGTTTGATTGTAAAAATATCATGCTGCAACTGTAGTATCTTGGTCTCATTCCGCGCCTGAGAATATGTCGCGGCTAGAATATCCCACATTGCCTTCGCCGTAGGCTGATGCAGCACGTCGACAGATCTCTATCGTCAACGTCCAAATAACCAGACCTTGGCATACGCATCGTCCGCCTCCCATGTGGCGTGAATCCATGTTTTCTCCGTCGACTCATCGTCGGTAAGAATATGTTTCTTACCGGTTGACTTCATAAGGCTCATGAACTGCATAGCCCACGGCTCACAGTTCGTCCTGTCCATCTTGACAATCGGTGCCAGACCTCTGAAGGAACCTGTGGTGGGTACGTCGACTTTGTTTTCTGACATGATGCCAAATGAACATCACAGGGTATGCAGACTAAGAGAGATTTGTCTACAATGACATATGGGGATTTGATTGCATATGTAGTCCTATGCTGTCAAATCCATCACCCGATTTGCGCGAAGAAGACGGAGAACAATGGTTGAGACCGCGGCACTTAAGGCCGACGGCCTAGGCGGTCTTTAAGGGCCCATGAAAATCAACGGACGGCTGCCAAGGGTTAGGCGGCGGATGTGTGGGCCTGGACAGTGTCGGCGGTGCCCGACAAGGAGGTGTAGACCACGGCGGAGGCCCTGGCGGCGGCGGTGGTGGTCCTCCGGCAAGGAGGGAGAGACCTGGGCGGCCGCGGTAGGCCGGCAATGGGGCGGGGTGGCCTGGGCAGCAGCGCAGGCGGAGAGAGGAGGGGGTTGGCGGGTGGGGATCTAGGTGTTAGGGTATAGGAGCTCTGGTCTAGGACCGCCGCTCTGATACCATGCTGGCAGAAAAATAAGAGATGATATTTCTAAAAACCCTAGGCTCTTTTATATAAAGGAGAGACCTATGGGTAAATTACATAAGGCGGAAAAACAGAAATACAAATAAGAAAACGATACATATAGAATATAGAAATACACAAATATCTCTACATATATTTTTCAGAAGAAAAAATCGGTGTCAAATTGAAAAGTGGTGTCTAATACCAAAAGGTATTAAGGCTGTGCTGGATCTCTACGGGGATGTCTCTGGTCTCAAGGTAAACATGGTTTAAGTATGCATTTGTCCCTTTTGGTATGTCGTCCAAGATGGTGGTTGCATGTGAAGCTATCTTGGGGATGCCTAGAGGAGTTTGCCCATCTCTTATCTGGGCCTGCCATTAGTAAGTAGAAGAGTGAGGCATGTCGATTGGCTAACCCTGATTAATAAATTGGAGAAGTTAGCTAGGTGGAAGGCATCATGTCTTTCTAGAGGAGGTCAATTGGTGTTGGGGAAAGCGATTATGTCGGCTACCCCATTTATTTCCTCTCGTCGTAGTTGGTGCTGCGAGGGATGCCAAGGTGGCTTGAATCGCAATAAGGCAATTTTTTGTCCACCTCAACCTAGTCAACGAGCATCCAACTCATGAACTGGAGCCCTATTACTCAGCGTGAGAAAAATGGAGGCATAGGAGTGCTCAAGCAAAAGGAGATCAACAAAGCCTGAATGTGAAATTGGATCATATGTATTTGGCATGAGGGCACTGATTTGCTTACCAAGTTGGTCCGTTAGATATACGAGGTACGGCTGAGTTGCATGTGTGGTGTGACATCACTACTTCATCCGCTACCTTTTAAAGAAACATCCGCATTGTGCTACATGAATGTATATCATCATTGAGACCGATGATGAGGGGCGTGAGAGGTTCAGATTCTAAAGTGATGACTAGAGAGAGAAGGGCCTATGTGATCGTTTCAAGCGCTGCTTTGCCTTAGTGGCTGACCATGCAGCGCCAACAATGGAGTATTAGTCAAGTGAAGTTTAGACACCACTTTTTTTTCTGACAGATCTTCCGATCAGATTGGAAGAGTCCTTGTGTTTATCAAGTTCCTTGGATAAATTGATCGTGCAGTGACTCCCAACTCGGGAGATCACCCTCTTTTCCATCAAAAAAAAGTTCCCTCGATAAAAAGAAAGGTCCAATTGTTGATAAAGAATCGTAGATCTGTTAGGATGGCTACTTCTTAGTGAACAAAGTGTATATGTTTATACTTGCATATGTGGTGTTTGATCTAAGACTTGTTTATTCGAGACTGTGCAGGATTGAAAATATAGGATTCCTATGCGTACCAAGGTCTTTCTGTGGATCCTCCTATGTGGGTGCATTACAACATCAGTTCACATGGAGAAACTAATTCAGGGAGCGAGCATGAATTTTATACGGTATAAGGAGGGATAAGAGGGATGCAAACCATCTTTTCTTTGCCAATACGAGCTCCAGACAAGCATGGGAGGAAGCACATTTCGTTCGAATTAATCGTAATGATGTTGAAGTCTTTTTGGGACTCTATCAATGAGGCGAAAACTAGAAGGGCCTAAAAGATGGTAGAAAAAGGCTATTGCAATAATTTAGGCTATTTGGATAGTGAGAAATGGGGTTATCTTTGGGAGAAAGAGATTCTATGCAGAAAATGTAGTTAAGCATGCTAGAATGCTCTTTAAAGCATAGGCTTTTGTAGCCAGGTACCTTATTTACTCTAAAAGAAGTAATGCTCTTTAAAGCATAACCTAAATTAGGGTGTGTTGGGAAAATGAGAAAACTTGTTTATTCCATACGCCCTAGGCTCTCTTATATAGAAGAGTAGCCATGGGTAAAATACATAATGAGTCCAACGGGAAAAAGAAAAATGCGAAAAGGTACAGACGAGAATAACATAGAATAACAAATATCTCTACACTCCCCCTCAAGGTGGAGCAAAGATGTCAATCATGCTCAGCTTGGACGAACACTTCTGGAACGGCCCTCGAAGTAATGCCTTGGTAATATGTCAGTGGTTTGGTCCCCTGAGCTAACATGGGATGTAGAAATAAACCCCTTCTAAATCATATCTCGTATGAAGTGACAATCAACCTCAATGTGCTTGGTTCGTGCATGAAGTGCTAGATTATTTGCAATGAATAGAACCGCTTGATTATCACATTCCAGAACCATAGGAAGCGGGACTTTTATATATAGATCTGTGAGCACAGCCTTCACCCACATCATTTCTATACTGACCTGGGCCATAGCCCTATATTCAGACTCAGCACTAGATCTTGCTACAACCGTTTGCTTCTTGCTTCTCCATGAGACCAGAGAGTCTCCGACATACACAGCAAATCCAGTGGTGGACTTCCTATCCTTAGGATATGCTGCGTAATCTGCATCTGCACATGCTGAGATAGTAATCTCCTTGTCTTTCTTAAACAACAGACCTGCACCTGGAGATGACTTAAGGTACATGAGCATCATATGTATAGCATCCATATGTACCTGACGTGGTTGCTCCATGAACTGGCTCACCCGACTCACAGCAAAGGAGATATCGGGTCTGGTAATAGTAACATAGAGAAGCTTGCCAACCAGTTCTCTGTATCTTCTCCTGTCCACCTCATCAGTGTCATCATATAATTTCATACTGGGATCCATGGGTGTAGTGGCAGGTCGGCAACCAAGCATTCATGTTTCACTCAACAGGTCAGCGACACATTTCCTCTGGATCATAACCAGTCCACGAGGATTTCTGGCGAATTTCAGTCCCAGAAAATATCTAAGAACTCCAAGGTCCTTGGTGACAAAATTCACGACCCAGCATTTCTTTCGCCCTCTGAATTCCTATTCATCATCGCATGTAATCAAGATAATATCTACATACACCATAATTGCAATAATACCTCTGGGTGTCTTCTGTACGAACAAGGAATGATCTGCATTGGAACGTATGTACCCTAGTTTCTCAAACAAGTCTGAGAGCTTCTGGAACCAAGCTCTGGGGCTCTGCTTAAGGCCATAGATAGCCTTATGAAGTCTACACACCTTAGAATACTCTCCCTCAACAGCAAAACCCGGTGGATGTTGCATGTAGACTTCCTCCTGCAAGTCATTGTATAAGAATGCATTCTTCACATCTAATTGGTATAGCGGCCAATCACGAGTAACCGCAACAGAGAGGAGGATCCGTAGGGTGGAATGGCGAGCAACCGGCGAGAATGTATCAAGATAATCCACCCCATATGTCTGTGTAAAGCCACGGGCAACCAGGCGTGCCTTGTATCTGTCAATGCTGCCATCTGCATTCTGCTTAACTGTAAAGACCCACTTGCAGCTCACTGTAAACACATCAGTAGGTGTAGTAACAAGGCTCCAGGTGCCTCTTGACTGAAGAGCAGCCATTTCTTCTTCCATGGCTAAACGCCATCGACTATCCTTCAACGCATCTTGGTAATTCCGTGGAATATCCACCGCCGAAAGTGCAATGACAGCTCATGAAATCTCCAGTTAAGCAATCAAAAGACACAGTAGATGCTATAGGATATGACGCGCAGCTGCGCTTCTGCTTCCGAAGAGCAATAAGTAGATCTGCCTCCTCATCTGGCCTCTGTAACACATCCTGCTCAGGGAAATCATCAGATCCATCAATATTAATAATATTCTCAGAATATACCTCAGGCGAGCTAGATGATGAGCGGTGACCATGAGTAGAAGCAGGCCGACGGGTATAGTAGAATGACAATGGGGAAACAGGAACAGTGACAAAAGGTGTAGGAGATGGTAGTAGTGGAGGTAGTAGTGGTAATGGTTGTGGTGGCATGTATATAGCTTCAGTAGTGCCAGAGGATACCAACTGGTCACCTATAGATGAGAAGTACATAACAGACTCGAAAAAGGTAAGATCAGCACTAACGAGATACCTCCTACGCAATGGATCATAACACTTGTACCCTTTCTGTGTTCTGGAGTACCCGACGAAAACACACTAGACGGCCCTAGGAGAGAGCTTGTCAATCCCTGAAGACAACTGGTGGACAAAGGCAACCGAGCCAAACACACGAGGAGTGAGGGAGAACAATTCTTTGTCAGGAAAAACAAGAGAGAAAGGATTCTTCTCACCTAAGACAGACGACGACATACGATTAATGAGATAACATGTTGTAAGAACAGCATCGCCCCAGAAAGAATGAGGGGCACGACTCTGTATGAGAAGCGACCTGGTGACATCAAGTAAATGACGATGTTTCCTTTCTGCAACCCCATTTTGTTGGGAAGTATAGGCACAGGATGTTTGGTGGATAATCCCTTGAGATGAAAAATAATTGGAGAGAGTATGAGTACAAAATTCCAGTGCATTATCACTTCTCACAATTTTTACAGATGCAGAAAAAACATTACGAACTTCATTGATGAAATTGATGATAATATCCCCCGCTTCAGATTTATTCTTTAACAGAAAGACACATGACACACGAGAGAAATCATCCACAATAACTGTAAACATATATTAGTTTCTTTTTGTACTTCTCTGTTATTTTCTTTTCTGTCGTATGCTTTATGTAATTTACCCATAGGCTACTCTCCTATATAAGAGAGCCTAGGGCTGATGGAATAAATAAGTCTTCTATTTTTCCCAACATGGTATCAGAGCGACAGTCCTAGACGGAGTTCTTGAAACCCTAACCCTATCCCCACCCCCACCCGCGTGCCTCTCTCTCGCCGCCGGCGCCTACTGGCCGTGCGCGCCTCTCGCCTGCGGTGAACCGCATACCGTGCGCGCCCCATCGTGCGTGCACCCCTGAAAGCGCATGCCCTAGCGCCCCTGTGCTCTCTCTCGCGCTATCTGTTGTGCGTGCGTAACTCCTGAATCAGCCCTACACGTTTCTAGCGCACACGCCGTCAACTAAATGGGTTTGGTTGCTTGAAGTCTACACATGCAACTAAATCCGTCTATGTCCGTGTAGACGATCTTATCTTCAGTCTATCGCTCCAATCTTCTGTTTCCAGTATGTCAGAAAGCAAGGCGGGTATTCCATCTATAGGCGCCTTTCGTGGTCCAGCGCCTATCGTAAAGATGGATGGTAAGAACTATGAACTGTGGGCAATGCAGTTCATGAGTATGATGAAGTCAACTGATAAGAAGCACATTCTTACTGAAGAAGAGCATGCTGAGAAGACTGGAGCTAATGCCTCATGGGAGGCAGATGATGCATACGCCAAAGTCTGGTTATCTGGAACTTTGGCGATCGAGATTGCCAATGATATTCTTCATCAGTCCATGGCTAAAGACATGTGGGATATTCTGGCGGCTACATACTCTCAAGCGAAGAATGAGACAAAGATTCTGCAACTCCAGCATGACATATTCACCATTAAGCAGAATGGTCGCCCTCTAAACTCACTCTACACTTCTCTGCGTGGGATGTTCGAGAAGCTGTACAGCTTCATGCCCCTGACAGCCACGCCAGAGCAACAGAAGACCTACCGAAATGCTACTATGGTAGGAGTTTTCCTTGTTGTCCTTGATCCTGAGTATGAGGCAGCACGATCTCAGATCTTGACGGACTCTACTATTCCTCCTATGGAGGAAGCCTTTCAAAGGTTGAGCCGGATCACTGTTCCCTCTATGACTACGAATCAGACTACTTCCGCCATGGCTGCCAACAGAGATCGTGGATGTCACCATCATACTCGTGGTCGTGGTCCTCGTGGTAGAGGAGGCTGCATTCGGCCAACATGTACCTACTGCCATCGTACCAGACATACTGAAGACACATGCTACTCCAAGCATGGATTTCCTGCATATGCACGAGTCGTTGAGCAGATAGAGCCTCCATCTGCTGCCTCTTTGGATCAGCGCTTTGATGACCTTGTTGCTCGTCTAAGGGGCATTATTCCTCCATCCGACCCAGCACATACTACTGAGAGCCAGTCTGACACTGTTGCATCCGCCTCTGCCTCTACCAGTGCATCAGGTAGCACACTTGCATTTTCTAGTAGTGGATCAGATACTCTAGCATGGATTATGGACTCTGAAGCCACACATCATCTATGTGGCGATCAAAGTCTACTTACAGGATACAGACAGATCCCTCCAGGTCGAACAGTGGTCATTGCTAATGGCACACATTCCCCAATTACTGGTCAAGGGGAGATTAGACTGACATCATCTATGCAGCTGAAGAATGTGTTACATGCACCTGATTTTTCAATGAATTTGTTATCTATCAGCCAAATTACCAAGGATTTACAATGTCAAGCGATTTTTGATCCATCTTCTCTTGTTTTTTAGGACATCCTTACGGGCAACGTGATTGGTCGTGGCTATGAGCAAGGAGGCCTCTATCGTCTCAGTCAGCCTCCTTTTGCTGGAACCTCATCCTTACCTACTGGACATGTATCACCTCTGCTATGGCATCTACGCTTTGGACATCTACCGCTTCAGAAGCTGCGTCGTGTGTTACCCCAGGGTCTGCCTCACACATCTATCCAATGTGAGGCTTGTCAGTTGGGAAAGCATCATCGGTCTACCTTTCCCAGTCGTCAGTGTCGGAGTAGTACCTCCAAGTTTGAATTATTTCACATTGATATCTGGGGTCCGAATCGTGTTCCTGATCATCAGGGACACAGGTTTTATATAGTTATTGTGGATGACTTTTCTCGTGTGTCATGGGTGTTTTTGTTAAAGAATAAATCTGAAGCAGGGAATATTATTATCAATTTTCTTAATGAGAGAGCTTCAAAAAAAATTCTTAATGAGATTCGTAATGTTTTCTCCACATCTGTTAAAATTGTGAGAAGTGATAATGCCCTGGAATTATGTACTCATGTCCTAGCCAGTTATTTCTCATCCCATGGGATTATCCACCAGACATCCTGTGCCTATACCTCCCAACAGAATGGGATCGCTGAAAGGAAAAATCGCCACTTACTAGATGTCACCAAGTCACTTCTTATACAGAGCCATGCTCCTTATTCTTACTGGGGTGACGCGGTTCTTACAGCATGTTACCTAATAAATCATATGCCGTCATCTGTCCTAGGTGAAAAGATTCCTTTCTCCCTTATCTTTCCTGGTAAAGATCTATTTTCCCTGACTCCTCGTGTGTTTGGTTCGGTTGCCTTTGTCCACCATTTGTCTCCTGGTATTGACAAGCTCTCTCCTAGGGATGTCAAGTGTGTGTTTGTTGGGTACTCCAGAACTCAAAAGGGGTACAAGTGCTATGATCCATTGCGCAGGTGGTACCTTGTTAGTGCAGATGTTACATTTTTTGAATCCGTAATGTATTTTTCATCCTCAGGTGATCAGTTGCTACCTCCAGTTACTACCGATGCCATCTATGTGACACCACCACCACCAGCAGCAGCTCCTTTACCGTCATCTGTACCTCCTATTACTATACATGTTTCACCACTACCATTTCATTACACCCGCAGGCCTACTCCAGCTCATGGTCATGACTCATCACCTGGCTCGCCTAAGGTATGTTCTGAAGATATTACTCTTGATGGATCTGATGATGTTTCTGAGCAGGATGTGTTACAGAGGACAGATGAGGACACAGCTGATTTAGATGTTCCTATTGTTATACGCAAATCGAAGTGGAGCTGCGCCTCATATCCTTTAGCAGCTTCTGTGTCATTTGAACGACTATCTGGGGATTTCAGGAACTTTGTGGTCGCTTTGTCAGCTACAGATATTCCACGGAATTACCAAGACGCTCTGAAGGATAGTAGATGGCGTCTAGCAATGGAGGAAGAAATGGCAGCACTTCAATCTAGAGGAACTTGGAGTCTAGTTCCTATACCTGCATATGTGTCCCCAGTGAGCTGCAAGTGGGTATTTACAGTCAAGCAGAATGCAGATGGCAGTATTGACAGATACAAGGCTCGCCTTGTTGCTCGTGGTTTTACACAGACATACGGGGTGGACTATCTTAATACATTCTCGCCAGTAGCCCGCCATTCTACTCTACGGATCTTGCTGTCAGTTGCTGTTACTCGTGAGTGGCCGCTATATCAGTTGGATGTGAAGAATGCGTTCTTATATGGTGACTTACAGGAGGAAGT
The DNA here is from genome assembly GCA_037367405.1 of Ottelia alismoides. Lineage (NCBI taxonomy): Eukaryota > Viridiplantae > Streptophyta > Magnoliopsida > Alismatales > Hydrocharitaceae > Ottelia > Ottelia alismoides. The sequence goes on from JAZKJV010000901.1 coordinate 1,614,195, forward strand.
CTACATGCAACAGCCATCCGGTTTTGCTGTTGAGGGGGAGTGTTCCAAGGTGTGCAGACTTCATAAGGCTATCTACGGCCTTAAGCAGAGCCTCAGAGCATGGTTTCAGAAGCTCTCAGACCTCTTTGAAAAACAGGGATACAAACGCTCTAATGTTGATCATTCCTTGTTTGTACAAAAGACTTCAAGAGGTATTATTGCAATCATGGTTTATGTAGATGACATCTTGATTACAGAGATGATGCACAAGGAATAAAGAAGGCGAAAGAAATGCTGGGTAGCGAATTTGTTACTAAGGATCTTGGAGTCCTTAGATATTTTCTGGGGTTGGAGTTTGCCAAAAATCCGTATGGGCTAGTAATATCGCAAAGAAAATATGTTACGGACCTGTTGAGTGAAACAGGAATACTCGGTTGCCGGCCTGCTACAACACAAATGGACCCCAGTATGAAGCTATATGATGATGATACAGAGGAGGTGGACAGGAGAAGATACAGAGAACTGGTGGGCAAACTGTTGTATGTCACGATTATTAGGCCCGATATATCCTTTGCAGTGAGTCGTGTGAGCCAGTTCATGGAGCAACCACGTCAGGTGCACATGGATGCTATACATATGATACTCAGGTACCTCAAATCATCTCCAGGTGCGGGTTTGCTATTCAAGAAAGGCAAGATGATCTCTATCTCAGCATCTGCAGATGCAGATTATGCAGGTTGTCCCAAGGACAGGAAGTCCACCTCTGGATTTGCGGTTTACGTTGGAGATTCTCTAATCTCATGGAGGAGCAAGAAACAAACTGTGGTAGCCAGGTCTAGTGTTGAATCTGAATATAGGGCTATGGCTCAGGTTAGCACAGAAATGATGTGGGTAAAGGCTGTGCTTACAGATTTATGTATAGAAGTCCCACTTCCTATAACCTTAGAATGTGACAATCAGGCGGCCTTGTTCATTGCAAACAATCCAACATTCCATGAGCGAACCAAGCACATTGAAGTTGACTATCACTTCATACGTGACATGATTCAGAAGGGATTCATTGCTACATCCCATGTTAGCTCAGAGAATCAAACTGCAGATATATTCACCAAGGCATTACTACGAGGCCCATTTCAGAAGTGTGCGTCCAAGCTGAGCATGATTGATATCTATGCTCCATCTTGAGGGGGAGTGTAAACATATATTAGTTTCTTTTGTACTTCTCTGTTATTTTCTTTTCGGTCGTATGCTTTATGTAATTTACCCATAGGCTACTCTCCTATATAAGAGAGCCTAGGGCTGATGGAATAAACAAGTCTTCTATTTTTCCCAACAATAACTATATAAAACATGTGTCCCTGATGATCAGGAACACGACTAGGACCCTAGATATCGACATGAAACAACTCAAACTTGGAGGTACTACTCCGACACTGACGACTGGGAAAGGTAGATCGATGGTGCTTTCCCAACTGACAAGTCTCACATTGGATGGACGTGTGAGGTGAAACCTGAGGTAACACATGACGCAGTTTCTGAAGCAGTAGATGTCCAAAGCGCAAGTGCCACAGTAATGGAGACATGAAACTAGCAGGTAGAGAGGAGGCTCTACCGCCTTACTTATAGCCATGCCCAATCACGTTGCCCTAAGGATGTCCTGAAAAATGAGAGAAGATGGATCAAAAATTCCTCGACAATGTAAATCCTTTGTAAGTTGGTTAATGGACAACAAATTCATCAAAAAATCAGGTGCATGCAACACGTTCTTGAGATGCATAGATGATTAGATGGTGTCAGGCTAATCTCCCCCTGATCAGTAATCGAGGAATGTGTCCCATTAGCAATAACCACAGTACGGCCTAGAGAAACCTGTCGGTAGCATTTAAGCAGTCTTTGGTCACCACACAGATGATGCGTGGCACCAGAGTCCGTAATCCACTCTAAAGTATCTGATCCACTACTGCTAGCGAATGCATAAGAGCTACCTGAGGTCCTGAGGTACTGGTGGATGTAGAAGCAGCAACGTCGGAGTGACTCTCAGAAGTAGGCGCTGAAGCAACAGGACTAGCTGGAGGAATAATGCCCCACGGACGGGCTACAAAAACATCATAGCGTTGATCCATAGATGAAGCAGATGGAGGCTCAATCTGTTCAGCTACTCGTGCAGAAGCAGGAAACCCATGTTTGGAATAGCATGTGTCTTCGGTATGTCCAGAACGGTGGCAAAAGGTCCATGATGGCCGAACACGGCCTCCTCTGCCTCGAGGTCCACGGCCACGGAACTGATGATGACCCCCACGACCTCGATTGGTTGCCATGGCTGAGGCGGTCTGATTTGCAGTAGACGAAGGAACAGTAATACGACTCAGCCTGTGAAAAGCTTCCTCCATAGGAGGAATATTGAAATCCGCAAAGATCTGGGAACGTGTTGCCTCGTACTCTAGATCAAGAACAGCCAGAAATACACCCACCATAGTGGCATTCCGATAGGTCTTCTGTTGCTCTGACGTGGATGTGAGAGGCATGAAGCTATAAAGCTTCTCAAACATTCCACATAAAGACGTGTATAATGAGTGTAGAGGCCGTCCATTCTGCATGATTGTAAAGATGTCATGCTAAAGTTGCATAATCTTCATCTCATTCTTTGCCTGTGAATAGGTGGAAGCCAGAATGTCCCACATTGCTTTGGCAGTGGGCTAATGGGGAATATCGTTAGCAATCTCAATTTCTAATGTTCCGGATAGCCAAACTTTGGCATATGCATCATCTGCCTCCCATGAGGCATTGACCCTTGTCTTCTCAGCAGGCTCTTCCTCATTAAGAACGTGCTTCTTACCGGTCGACTTCATCATACTCATGAACTGCATGGCCCACAGTTCGTAATTTGAACCATCCATCTTCACAATTGGCGTTGGACCTCTTAAGGCGCCTGTAGATGGGATGTCTGCCTTACTTTCTGACATTATGGTAATGGAAGACTAGGGGAGTAGACTGAAAATGTGATCGTCTACACGGACATTAACGGGTTTAGTTGCATGTGTAGACTCAAGCAACCAAACCCATTAATCTGGAAACGCGCGTGCAGAACGAGAACTGGAGTCGCACACGCACTGGCCTAGGGTTGCATGAGCACGGAAATCACACGTGCAGATATGCGCACAAATGCGCGTGCAGGGTCACGAACAGGGGCACGCACAGAAGCACGCACGGCTTCACGCGTACAGGCGCACAGGCGCTCAGAAGCGTGCACCGACGCACAGGGGGCGCACGGCCTCACGCGCACAGGTGCTCAGGCGCATAGGAGCACGCACCTACGCACAGGAGCGTGCGCAGGTGCACAGGAGCGGTGCATGCACACAGGAGCGGTGCAGGTGCACAGGAGCGGTGCAGGCGCACAAGAGAGTGCGCAGACACAAGCGCACAGGAGCGCTGACATCGGGGCGGCGCGAGACCGAGCAGGAGGCGACGCGAGGCGGGTAGGCGTGCGCGGAGGGCTCGAGGGTGGAGGCTAGGGTTAGGGTTTGGTTTGAGAACTCCGGTCTAGGACCGTCGCTCTGATACCATGTTGGGAAAATGAGAAAACTTGTTTATTCCATACGCTTAGACACTCTTATACAGGAGAGTAGCCTATGGGTAGAATACACAAAAAGTCCAACGGAAAAAAGAAAATGTGAAAAGGTACAGACGAAAATAACATAGAATAACATATATCTCTACAGGGTGCGCATCTTCTAGGATGTGCATCCATTGATTTCTCAAAAAAACCCAACAATGATATCAATCAAAACATCGACTCCATGGTCAACAAAATGTAATCTATTTTCATTTCAGGTGATCTTCTAATTTTCTCCTACAGAGGGAGGTAAATGCTTCGTGTTCATTAATAATGGGTTAACAAATGGACTATGATGAACAAAAAGTGCAAATAATGAAAATGGGTTCGCATTACTTCTTTGTTCTCATAAGACAATCTCCCCGAACCAAAAATACAAGGAGGGGATACGCATTCAGAGGTAGAATGGTGGGAATATTAAGAAAGTTTCATGTAAAACAAAAGATCATTGTGAATAGTATAATAACAAGGAATAACAAAAAAGAGATGGTAGGAAGGACATTCTACGTGTTTTATTCTCACTTGGGATGCTTTTTTACCTTTCACACAGTTAAAAGATTTTTCTTTTTGCTTGTTATCAATCTTACTAATAGAATAAATGTAAGTTGGCTAAAGTAGAGAAGAGCATCTACTGATCTCTGTGGTAAGAAAATTCCTTTGAAAATCAAAGGAAAGTTTTATAATGCAGCAGTGAGACATGTTATGCTCTATGGATCTGAATGTTGGCATATGAACCATAGACATGTACAAAGAATTGCAGTAGCAGAAATGAAAATGCTAAGGTGGATGTGTTCACGCACACGTAAAGATTGGATTCGTAATGACGCAATCAGAAGGAAAGTTGGTGTAGCTCCATTCGAGGAAAATATGCGAGAAAATTGCTTAAGGTGGTTTGACCATTTGCAAAGAAGGTCGGTTGATGCACCAGTTAGGAGATGCAGGTTTTGGGATGTTGAGCCGGCTAAGAGACGGCAAGGAAGTCCCAAGAAGTGTTGGAATGAGACTATATGAAGGGATCTTAGTTTTTTGAATCTAAGTCTGACATTGATCCAAGAGAGATCTAAATGGAAGCAAAGAACCCATGTTGTCGACCCGACCCTACTTTACGTGGGAAAAGACTTTGATGTTGTTATTTGTTATCGATGTTGATATATAAGTTGATAAAGCAAAGACAATGAATATGAAGAAAGTACAGTATACAATTTATCGAAATTATTCAAACTTATGCATGAAATTATGCCTATATTGCATGGAAATGGATGTTTAAGAGGGATCACAAGGCTGGATGAATTTATCAAAAGTTACAAGGATCAGGAATGATTATTCATTATGTACATCAAAATGGAATAGGCATATTACATATAGTTAATGATGGTAATGTTATATTCTTAGCTTTATTTTCTTAGATAATTATTCATTTTCATATATCAAAATGGATTTATTTTGATTCAGTTCCACGGAGATCTTGTGGAGAGTTTTGGAGAAGAGACAAGTATATGTCATGTACATTTACCTTATAAAGGATATGTATGGTGAGGCTTCATCTTAAGTAAGGACCCAATCTAGCGAGATCGACTATTTTGACATCAGCATCGGTCCGTATCAAGGTTTAACTTTGAGTCCATTTCTTTTTACTTTGATTATGGACGAGTTGATTAATCCCATTTGGGATGAGATACAGTAGTGTATGATGTTTGCTGATGATATTGTGTTGGTTAATGAGACTAGAGGAGTAAATGAGAAGGTTGAGGTTTGGAGACGTGCCTTAGAGAGAAAAGGATTTTGTATAAGTAGGGCTAAGAGTGAATATATAAAGTACGCATTTGATAAAAGTAGTGGTGAAGGAATCGAGGTGAATATTAGAGAAGATAACATTCAGAAGTAAGAATGCATTATACTTGGGATCGATTTTGCAACATGATGGGGAAATCGATGGAGATGTTACTCAGAAAATAGTATAGGTTGGCTAAAGTAGAGAGGAGAATCTATTGGTTTGTGATAAGAAAAATCCTTTGAAAATTAAAGGAAAGTATTACAGAGCAGTTGTGAGACCTTCTATGCTTTATGAATCTAAATGTTGGCATGTGAGTCATACACATATGCAGAGAATGACAATAGCAAAATGAAAGTGTTCCTGTGGATGTGTGGCCGCACATGAAAAGATCGGAATTTGGAACGATGTGATCAGAAGGAAAGTTAGTGTAGCTCCGATAGAGGAAAAGATGAGATAGAACCGCTTAAGGAGGTTTGTCCATTGATAAAGGAGGTTGGTTGATGCGCTGGTTAGAAGATGTGAGATTTCGAATGTTGAACCGGCTAAAAGAGGGCGAGAAAGGGCCAATAAGTGTTGGAAGGAGACTATCTAAATGGATCTTACTTTATTTGGATCTAAACCATATTTCTTTACATCAGATGAACCGACAACACAGGTCAGATTTCTTTGCTCATATTACCGTGAAAAAGGTTTTATGCCACTTTTACTAATATTCAGGATTCTATCTATGCAAAATAAGACTATCAGATGCATTTCTAATCATTGAAAAAATAGGGGGCAAATGAAAAAATGAAGATTGGAGGTTATAAACCTTGTTATACGGAGGTCTGGTATTTGATTTCTATCTGAACAATTGGGAACCATATAATGCACATACATCATTTTATATTACCGAATATACCCCAGATTGGCACATAATATTTCTTTAACCAAAATTTTGCACCACATTTCTTTCTTCCACGAGATTAATAACATCAGTGATATTTTTTAGCTAGTAGTTCGATAACGGTTCTTCACCAAATACCTTTCTAGCTATCTATACTTTTGTTTTATAAGATAAATATATCAGAATCATTCTAGTTAGAAAAAACAGGTCAAACGCACAAGACAAAATTCAAACCTTTGAAATGTGAACCCCGAGATTACGGTGAACCCCAGAGCACTCAATACATAACAAAATTCCGAGGTTTAAAGATGCCCAATCAGGATCTCGTGAACCACATTCTGCACACACATCATTTCCAGAAATGTTCCTGACAAATTCGGAAATGTCCTGCTGCATGTTGCCACTCTTCACCTCAATATTATGACTACTATGCAACGCTGGAATGGATTCAGAAGGATACTTTGCATTACCCACACTCATAAACTGGGAATCTGGCTGTTTCACATAACAGATAAGTAGTCGAGAAAATCAGCATGTTCTTCGAAATATGCAGTCAAAGAAAGGAAAAAACACATCCTTAGAGGCAAACCTGCTTCAGAAAAGGAGAATTCAGAATAGATGCTATAACAGCAGTGATCTTATCAACCCAGTCTGTTCTCTCAGTCGCATTTTCAGCCTGCAGATGGATGTGCATGATAATGAGAGTGAAGTCCGGTTGATATGGAGGTGAAAATATGATGAGTCCAGATTTTCTAGACAAGAAATCCATCTACCTGCAAGGTGTAAGTTTTAAGCGGGGAAATGATTCTAAAGCAAAACCTCAAGTCATTATGCTCTGCATCTATCTTTATCGTTGAAGTTTGAAGATCAATCATACGATGGCTGAGGTTTTCTTCACCTTGTGATGATGATCTGCGGTGTGATAATTTGAAGCGACCAAAAACACTACTGATCTGTTCTGATGTTCCAATAGGTTGTTGCATCTGTGGTCCTTGCTGAAAATATGGTAAGATAGGATTTCACACATCACTGTCCCCAGTTTCAGTCCAATCAGTTAAACAAATATGATTCGGTGATAAGAACGGAATTTGAGGAAAGAGCGCAAAAACACTCGCAAAAAAATCTAAATGCTGTAAACTAGAAGTTCTCTAGCATCACCAAATTCATAGATCAGTAACCTAAAACTTAAGAGAGTGCAATTCTTGCCAGTTCAAAGCAGTCACAACCACAGTCCGCGTTTTATTTCCCCATCAGATTGTAAAAATTGGGTTATAACGTAAAAGCAGTTAAAGGATTTGATCGGTTAGGATCTCAATTGAAATTCCTTATATATATTTTTTTTTGACGCTCAAAAAAAGGGGGATACACTCAGAGGTGTTCGCCCCACTTTATTAATATAAAGGAGAGAAGAGCTTACAGTGAGGAAAAGGAAAGCAAAATAAAAAGGTAGATGATATCAAGAGAGATATCGTCCGACCCCCGAAAACCGCTACAGAGATGACCAATCAATACAAAAGTGATTTGCTGTGATACAAATATTTTCCTTATAAAACCTCTACCCAGCAAAAAGTGTTTCGTTTCTTCCCAGCCAGATACTCCAAAGGCGCGCAATGGGAACAATTCTTTCCTCCCTCGAACGATTTGCAACGTTAGATAAGCTCTCCCAAAAAGCCTCAAGAGTAGAGAGATTCAACCATTCCACGTCATCCCAAATGGCACGCACCTGGACGCACTGAAGGAAGAGGTGCCCGGGAGTCTCAAATTCCGTACCGCACAGCCCGCATAAGTGAGAAATATTAGGGAATATCGAAGCACAGCGATCGCGAGTAAGTAATCTTCCACGCCGAAGAATCCACAAGAAAATTCCAACCCGTTCAGGAGCCTCATGCCCCAAATAAGCTTGCAGTGACTGAGCAAGGACGCATCCGAGCCCACGGCGTCGGGAAGAATAGAGAAGTACGCCTTTCGCGTACTGAAGGTCCCCTCCCTCCAGTCGAAGTGGTCACGGCCCCAGAGGGCGTAGGGGCGTCGGCAAGGAGAGCCATCAAATCCGAGAAGTCACGCAGTCGCTGATCGGAAAGATTATCCACCAATAGAGGGCACCAGCACCCACCGGACCAGCACGAAGCCACAGTTGCAAATTTATCTCCTGCCAGCGCAAATAATCTAGGAAAAAAGGTTCATGAGGATACCATTCCCAGACCAATCCATCGACCAGAAAGCGGAACGAGTTCCCATCGCCAAGGGACGGCTTGAATAAGGACCGGTTATTGTTAAACGCAGAGAAGACATCGCGCCAAAAGGACGGAGTAATTCCCTGAGCGCGCCCTCCAAAAGCAGAAACAAAAGCATTCCCGCCGCCACGCGGAGGCACCGCACCAAGAAGCTATCATCCCGACCCAAAAGCCTAACCGCCCACTTGAGAAGCATAGCATCGCGCACCACCGCCAACCGCCGAACGCCCAGGCCCCCCTCGCGCTTAGGACGCGAAACATCATCCCAACCCACCAAATGGATCCCCCTTCCGCCATCGTCATTCTTACCCCAAAGAAAGGCCCTCATGCATTTTTCTAAACGCTCCCGGATCCCCCTAGGAAGCCCACGTGCAGATAAGAAATAGATGGGGATTGCAGAGATTACCGATTTAAGAAGAACCAAATGCCCCCCTCTTGAAAGCAGCGACGCGCGCCACCCCGCCAACCGGGATTCCACCTTCTCCACCATCCGCTGATAATCATGTAAGCGAACACGGCCCACCGAGAGTAGCAAGCCAAGATATTCCAGCGGGAGACCACCAAGGGAAGAGCCCAATGTAGAGGAACACTCCTCAGCCTCCGACGCCGACAATGCAAAAGGTACCACCTTCGACTTGGCCCCATTGATGCGTAGCCCCGACATCTCGCAAAAAAGTTGGAGCGTAGATGCCATTCCCAAAGCCTGAGGTCGATTCCCCTCGATAAAACATAAAGTGTCATCGGCAAATTTAAGGAGGGGAATATGAAACTCGCCAAGATAGCAGCCTCGAGTAAGCCCCGCGTCGGCCACGCCATGTATCATACGCGGCAGCACATCAACCGCCAGAACAAATAGAAGTGGGGCTAGGGGGCAACCCTGGCGAACCCCCTGCGAGGCTGGAATAGCCCCCCAGCCGGCCGGCCGTTAAGAGATAAGGAGAAGGAGACAGTAGTAACACAGCGTCGAACCCACGAGATCCAAGTTGGGGGGAAGCCCCGACGCTTCAAAACCGACCATAAGAATCGCCAGTCCAAGGAGTCATAAGCCTTAGCAAAGTCAATTTTCTAAAGTATCCCCTTCGTATCATTTCTGTGCCACCTATCAATATTCGCGGAGGCCAGCGCATAGCAATCCGATATTTGCCTCCCCTGAATAAAAGCGGCTTGGGAGTGAGATATGAGAGAGCCAAGGAGGGGCGCAAGCCTCCTAGCCATAGCCTTAGCAATAATTAAGTATATGCCATTAGAGATCGCAATTGGGTGGAAGTCTTCAATACGGCTAGCCCCATGGGTCTTCGGGATGAGGACCATATTGGCCCGGTTAATCTTGTTGAATCCCCTGTTCCCCGCACAGAATTCGAGAGCCACATCCAACACGTCATTGGCGATAACATCCCAAAAGTCCCTATAGAAGGAGATGGGGAACCCATCGGGACCGGGTGAGGCGTCAACGTTAAGGTCCCAGACCGCCCCCTTAAGCTCCTCCAACGTGAATGCCCGAGTTAACAAGTCGGCATCCGAGGCGTCAAGGACGGAGCCCCACGGGCCGTCCAACGCCACGGGAAGGAGGCTGGCGATCAAAAAAATTCTTGAAGTGGTTAACCAAAGCCGAGCCCAGCTCCTGTTCCCCCTGAAATAGAGCGCCTCCAATCACCAGTGAGGAGATAGTATTAGCACGCTTACGTGCACTAGCGACCCGATGAAAAAAAGCAGTATTTGCATCCTCGTCCTTGATCCAACGAAGCCGCGACCGCTGCCTCCAATCGATGGCTCTTTTCCTGTCCTCCTCCGAAACGAGATGCAAAGCTGAAGTACGTTCAGATAATTCCTCCGAAGAAAGCTCCCTCTCGCTCTCCAACCGATCCCAGACGAAGAATAATCGCATCAGCCTCAGAACGAGAAAGCAGTCTTGCCCGACGAGTGTTATTTTTAAAGGAAGCGAGAACACCTCGGAGGGATGAAAACTTATGATCAAAACGACAAGCCGCATTGCCCGCAAAGGAAATCTGGGACCAATGATTGCGTACCAGTTCTTTAAAATGAAGCTCCAGCAACCAACTCCTTTCATAGCGAAAAAGACCACGCGGACGTGAAGAATCACCAGCATCCCAAATAATGGGACTATGATCAGAGAAGGACCGCGGCCGAGAGGAAACCGAGCATAGGGGGAAAGTTTCCATCATTCGATTATTAGCCAAAAACCTATCGAGCCTTGATCGAGAGGTGTTATTACGCCATGTGTAAACAATATCGCTAGCCACCAGATCTTCAAGAGCCAATTCCTGTATGAAATGATAAAAATCGGTAGAACCCGGATCCCTTCCCCCCCCGACGACGTGGGCGGTCGGTGGAAAGCAAAGTAACATTAAAATCACCCCCATAATCCAAGGAGTATCCCCCAAAGCCGCGGCATCACAATGCAGATCCTCCCATAAAACACGACGAGCAAGATGGCATAAAGGCGCATAGATGCAAGTAAAAGCCATAGATACATTAGAGTCCGCACGCACAAGAACCACAGTGATAGAGTGGTGGCCAATACGAGAAAAAGATAAAGCAAATCTCGAGGAACGCCAAGCCAAAATAGTTCCACCAGAAGCGCCAACCGCGTCCAACGAACAAAAAGCGTCCACTGCCCCGCCCCAAAAGATCTCCACATAGCATCATCGACCCCTGAGAGTTTTGTTTCCTGGAGGAAGACGATGTCGCAATTCCATTCAACCAAACAAGAGCCCAAAGCCCGACGACGCGCTGGGTCTCCCAGCCCCCGAACATTCCAAGATAGTATCTTCATTAATCAACACAAAAAGGGCCCCAAAAAATGATCACAGGCCAAAGCACAGTTAGTCCTGAGCAGGGCACTGACCTGCGCGGCGTAGACCTGCCGCCTCCGCCACAGCCTCGCGAGAAAGGTGACCCGGCGAATGAAGAGATCCCTCGAAGGGTGGCTGCAGGCGTCTAGAGTAGACATTTCCAAATCTGGCCGGGGAGGCAAACAAAGCATTCCATGCATTCCAAGCAGTAGCAGAGCGGTTCGGAGAATCCACCGAAACGTCCGGCGATGGGCCCAAAGGATCGCTGCCAACGTCGGTCGCGATCGAGTGATGCAAAGAGGCGACATCCGAGCGACCCGATCCATGCGTCAGAAGTACTGGCGAAGAGATTGATGAAGATGAGATGAAGTCCTCGAGGAAGATCGTGGGAGAGTATGGCACCGCTGAGACCGGTTGGGGGCATAAAATATCGGACTGGCAAAAAAGGGATCCGGTAAGAATAACCGGGTCAGGCGCTGTCCGCGATAGCGACCGACCATCATGAAGATCCGATCCGGAAAGAGGAATAGGAAACGCCACATTGAGGCCTGATACCGTCACGTGTTCCTGGAGATCGGATATAGCAGAGAGTTCCCGAGACAGCGAATCACCCTCGAAAAAGACCCCAGACACGTGAGAAGGCGCCCCATCGGCCGCACACGCGAATCGATAACCAAGCGACGTCCCCGAACGGTCGCCATGCACAAGCGACGCTTCGATAATATCCCTGCACAATGACACGTGGCCCTTGGAAGTCGAAACGGTGGAACCTACGCCTGAGAGAGAGCCGGCGACGAAGGACGGAGATGGCTGAGCCGCCGCATCCGGCGCCGGGAAGAAGAACTCGAGTTTGAACGACCAGCGACCTAAGCAAAGCTTCTCGAAGAGAACCTTTCCAGCCATAGATTGGGTAAGGGTAGAAGAGCACTCCACCAGAATCCTCGTGCAGGACCAATCCGAGCCGGGGGCCAGGCCATCGTCAAGAATCGCCACCACCTGACCCCAACCGCCAATGATCTTAGATAAGCAATGGACCGATCGCGAAAGGAATGGAACGCCGCGGACCTCCATCACGCATAACTCGGAGCGTAAGCTCGCGCCATCCGCAACACGAAGACGTCGCCACTTGACGACCGAAATATCAGCAAGATTGAGGAGGGTCTCCCGTTGCTCCGGGGAAAGCCCTCGAGCACAGCAGCGAAAGTCGTCCAAGAAGAAGAAATCCCCAGAGAAGGCCTCGCCCAAAAGAAGCAAAGTCGCGGCGCGAATCACCTCACGGTCGACGCCCGGCCGCTGCACCACACCTATCGCCACCCCACATTTATCACCCACAACTCTAGCTCCGAACCTCGACGCCGCCGGCATCTGAACAGGAGAATCACCAGCGCGCGAATGGTCCCCACTCCGCTCCTTGCCAGAAGCAACGCCCTTGGAGGAGCCATGCTGGCCCCGGTCCTCCACCTCGCCGCGCTGAGCAAGCTTCCCTACCGCCGCAGTAGCCCCCGACCCGCCAACCACGTGAGAAGGAACGTGAATGGTCTTCCCCCTGGGGTCCTTGGAGGAGCCGCCGCCACCGCCTGCGCTGACCACCTGAGCAAAGGAACGAGAATCCAACCAAGCTGAGGAGCCCCGACCGCGAGAATCAACTGCCAAGTGCATGGGTAGCTTCCGACCACGAGAACCCATGCGCTCCGCCCTGCAAGAAGCCAAACGATGCCCAACCTTCCCGCAGCGGAAGCAGCGAGGGGGAGCCAAGCATGCAGAGGCAAGATGACCCCTACCCTCACAGCGAAAGCAACGCCTGCCCGCCTTTGCGTGAGACACCTTCACCCAGCCCTCACCGCCAGCTTCATGCGCCCCTCGACCCACATGACGAGCGGCACCGATAGAGCCACCGCCGAAGTCCCGCGCATGATGAACAGCGGGAGCCTTCGGAACCTTCGGAACCCAAACCCGTCTCGCAGACACTCCCTCTCGCCTCGCAGACACACCCGCTCGCTCCATCCCTCTTTCGGTATCCGTGGAAACTTATTCCCACCCTGCTTCTATTCCTGCCACTTTTACAGATGAATCTCCTCAGTGCATCCAGTCTGATATGAAATTGACCAGAAGCGATGATATCACTGAGATCAGCAACACTAGTTTTTCCCTATGACCAGAGTCTTGGCAGCCCACCCTGCAAAATGACGCTCTACTCTCCAACACCTGGCCCCTTCTACTGTCCTTGTTCTGAAATTCCTTATATATTATAAATTATCTTCTCAAAAAAGATAATAGTCATCATGCACGAAGTCAATATAATGAGATTTCAATCGAGAGAGAAAAGAAATGTGTAGCCAAGTCAAAATTGGGTCGAGGTAATTACAAAACATGGAAAAATAATAAGAAAATGAAAAAATAATTCCAAAAGGTAACATATTTCCAAAAGCCCATTCTCAACTCTTTCCATTCAATCAAATTGTTCAAGCTATATATATTTCATACTCCAAATTGTCTTCATACTCCATGTTCTTAACATCATGACAAGAAAGCAAAAAGGGCAAGAAAGCAAGGCCTATTTGGAAATTGCACATCAATCGAGTGTGGAAGAAACAACTAAACAAGCTGGGAAAGAGTTGTTCCAAGATCAAGTAAGAAATCCAACTAAGAAGTTCACAGACATACTATATCACCAGCCTTTGGAGAAAGACCAACAAAACAAAACCAACTTGAACTCCGACATTTGAATATTCGAGACATTCTTCTAAAGTTGCTAAGGCCCCTTGACAGCAATGTCTAAAACAGTTAAAGAAGAGAGCGCACAACTGGTAGCAGTGGTGGCCGCATGTGTGTGTATAAGTCAACAAAGGGGAGAAACATTTCCCATCAGGAAAAAGATCTTGATTTCTTTCTCTTATTTATTCTACTTAAATTTAGGCATCGATTTTATAGCTTGCAAATCTTACCATTATTATTTAGTAATAATAAAAGGTAGTGGTTGAGTATTAGCAACTTCGATTTCGATTTTGATTTGTTAGATAATACGTTGTAGTTTCAACCTCGCCTTTTTTATCATTTATAAACAACAACAACAAAGCCTTTCCCAAAATAAGAAATATTATAGGTCCTATAATGGAAAAAGGATGATCAGCACTAAGGCAAATGCCCAAAATCTTCATATATTGGCGAAATCCACATCAATCCTGCATTGTCACTGTCGGACTGTCCTGCCACATGCATCCTACATTGCCACATCTCGTCATGAGGTAGACCAACCTCCAGAACAGAGAATCAGTAACAATTACTGCTTTTTTGTTCTTATTTGACACTTTCATCTTTTTAAGGGGGTGTGCTTTCTATATTCCACATTATTAAGAAAGTCAATGCTCATGCTAACCTTCATAGATGCATGTAAATAATCTGCATTCTTAGATTAACACCATGATTGAAATAAAAGGCAATAATTGTAAATGCAGTTTGAACAAATTGCTCTAAATTTAAGAACAAAATTTATACCGTGTGTTTATTTCCCTTGTTTCTGTAGTAATATAGTGAACCATGACTGTCCAATACAAAGAACCTTTTCTTTCGTTCTCCTCTTAAACCAGATGGTCGCTTGAAAAGGTAACCTTGCTTTATTGTTTGAACCTAGAACATCAAGCACAAAAATTAGAAATGACGCAATTTATCAGGACAATAGAAGCAGGTCTTCTGGATAAAATATCTAAAACCAAAGAATGGTTAAGTCATGAAAAGAATGGTGTACTTGCAAATATCTCTTTCTTACTTGAAACATGTCTAAACAGAATGGAATCCAATATAATCAGGTCAACCAGAAATTCTAGATGGCTGATCCCTAAGGCTTGTAAATCAAAGGTATTAGATCTGCACCAAGAATCAATCTTGAGTTCTTACCTTCTTACAGTTATTAAAGATGAATGAAGCACAGCAAACAACAAGTGGCTTGGTGGTGTAGATTTTTGCTGATGACATTGTTCTACTGGTAGTGCAGTATGCCTACCACCCAAAAAATCTATGGTTGTGGTACGAGACTGATGATTCCAAGTAGGTGGTTGAGAGGTGCATCCCCTCTGTGGCGGGCCATTTCATAAGTACTTCCAGACGTGGCTCCTCTTTTGAGACCGAATTGCTGGAGATGAGATGTTTTCATATTCTAGTTGGATAATTGGTTGGAAGCAGTATTTGGCGGATCGATTCCCTCGGTTATTGTTGACATAGATATTTTGTTTGTTCTTTATTTATATTTACTTATTCTTCTGTCTATCTTATGTAATTTTTCCTTAGGATTTTTCTCCTATATAAGAGAGCCCTAGGGTCACAATGTAAAGTATCGACTCATTTTTCCTTTCCAAATGGTATCAGAGCGACGGTCCTAGACTGGAGCCTATGCCCAAGCCACCACTTCCCTACCTAAGCCTTAAGGGATGTCGTCTCCACTTCTCGACGGCAACAGCTACAACAGGCCGCTGCCGCTACACACTGTCGTGCAGCAGCAGCCGCAGCAGCCACCTGCGGCCACCGCTGCCGTCACCATGAAGCAGCAGCAGCAGTCACCTGTTGACTCGTCCGTTGAGGCTTAGAGATCACTGCCAAGAGCGATTTGATTCGTTGTTCAGTCTGATTTTGAGGTATTTAGGATGGTTTTGATCATATAAACCACCCTAGTTATCCGGAGAAGCCTCTAATGGATGGAAGAGGTTGTGGTATGAGTTTACACCCACAATCATCTTCCGGTATGCTTGTATAGATGTGTTCAGCCTTGTTTACAGTTCCAATCTTCATTGCAGTCATCATCATGTCAGACAACATGGTCGACTCCAAGGTTGACGACTCATCTTCGGGTGCCTTCAAAGGTCCAGCACCCATTTTCAGTATGGATGGGACTAATTATGAGTTATGAACTATGCAATTCATGAGCCTAATGCAGTGCAACGGTAAGAAGCACATTCTGACGTAGGAAAAACCAATTGACAAGACTGAGGACCTGAGGTTAACGCCTTGTGGGAGGCAGATGACGCATATGCGCATGTCTGGTTGTCTGAGACATTGTCAGTGGAGATAGCCAGTGATATTCTGAGTCATCCCACCGCAAAGGCGATGTGGGACATCCTCATTGCTACATACTCGTAGGCGAAAATGAGTCTACGATACTACAACTACAGCATGATATCTTCACATCAAAGCAGAACGGATGTCCTCTTCATACCCTTTACACTTCTCTCGAGAGTATGTTTGAGAAGCTTTATGGTTTCATTCCCTTGATTGCTTTGCCTAAACAGCTCAAGGCTTACAGAGATCCGATGATGACCGGAGTTTTTTTAGCAACTCTTGATCCTGAATACGATGCAGCTCGATCACAGATTCTTACTGATACCACTACACCTCCCATGGAGGAGGCATACCGCAGATTGAGTAGGCTTTCTATAGCATCTACTGGTGCTACTCAACAAACACATACCTCCTCGGCTATGATCGCATCTCGTGTAGAGGGGGTTCTGCAAAGTTCAGAGGATGTAGTACCCGTAGCAGGGAAGGGGGTTGTCGACCCAGTCAGCCGTGCAATTTCTGCCACAGTCCAGGTCATTCTGAAGATACATCCTACTCCAAGCATGGTTTCCCTATCTCAGCTCGTGTTGCAGAGCAGAATCAGCAACATGGTGCTCCTCTTCTAGTATCTGATCAGAGGATCAATGAGCTTATGGCGAGACTGAGAGAGATCATGCCTGCACATAAGTCGTCTATTACTCCATCAGGATCTTCAGAGGTAGTTGCATCAACATCCACCACCATATCAGGTATTGCATATGCTTTAACTAGCTGTTACAGAGCAGATTTATTAGAATGGATTATGGATTCAGGAGCTTCAAACCACCTCTGTGGTGATAGAAGGTTGTTTAGTGCATACAGATCGATTCAGCCAAGCATGTCTATAGTTATGGTTATAGCAGATGGGACCCACTCTCCCATCACTGGACAAGGAAAGGTGCAGTTGACTTCGATAATATGACTATAGAATGTTCTTCATGCTCATGATTTTTCTATGAATTTACTGTCTATTAGTCAAATTATCAAAGACTTACATTGTCATGCCATAGTTAATCCATCTTCCCTTGTATTTAAAGACATTATTATGGGCATGGTGATTGGATCTGGTCGTTAGCAAGAAGGTCTCTATAGATTGTCCAGTCCCCATATGCTGGTGCTTCATATATTTACACTGGATTAGTCTCTCCTTATGTGTGACACCTCCGATTTGGTCACCTTCCACTGCAGAAGTAGTGCCATGTGCTTCCTCAAATTTCACATCGCTCCACCCTTCAGTGCGAGGCTTGCCAACTTGTGAAGCACCGCCGGTCTACATTTTAGAGTTGTCGAGATCATAATAGTCTTAGTATGTTTGAGTTGATCCATCTTGACATTTGGGGTCTGAGTCGTGTCCCAGACCATCAGGGACACGGATTTTATGTTGTTGTAGTTGACGATTTTTCAAGATTGTCTTGGGAATTTCTACTTAAAAATAAGTCTGATGTTGGCCATGTCATTCATTCTTTTATTAATGAAATAAAGAATTTTTTCTACAAATGCCAAGTATATTCGTTATGATAATGCATTAGTATTTTATAGCTTACAACTCTGACAGATCTTTAGGGCCCTTGGTATTGTACATCAGATTTCGAGTGCCTATACATCCCAACAAAATGGTGTGGCCGAACGTAAACATCGTCACCTTTTCAATGTCAACAAAATCCTCTTATTTTAGAGGCATGCTCTTCATTCCTATTGGAGAGATGTGGTTATAAATGCATGCTACCTAGTGAATCGCATGCGCTCGTCTGTGTTGGGAGGATCCCATTATTGATTGTGTTTCCTGAGAAGGATCTTTTCTCCCTCACTCCTCGTGTGTTTGGGTATGTTACCTTTGTTCATCATGTCTTCTAGCCATGACAAGCTCTCTCCTAGAGCTGTCAAGTGTGTCTTTGTGGGGGTACTCTACAACTCAAAAGAGATACCATTGTTTTGATCATGTTCGACGAAAATATTATGTTAGTGCGGATGTCAATTTCTTTCAGTCTATTGTGTTTTTCTCTCCTACATGTAATAGGTTGATTTCTTCGGATTCTGGAGAAGAGGTATATGCATATTACTCCATCCATGGTTCCATCGATCCCTTCTCCACCAGCAGCTTCCATCTTTTTGCCATAGGTCTACACTCGTCGACCTCGTGATCATGAGCCTTCTCCATCATCCAGTACGCCCCAGGTATATTCTGAGCACTTGGTTTCTACTGATGGCACTAGTGATTTGCATTTACAACAAGATGAGCAGGTGGTTATAGATGTTCATGCATTGGTCACTGAGGAGGTTGAGGACCTTAATGTAACGATTGCTTATTGAAGCAGAGGCGTACTTGTGCGACATACCCTCTTGCTTCAAATGTTTCTCTTACCCGTCTCTCAAAGAAGTTTCAGAGGTTTGGTGTTGGACTATCTGTCGTGGAAATACCATAGACATATTAGGAGGCGTTACAAATTAGTCAGTGGCGCTTTGCTGCGGAGGAGATGGTTGTGCTACAGTCTTGTGGCACATGGAGTGTTGTTCCTGTTCCACCTGATGTGTCTGTTGTGGGGAGAAAGTGAGTGTTTACGGTGAAACACTGTGTAGATGGTAGCATGGATAAATACAAGACCCGAATTGTCGCCCGTGGGTTCACCCAAACATATGGGGTGGACTATCAGGATACGTTTTCTCCTATAGCTCGACATTCTACATTGAGGATTCTTATTTCTGTTGATGTAGTACTCTCTTTCAACTGGATGTCAAGAATGTCTTCTTGTAAGTGACTTGAAGGAGGAAGTCTACATGCAGCAGCCACTAGATTTTGTTGCTGAGAGGGAGTCTTATATGGTTTGTAGACTTCACAAGGCTTTACGGCATTAAGCAGTGTCTGAAGGGTTAGTTCCATAAGCTCTCTGAGTTGATTGAGTAGCAGGGATTTATCATATCGATTGCAGATCACTCACTTTTCGTTCAGAGATCCCAGACATGTATTGCTGCTATTTTGATTTATGTGGATGACATCACTGTTACATGGGATGATGAGCAGGATATTCAGGTAGCTAGGATTTCCTTAGATAGCAATCTCTAACCAAGGACCTTGGCAATCTTGGTTACTTTCTAAACCTCAAATTTGCAAGGAACCAGTATAGCATGGTGATGACGCAAAGGAAGTATGTTGCGGATCTCCTAGCCGAGACGAGCATGACAGGATGTAGGCATGCTACTACTCCTATAGATTCGAGTATGAAGCTCTATGATGATGACATTGAGGAGGTTGATAAGAGACAATATAGAGAGCTTGTAGGGAAGTATTTATATGTCACCATTACCATACCAGATATATCCTTCGCAGTAAGCAAAAGTTAGTTAGCATATGGAGCAGACCGGGCAGGTATATACGGATGCAGTTCACATTATTTTGAAATATTTGAAGACTTCTCTGTGCGCAGGACTCTTGTTCAATAGAGACACATCCTTTGCAGTTACAGCATGCGTTGATGCAGATTATGTTGGATGCCCCAAAAACAGAAAGTCTACCTCAGGCTTCGTTGTCTTTAGAGGGAGTTCACTTGTTTCATGAAAAAACAAGAAACAGACAGTCGTTGCTAGATCTAGCATCGAATCATAATATAGAGACATGACACAAGGGAGCACAGAGATGATGTGGGTCAGATATGTCCTGACTGACATGACTATAGAGGTATCACTTCCTATGCACCTCCAATGCGACAACCAGGTTGTCCTTTTCATAGCCAATAATCCAGTCTTTCATGAAAGAACCAACCACATCGAGGTAGACTATCATTACACTTGAGATATGACTCAGAAGGAATTTATCTCCACTCCTCATGTTACTTCAGGAGATTATACTGCATATATGTCCACTAAGGCACTTGCTAGAGGTCCATTTCATAGTTGTTGTTCCAAACTGCGCATGATTGACATATATGCTCCAGCTTGAGGGAGGTGTTTAAATAGATGTTTTGTTTATTCTTTAATTATATTCACTTATCTTCTGTCTATCTTATGTAATTTTCCCTTAAAGTTTTTCTCCTATATAAGAGAGCCTTAGGGTCACAATGTAAAGCATTGACTCATTTTCCCTTTCCACAGTTATTAGCGTTGGCGATGGACCAACACCTCACAGTGGCAGAGTCCTGGGTTGACGGGTCATTGGCCCCACTTTTATGACAGATTCTCAAACCAACGATTTAGTATTTTTTGGAAAGGCTAAAGTTGCTGGAGGAGGTTGGCTACCCATTGGTAGGGAGCAATCATTGGGCATGGACGACTGGAGGAGGTTGGTTACCCATTGGCAGGGTGCGATCATCGGGCATGGACTAACGGGTTTTCTCAGTCAACAAAACTTGTCGTTTCTTACCAGCATGTGGGGCCTTGCCCAAGGGGGCTTAGTTTTGGATTTTAAGGTGATTTGGAACAGTAGAGTCCCTCCAAGGGATAAAGACCTCCTTTGGCTAATGAGACAAGCGCCACTTGTGACGAGTGACCATAGAAGAAGAATTTTGTGCGTAGGCGATGGGATGTGTTCGAGATGTATGTTGGAAACTGGGGATGCAGAACATCTATTGTTTGTTGCCGTTACTCGAAGGAAGTCTTGAGGTTGCCCCCATGGTATGGCTTAATTTTGACTGCACCAGCTTTTTGGACTCGATATGCAATATTTGTGGCAAATCACAGGAAGATTCCAGCGGACCCTTAATCATGCTATGGGTGATTCAGCTGACTTGGAATGAGTTTATCTTTCCTGGTCAACGGTTCTATGTACAGAATGTTCCTGAGCATGTCCTGGCACTGGAGTCCTGGACTCTGTAATCTGTCTGCCATTGTTTAGTTGAATGCATTTTGGGGTGTATCCCACCTTGGGATACACCCCTTTTTATTTTTGAAGGTTTGCTTCATTTCAAAATCATACAATTGCAAAATTGCAATCGATTCAGTTGATTAATCAAAAAGAACTTAATAGAAAAAAAATCTCAAACTTGGTTTAGGTTAGGATAAATAAATAAATTGATTAAATAAGGGATTATTTTCTGTAAAAGTGCATACATAAACAAATAAAAGAGATTCTTTTATGCAAAAAAACAAGGGCACTAGTATACGCATTCAACCTTAAAACCATAAAAGTATGCAGTGTCTTATGGAGGAAATACAATACCTCTCCTTTTGCAGTAAACTGCATACACCAAATAAATAATATGATTAAGTAAAAGGTTATTTTCTGCAGAGGAACATGGGCACTAGCATATGCATTCAATGGCAACCCTAAAACCATTTATGTCTGCAGAACTATGGAAGAAATATATTACCTCACCTTTTGCTGTGGACTGCATCAAAGCTTCAATACCTTTGTAAGGATTAACACCAACAATATGGATGCCATCACCATTTTTTGGAGTCTCTATGTTACCGGAAGATTTCAAATTTTCAAGTTCCTCATTAGTTCTGTAGGCCTGGATCCTTTTTTCAAGGTTGTCCCTCTCAACTTTGGTCATTTCCTTCGACTGTTGAGAGTATGTAAGAACCTAAACATTCAAATATTCATAATATGCAATTCAAAATTAAATAAGAGCACCAATTAAATAGAGAAGGCAATAAATAGCATATACCCAAGTACCTCATGTATATATGGTTCCATCTGCTTAAGCAGCTCAAAGCCCTAGAATGATGACGTTCATATTTGTCAGTTCCAAATTGCAAAAAATGCACATAACAAAAAAAGCTCTTCACAGATAATGCACGCTACCTGCTTAAAATATCTCATGTGAGCATCCATCACAGCACTGACCGATTCCAAGAACTCAAATTTTTTCTTAGCTTCAATATTTGCAAGTGCACTCACCTGAATTCCTTAAAAACAAAAAGAATGGTCGGAAAGATTGACTGGAAACCTACAGAAAATCATCAGGAAAGATGCAAAAAAAACATACTAAATTAAATCGGCATCTTTCAAAAGCGGACTTTGCATTCTGAAGTTCCTGCAGACCCATACAAGGAAAAACAAAAAACAGCTCAGACCTGGCAACTACATGACATATAAATGCAGACCCATGTTTTACGAACTTCTTCTAATTCACTTATGACATCTGCACGTGATCCCTTCTTCAGTGACATAAACTTCTCCCTTGCCTGTTAAACAAACATAATGCCAGGAGATCATATTAGAATAGAACAACCACAACAATTTAATCCAAGTAAATGGGGAAGGTACATCTCAAAAATTGCTACGAAAAATGTGTCAAAGTATATGTTTAGCAGATTCCCAGCAGTGTGAGAAAATACATTGGCAACTCAAAAAATATACATTGGTGATAGCAAAAGATTGGGAATATTTACCAAAATATTGTGATCTACAATGAACATGGCAATAAACATACCAGAATCAAAGACAGATTATCTCAACAATCCATAACATCATTATTAGACTGCATTTGCAATGTAATGATAAATATCTCTTACAGTACCAGTAAAATGTTTGTCTTCTATAAATTTACAAAGAAGTATCTATCTTGACAAGTTTTTAAAAAATACGCGAGGGGGATCAACCTAGGTAGGTGACTATATGCAAAATATAATAATCAGATGTTAAAAGTACAATAGTCAAGAATCAACAAGAAATCTTCTGAGGAGCAGCAACGCTCTCCACATAAAAACCCCCCAGCACAAAAGATCAAAGCATTTCTGGATAACTATATCACAGACAAAAAAAGCAAAAGCTTTTGCCCTCTTCCCTTTTGGATCGATGGGTTACACCAGCAAAACTCCATCAGAATCCCTCAGCGTAAGATGTATCTACCTACCACATCAGATTCCCTCATATCTCATGAGAACATCAGCATATTTCTTGAGACATACAAACAATTTGAAGAGAGATCCATACTATTCCAAGAGAACTTGAGATATTCCCTAATGGAGTTGACACTAAAACGGGGTGTTCACAGGATGGGTACCCTGCCCTATTTGATAGTGACCCACCCCGACCCATCATAATCAGGTCATGGACTGGCCCAATTCATTCTGACAGGTACCCTATTCAAACGAGTACCCAATTTATTTCTTTTCCGTGGGTACTCATGGAAAATCATTTTTATCATAAGAAGATTAAATATACGTTAGATAAACAGCAAGCGAAAGCACAAGATTATTAATATATATATCATTAATTTCATTTATCAAGTTTGATTTTCATGGAATGCTAATGTTGTCATCACTACAACTATTCGTTGTGTCCCTCAATTTGCTGGAGAGGATGTCGGCAAGGCCATACATTGAATGGATCAATTAATTCGATATTGCTACATGATTTTGTCACTAATCTAATTATTACGTTATTACATGGTTGTTCAAATCAAGCATTGTTTACAAATTTCATGGCAAATGCAATTTTACTCATGGACATGTGGCTCGAGTAGACATCGATGAGATATTGCATGCTCCTTTAAATAAAGGAGACATTATGGATGACAAACGACATGAATATAATGATGCAGTGGACAAAAGATCTAGAGCACTAAAAAAGGAAGAGTGGATAAAAATTTTAAATAGGGGTGCAAAGGAGATATAAACATATCCAAATCATGTTTATGACCGTATTAATTTTTGGCACCTATTTCAAAATGAATATCATGGATACGAATATCATCACATATAAGCCCATCCAAGACATGTAAATTTAAGCTAGTTTGTATACTTCTATTAGTATGATATTATCCGCATCTGATTAGTACTCATTTCATATCTGTAATTGTTGAGATATTTGTATCTCTTTATATTTATTTCTTATTTCATTTTCTTTCATGTACCTCTCTTGTAATTAACCAGATCTTTTCTTCTATATAAGAGAGCCCTAGGGTCTCAATAATGAAATGTAATTCTATTTTTTTCTCCAACATGGTATCAGAGCAACGGTCCTAGTCCGGGGTTCTCATATCTCAGCAAAAACCCTAACCCTACCCCCCCACCCCCCGCCGTCTCCTGTGGCACCTCCTCCACCAACCTATAGGCCGTCGGCCGCCCCAGACATAGGTCGCCCCCTCCTGCGGCCTTGCCACCCGCCGCTGCTTTGAGGGTCGTCCCATCTTCTGCAGGCTACATTTCGGCCTCTTTTGTAGGCATATACGGTCTGATTTTGACCGGTACCCGTGATTTCGGACAAATAAATCACGTTTTCTGGCCATAGACTACAACAAGGATTGAAGAGGATGGTTGCATGGGTCTATATGTATAACAGTTCCTTCGTATGATTGTGTAGACTTGATCAAAGTAGTCTGCTCCTCAGTTTAGGTCCGGATCTTCGATAATTTTTCATCATGTCATAGAATAAGGGTGACGTTTTTTCGTTGTCTGGTGCCCTCAAGGGCTCGGCTCCTATCGTGAAGATGGATGGGACCAACTACGAGTTGTGGTCCATGTAGTTTCGCACCCTTATGCAGTGTCATAACAAGGAGCACATTTTGACTGACTCAGAGCTGACGGATAAAACTAGGGTCAATGCTACATGGAAGCAAGATGAAGCCTACGCACGGATTTGGCTCTTCGGGACGCTCACCACGGAGATTGCCAATGACAATGTCAATCAACCCACAGCCAAGGCGATGTGGGATATCCTAGCTGACACATATGGGCAAGTGAAGAATGAGAGTAGAATCCTCCAGTTGTAGTATGATATTTTCTCGACCAAGCAGAATGGTCAGCCTCTTCATACCCATTTCTCGCATCCCAAGGCATGCTTGAGCGTCTTCATAGCTTTATGTCAATTACTACCAGCACTGAGCAGAAGCAGGCATACAAGAATGCCACTATGACAAGAGTCTTTCTGTCATCCCTTGACTCAGAGTATGATGTAGCACGTACCAACTACTTACTGGAGAGACGATACCACCAATGGATGAGGTCTACAAGAGGCTGAGCAGGATCACTACTTCATCTACTACCGTGGCCCAAACTCCCTTTGTGATGGCAGCTTCTCGTGGTAGAGGAGGTACTTCACAGTTTCGCGGGCGAGGATCCTGTGGTCGAGGACAAGGAAGTCAGTGTGGTCCATGCTCACATTGCCATCGTACAGGACATTCGGAGGAGATATGCTATCCGAAGCATGGGTGTGTCTATCCATGTAACTGAACAGACAAAGACTACTCCAGCTCCTTCTCATGATGCGAGGCTTGATGATATTATCTCTAGATTGCGAGAGATGATGACTACCTCCACCTGCCTCAACAGCAGGATCTTCTGATGTTGCAGTTGTTGTCAGAACTTCTACGAGTTTGTCAGGTATTGCTTATGCATTTACTAGTTGTAGCAGTTCTGATTTAACTGATTGGATCATAGACTCCGGAGTTTCTCATCATATGTGTGGAGATCGAACTCAGCTTACTTCTTATAGATTATCCTTCATGGTAGATCAGTGGTGGTGATTGCAAATGGGGTTCATCTACCCTTTATTGGTTATGGAGAGATTGTCCTAGCCCCATCGATGTGCATGCAGAATATCTTACATGCTTCAGTATTTCAAATGAATCTTTTGTCTATTAGTCAGATTACAAAAGATTTACATTGACATGCCATATTTGATCCTTCTTCTCGTGTTTCAGAACATGCTCACGGGCAGGTTGATTAGATGTGGTCGTGAGCAAAGGGGACTTTACAGACTGGTCAAACCTCCGCGTGTTGGTGCTGCTACAATTCCTTCTAGATTTGTTTCTCCTTTCATGTGGTATCTTCGCTTTGGATACCTTCCTCTGCAGAAGTTGTGTCATGTTCTCCCTCAAATCTCTACTCGCACTACATTGGAGTGTGAGGCATGTCGGCTTGGGAAGCACCATCGTTCTTTCCAAGTTGTCAAAGTCGTCACAGTAGTCAGTTGTTTGAGTTGTTTTATTTTGATATCTGTTGAGATAAATGTATCTCTCGATATCATTTATATTTTATGTTTTCTTGGTGTACTTATCGTGTAATTAACCCAGGGCTTTTCTCCTATATAAGAGAGCCCATGGGTCTCATCTAAGACCATTATTTATTTATCACCCAATATGATATCGGAGCAACAGTCCTAGATCGGGGTTCCCGTATCCCACCCTAAACCTAACCCTACACGCCCAGATCTCCCTCTCCCCCATCGTCGGCCCTCGGCCACCACCCACCCCCCCCCCGACCACCGGGCGTTGCCCGCCCACCCACGCCTTCCAACGTCACCTCGAGGGGGGCCCTGCCCCTCCCGTGCTACCGCAGGTGGCCCCAACCACCTTGTGCGCCGTCGCAGGGGTCCCAGACACCCCTGTGCGTCGACGAGACGCGTTCTCCTGTGGGTCGGAGGTCTGTCTTGGTTCGTAAATCGTGATTTTTTCATATTTATATCACGTCGTGCGGCTCTAGACCTCGTAAGAAGACATAGGGATGGTTGTATGAGTCTACAGATATAACAAATCATTCTTATGGTCATGTAGACGCATTCTATTCGATTTACTCCTCAGTTGCTCCGCGTTTCGGCTTCTTGGTACAATGTCAGAGAACAAGGGTGACGTTCTCTCCTCTTCCGATGCCTTCAAGGGCCCAGCTCCTATCGTGAAGATGGATGGGACCAACTACGAGTTGTGGTCCATGCAGTTTCGTACCCTAATGCAGTGCCACAACAAGGAGCACATTCTGACCGATTCAGAGCCGG
Source organism: Ottelia alismoides (assembly GCA_037367405.1). Classification (NCBI taxonomy): domain Eukaryota; kingdom Viridiplantae; phylum Streptophyta; class Magnoliopsida; order Alismatales; family Hydrocharitaceae; genus Ottelia; species Ottelia alismoides. The sequence continues at coordinate 1,641,230 of JAZKJV010000901.1, forward strand.
CGGACAAGACCGGGGCTAATGCTTCATGGAAGCAAGATGACGCCTATGCTCGTATCTGGCTCTCTGGGACACTTATCACGGAGATTGCTAACGATATTGTTAATCAGCCAACAACAAAGGCTATGTGGGACATATTAGCAGACACATACGGGCAGGCAAAGAATGAGAGCAAGATCCTTCAACTGCGGTTCGATATTTTTTCGACCAAACAGAATGGTCGACCGCTCCACGCGCATTTCTCTCATTTGAGAGGCATGTTTGAACGACTGCATAGCTTCATGCCTATTACCACCAGCACTGAACAGCTCGTATTCAACTTCTGACTGGAGAGACGATACCGCTGATGGAGGAGGTCTACAAACGATTGAGTAGGATTACTACCACATCCACTACTACGGCCCAGATGACTCCTTCTGCTATGGCATCTTCTCGTGGCAGAGAGAGGTCTTCCTAGTTTCGTGGCCGCGGACCTCGTGGTCGAGGAGGCCGTCAGTGTGGCCCATGTTCCCATTGTCATCGTCGTGGTCATTCTGAGGAGACATGCTTTCAGAAGCATAGATATCCAGCATCTGCGCGTGTTGCTGAGCAGACTGAGCCTCCTTCTGTGCCTACTCCGGATGAGAGATGATGAGCACTCCTACGACTCCGACTGCAAGTTCCTCAGATGCAGCAGCTACAGCCAGAGCGTCGTCTAGTTCATCAGGTATTCCTTATGCGTTTGCCAGTTGTAGCAGTTTGGATTTGACTGATTGGATTATAGATTCTGGAGCGTCACATCATATGTATGGAGATCGGACGCAGTTTAGTTCATACAGGTCTATCCCACCTGGAAGATTAGTGGTCATTGCTAATGGGGTTCAATTACCCATTCTTGGTCAGGGGAAGATTGTTCTAGCCCCTTCTATGCGTCTTCAGAAGGTCTTATATGCTCCAGACTTTTAGATGAATCTTTTGTCTATTAGTCAAATTACAAAAGATTTACATTGTCCTGCCATCTTCGATCCCTCTTCTCTTGTGTTTCTGGACATACTAATTAGCAGGGTGATTGGTCATGGCCGTGAGCAGAGAGGATTGTATAAGCTTGCCATACCACCATGTGCTGGGATTGCTACTATTCCTTCAGGATATGTTTCTCCTTTCATGTGGCATCTTCGCTTTGGCCACCTTCCTCTTCAGAAGATGTGTCATATGCTACCACAGATATCTACTCGTACTACATTGGACTGTGAAGCCTGTCAGCTTGGTAAGCACCATCGTTCCTCCTTTCCGAGTCGTCACAGTAGTCAGTCCTTTGAGTTGTTTCATTTAAATATTTGGGGTCCTAGTCTTGTTCATGATCATCAGGAGCATCGTTTTTATATGGTTGATGTGGATGATTATTCTAAACTAACTTGGGTATTCTTGTTAAAACATAAGTCTGAAGCAGGTGCTATCATTAAATCTTTTCTTACTGAAGTAAAAAATATCTTCTTTACTAATGTGAAATTCATTCATATGGATAATGCTTTGGAGTTTTCCACGTTACATTTATCTGAATTTCTCAGGTCTCTTGGTATAGTTCATCAGACCTCTCGCAATTATACTTCACAGCAGAATGGTGTGGCTGAACGTAAACATCATCACCTTCTTGATGTCACAAGAACCCTGTTGATTCAGAGTCGTACCCCTCATTCTTTCTGGGGGATGTGATTCTCACTACTTGCTACTTGGTGAACCGCATATCATCCACTATTCTTGGAGAGAAGGTTCCATTCTTGATTGCGTTTCCCGAGAAGGAACTATTCTCTCTCACTCCCAGAGTCTTTGGATCTGTGCACTTTGTCCACAATTTCACTCATGGTCGTGACAAGCTCTCACCTAGAGCTGTCAAATATGTTTTTATCGGTTATTCTCGTACCAAAAAGGGTATAGATTTTTTGATCATGTAGGACGAAGATATTATGTGAGTGCTGATGTCACATTTTTTGAGTCTATTATGTATTTTTCTCCTACAAGTGACAGGTTGTCCAATGCTATTTCTGGAGAGGATGTTGTTCCTCCACCTCTGTCTTCTCCACCATATGACCCCCATGTTGCACCTCAGTCTTCTCCACATATACCACCTCCACCACCCCCACTACATCCACCTCTGTCTACCCAGTCCAAGTTCTTACCCCATGTTTACATTCGCAGGTATTCTACTCGCCCCTCTGCTCATGTGTCGTCCACATCATCCACCACGCCGCAGGTATGTCATGAACACATTGTTTCTACTGATGGCACCGGAGTTATGAATGATACACAGGACGAGTTGATTCTAGAGAACAGAGGGGTCGATACCTATTGTCCTAAGGAAGCCTCGCCGCCAGTGTGCCACGTATCCTCTTGTTGCCATGGCCTCAAATTTCAGCGAAATTCGATCGAATTTCTGTCGAATATCGATATCCAGTCGAAATCGAAATTCGACCGAAATGACCGAAATGACCGAAATATGGGGGTCCTAGTACAAAAAATGACCGAAATGACCGAAATTTCGGTCGAAATTCCACCGAAATTCCATCGAAATTCTGTTTTGGTCGATACCGAAATGGTGACCGAAACCGACATTTAAGGCCTTGCTTGTTGCACATGTTTCTTTGGATCATCTTTCAGAGGAATACAAAAAATTTGTGGTGGGACTCTCTGTTGTTACTATCCTACGTACATATCAGGAGGCGCTACAAGACAGTAGGTGGTCACTTGCAATGGAAGAGGAGATGGCAGCTTTGCGGTCGCGTGGAACCTGGAGGCTGGAGCATTGTATCTGCTTCGCCAGGTACCTCTGTTGTGAGTTGCAAATGGATATTTACGGTAAAGAAAAGGGCAGATGGCAGTGTGGACCGCTACAAGGCAAGACTTGTGGCACGTGGGTTCACCCAAAACTATGGGGTGGACAATCAAGATAACTTCTCTCCCGTGGCCAGACACTCGACACTATGTATTCTTCTATCCGTTGTTGTTTCACGGGACTGACCTCTTTACCAGCTTGATGTGAAGAATGCATTTCTATACGGGGACCTACAGGAGGAAGTATATATGCAGCAGCCACCAGGGTTTACTACTGAGGGGGAGTCCCAGAAGGTGTACGGGCTCCATAAGGCGATTTATGCCGTGAAGCAGAGTCTAGGTGCTTGGTACCAGAAGCTATCGGAGTTGATGGAGCAACAGGGGTTTGTGCGGTCTAATGTGGACCACTCACTTTTTGTTCAGAGGAGTAGAGGACACTGAGAGGTACCGTTGTTATTCTTGTTTATGTGGATGATATTGTTGTTATAAGGGATGATGAGCAAGGTATTCAAGCTACCAAGGAGCTCCTAGGTCAACAGTTTGTGACTAAGGACCTTGGCACTCTTCGGTACTTCCTTGGATTGGAGTTCACCAGAAACCAGCATGGTCTTGTGATGACCCAGAGGAAGTTTGTGATAGATCTTCTTTCTGAGACAGGTATTACAGGGTGCAAACCTGCTACTACCCCTATGAATCCGAGTATGAGATTGTATGATGATGACACTGAGGAGGTAGACAGGAGGAGATATAGATAGCTTGTTGGGAAGCTTTTATACGCCACCATCACCAGGTCGGATATAGCTTTTGCAGTGAGCAAAGTTAGCCAGTTCATGGAGCAGCCCAGGATGGTGCATATGGATGTTGTCCATATGATCTTGAGATATTTGAAGACCTCACCTGGTTCGGGTCTTATATTTAGTAGGGATACATCTCTTGAGGTGACAGCTTGTGCAGATTCAGATTATGCAGGTTGCCCTAGAGACAGAAAGTCTACTTTGAGGCTTTGCTATTTTTGTCGGGAGCTCACTTGTTTCATGGAAAAGCAAGAAGCAGACAATGGTGGCTAGATCAAGTGCAGAATCTGAATACAAGGCCATGGCACAGGGAAGTGCAGAGATGATGTGGGTTAGATCTGTATTGATTGACCTTACTATTGAGGTTTCTCTTCCTATGCAACTTTTATGTGATAATCAAGCAGCTCTATTTATTGTCAATAATCCTGCTTTTCATGAACGGACAAAGCCTATAGAGGTGGATTGTCATTACACTAGAGACACGATCCAGAAAGGTCTCATATCGACCTCCCATGTTTCCATTGGAGATCAGACGGATGACATCTTCACCAATGCCCTAGCAAGAGGTCCATTTCAGAGGTGTTGCTCCAAGCTGAGCATGATAGATATATATGCTCCAGCTTGAGGGGGAGTGTTGAGCTAATTTATATCTCGGTATCATTTATGTTTTATGTTTTCTTAGAGTACTTCTCGTGTAAATAACCCAGGGCTTTTCTCCTATAAAAGAGAGCCCTTGGGTCTCTATGATCATGATTTATTTTTTCTCCCAACAATATCTGGGGTCCTAATCGTGTTCCTGATCATCAGGGACATCAGTTTCATATGGTTGTTGTGGATGATTTCTCTAGATTGTCTTAGGTTTTCTCGTTAAAGAATAAGTCTGAAGTTGGACCTGTTATTAAATCATTTCTTGTTGAAATTAAGAACATTTTTTCTACTAATGTGAAGTTTATTCGCACTGACAATGCCTTGGAGTTTTCTACTTTACAGTTTTATGATTTTCTCAGATCTCTTGGTATTGTTCATCAGATTTCTTGTGCTTACAATTCCAGCAGAATGGTGTTGTTGAACGCAAACACCATCATGTTTTGGATGTCACGAGGACTCTTTTGATTCAGAGTCGAGCTCCTCATTCGTTGCGGAGTGATGCAATCCTTACTTCATGTTACTTGGTGAACTACATGCCTTTTATTATCCTTGGAGCTCCTCGTTCGTTGTGCAGAGTCGAGCTCCTCATTCGTTGTGGAGTGATGCAATCCTTACTTCATGTTACTTGGTGAACTACATGCCTTTTATTATCCTTGGAGAAAAGATTCCTTTCTTGATTGTGTTTCCCGAGAAGGACCTATTCTCCCTTACTCCCAGGATCTTTGGGTCTGTGGCATTTGTCCACAATTTACTCCTGGTCGTGACAAGCTCTCTCCTATAGCTATCAAATGTGTGTTCCTTGGCTATTCTCGTACCCAAAAAGGGTCTAGATGTTTTGATCTTGTAGGGAGAAAAGTATTATGTGAGTGCCGATATTACATTTTTTGAGTATTATGTATTTTTCTCCTACAAGTGATAGATTATCTAACTCTGATTCTGGAGAAGATGTCTTTGTTCCACCACCTCCATCTCCATCTTACCCTGACACGGTTCATGTCATGGTTTTACATTCACAGATCCTCTACTCGCCCTTCTGCTCATACGCATTCCCCGTCATCCAATACGCCTCAGGTATGTACTGAACGCATTGTTTATGCTGATGGTACTGGTAATATGTTTGTACCATAGGATATTGTACAGGAGGAGCTTATACCAGAGAACAAAGAGGCTGATGACCTTGATGTACTTATTGCCTTGCGGAAGTTGCGCCTTAACTGTGTCACTTATCCTCTAGTTGCTCATGTTTCCTTGGATCATCTTTCAGATGAGTACAGGAGGTTGGTCGTGGGACTCTCTGTTGTTGTCCAACGAACATACCAGGAGGCTGTACAGGATAGTAGTTGATAACTTGCCATGGAGGAGGACATGGATGCTTTGCAGTCTCATGGTACTTTGAGTGTTATTTCTACTCCTCTGGGCGCCTCTGTTGTGGGGTGCAAATGGATCATTATAGTGAAGCAACGGGCAGATGGCAGTGTAGATCGCTACAAGGCAAGGCTTGTAGCATGAGGGTTCACCGGACTTATGGGGTGGACTATCAGGATACCTTCTCACCAGTGGTCAGACATTCAACATTGTGCATTCTTCTATTAGTTGTATCTCGGGATTGGCTTCTTTACCAACTTGATGTGAAGAATGTGTTTCTATATAGAGACCTACAGACAGAGGCATATATGCAGCAGCCACCAAGGTTTGATGCTGAGTGGAGTCTCAGAAGTTGTGCATGCTACAAAAGGTGATTTACGGCCTGAAGCAGAGTCCAAGAGCTTTGTACCAGAAGCTATCAGAGTTGATAGAGCACCAAGGGTTTGCGTGGTCCACTACAGATCATTCACTTTTTGTTCAGAGGACACAGGGAGGTACAGTTGCGATTCTGGTGTATGTTGATGATATTATTACCACAGGTAATGATGAACAGGGCATTCAGGCTGCCAAGGGGTTCCTAAGTCAGTAGTTTGTGACTATGGATCTTGGTAATCTTCGTTACTTCCTTGGATTAGAGTTCGCCAAGAACCAACGTGGTCTTGTGATGACCAAGAGGAAGTTTGTGATTGATCTTCTACTTGAGACATGGATGACAGGGTGCAAGCCTGCTACTACTCCTATGGATCCAAGCATGAGATTATATGATGAGGACACTGAGGAGGTAGACAAGAGGAGATATAGGAAGTTTGTTGTGAAGCTTCTCTGTGATACTATCACCAGGCCAGACATTTCCTTTGCAGTAAGCAAGGTGAGCCAGTTCATGGAGAAGCTCGCGAAGCTTCATATGGATGTTGTCTATATGATCCTGAGACATTTGAAGTCTTCACCCGGTACTGGTCTTATATTTACCAAAGGCACATCTCTTGAGGTGACAGCTTGTGCAGATGCAGATTATGCAGGATGCCCTAAGAGATAGGAAGTCTACTTCTGGCTTTGCTATTTTTGTTGGGAGCTCACTCGTGTCAGGGAAAAGCAAGAGCAGACAGTGGTTGCTGGATCCAATGCTGAGTCTGAGTACAGGGCCATGGCTCAGGAGAGCACAGAGATGATGTGGGTTAGATCGATCTTGATTGATCTTGTTGTTGAGGTACCTCTTCCCATGCAGCTTCTATGCGAGAATCAAGGAGCTCTTTTTATTGCCAATAATCCCGCATTTCATGAACAGACCAAGCATATAGAGGTGGATTGCCACTATACCAGAGACATGATATAGAAGGATCTCATATCCACCTCCCATGTATCTATTGGAGACCAGACGGCAGATATTTTCACCAAAGCCCTTGCTAGAGGTCCTTTTCAGAGGTGTTCTAAGTTGAGCTTGATAGACATATATACTCCAGCTTAAGGGTGAGTGTTGAGATATTTGTATCTCTTTATATGTATTTCTTATTTCACTTTCTTTCATATACCTCTCTTGTAATTTACCCAGGGTTTTTTTTCCTATGTAAGAGAGCCCTAACTTCTCAATAATGAATTGCAATTCTATTTTTTCTCCAACAGTATATATTTTCAACAAATGGTAATAACTTTCCCATATTCGGTAATATATATGTATCCACGTCTGTATTCATATTTTAGAACTGATGAGCATAACACCTATGTCCATTTCTATGCTAATCATTTGTGTCCTTTTGAATCAATGGAGGTAGTAGAATCCAAAGGAGTTTTTGAACGGGTCACGCATCATGGTATAGCGGATACTAAACCAGGTATTTAAAGAATATACACTTGAGTTTTGGGGTCAAAATGTACAAGTCAAGATAGGTCCTCACACCCGAATATTTTGAACACTACTATTTGTTATGAGTAGCATTCGAATAATTTCAGTAGACATTTAAAGGAAATTTCCTAAGACTAGAACCATTAGGTGATATAACTGAGTTTCATTAGACAAAGTAACAGTCTCATTAGACAAAGTAACTAGATAGTAAGGAATAATGTCACAATAAAGGCAAGTTGAGTAGGGATGCAAACAGACGGATACGGATGCGGATATAGATATTACCATATACTTATACGTTTTTGAATACGAATACGGATGCGGATACGGATATTGACGGATATTAAAACTATCTTACCATATCCTTAAAAATGGATATTGATCGCATACGAGTAATGTTAGAAATACTCTATAGAATCGACTTAAATATATACGAATTGAATGGACACATGATATAAATTTACTAAATGTGTTTGTATCATAAAAATTATACAAATACGGTAAAAGAAGGTATAGAATTATGTTATATAGGGTTAAAAATAAATATATGACTATATTTATATACAAAAACGGATATACGAATACGGATACGGATGTTTGAGGATATCAAAATGATATCCATATCCGTATCCATTTTAAGACGGATACAGATACGGATGTCAAAATCTATATAAAACGAATACGGTGACGGATCGGATACGGATATATCAGTAACCGTTTGCATCCCTAAAGTTGAGGGTTGCAGAAGGAGTTGCGCATGTCGATTTGACTGAGAAGACAGGATGCCAAACCTTGCAGAATGCTAAAATGGTTCTATCACATTTTTTGGAAGCCCCAAGAATGATTTTTTTTGAAAGTCTGCAAGGTAGGCGGAAACACTCGATGGTGTCCGCCCCATCAAAATTTATTCATAAACCAAACGGAGAACTACAAAAGGATAGAACTGCGACACCCAAAAAACGCACCACAAAGAGTATTACAACACCCAGTCATCTACCAGCCTCGTTGCCAAAAACCCCACGTTCTCCTTATAAAACCTTTGACCCGAGAACAGCAGGTCGCTCCTTCCACGCTAGATCGCCCAAAGAATAGCCATGGGATACAGCCGCTCCCTCCTTGGTCTGTCTCTATTAGCGTGAATCGAATTCCAGAAGGTCTGAAATTCATCAAAGCAGCACCAAGCAACATCAGCCTCCTGCCAAACTTGTGATACCACGGGACAAGAAAAAAATAAATGTTCTATAGTTTCAATCGCGCTATCACAAAGCAGGCATCTGTTCGCAACGAAGCCCAGGAGTATGACGCACCGATCACGCGTCATCAACATCTTCCTCCGAAGAAGCCACAAGAAGATCCCAATTCTCTCAGGAGGGTTAGTCGCCCAAATAGAAGCACAATCCCTGCTCAGCAGCTCCGAGTTTGCCGGTGGCGGCCTGGAGATGGCCCCGTAAGCCCCCCTGACCGAGAACGAGCCATCCTTCCAGCACCAATGATCGCTTCCCCCACTGGGGGCCCCCACAACCCTCATGGCGTCAAGTAGTTCCAAAAAATCCTCAAGTCTCTGATCCGAGAAGTTTGCGGAAAAAGTAGGCCACCAAGTTCCATCCACCCAGCACTCCATCACCGAGCAAAGCGTGTTGTCCGCCAAGGCATATAACCGAGGGAAACGAGAGCAAAGAGCCCCCGGCCCGGTCCAATTATCCATCCAAAACAAGAAGTTGTCCCCCCTCCCAAAAACTGGTCTGAAGAGAGCTAGATTTTCCACGAAAGCCTTCACCACTCCCCTCCAAAAAGGCATCATGGTTGCCAAATTAGTAAGCTGCGGATGAGGCGCGCTCGTCACTCCATAAATGCTGCGAATCACCATGCATAAAAGATCTTCCCCCGGACCCCAGACCCAACCTGCCCATTTAAACAGAAACGCCTCATTCATCTGTTCAGGAGATTTCACCCCCAGACCCCCCCGATCCTTGCCACGCGTGACATCCTCTCATCCCACAAGATGAATCCTCCCACGACCATTCGAATTATTCCCCCACAAAAACGCGTGCATCCTCTTCTCCAACCTCTCACGAATCCCCTTCGGGATCTTGTGATTAGCAATAAAATAAGTTGGTATGGAAGATAAGACAGCCTTGAGCAGAACCAATCTACCCCCCCTCGACAGGATAGCAGCTCTCCTACCCGCCAATCTCATCTCCACTTTCTCCACCACCCTCATCCAGTCACGGAGCCTCGTCCTCCCCAGAGCCAGAGGCATGCCGAGGTACTCAAGAGGCAAAGAGACACGAGCAGACGCCAAGGCCACGGCCAGCCCATCAGTAACCTGCTCCGCAAGCCCGAACGGGACGAAAGAAGATTTGTTGTCATTTTTGCACAGCCCAGACAGCTCCGAGAAGATCTCCAACGTCGTAGCCATACCAGTGGCCGCCTCGGTACCCCCCTCAATGAGGAAAAGGGTGTCGTCCGCATATTGAATGAGCGGAACCTGAAGCCCCTCCCTTAAGTATCCACCAGAGAGCCCATGGCTGATCACACCCGATACCATATCAGCCAGCACATCGGCTGCAAGGATGAAAAGCATTGGCGCGAGAGGGCACCCCTGTCGCACCCCTCTACGAGGTTGGATCCAACCCCCCTCCGGCCTTCCGTTGATCATGATCGAAAGAGACGTCGTGGTGACACAGCGCCTCATCCAAGAAATCCATATGTTCGGGAAGCCCAATCACCGCAAAACCGACCACAAAAAGCTCCAATCAAGGCTATCACACGCCTTAGCAAAATCAACTTTCCATATGACACCGGTCGTGTCCCTCCTCCGCCAATCCGCAACTATCTCAGAGGCAAGAGTGGTGCAATCAGAGATCTGGCGGCCAGGGACAAAGGCAGATTGAGCCGGTGAAATCAAGCTCCCAAGAATGCCAGATAATCTCGTTGCAAGGACCTTTGTCGTGATTAAATAGATGGCGTTAGAGATGGCAATGGGGCGAAAATCCCCGATGGAGGACGGAGCATAACACTTGGGGATTTAAACGACGAGCGCCCGGTTGATACGGTCAAAGCCCCTATTCTCCTGGCAGAACTCCAACACCACCTCTAGCACCTTCTGACCAACGAGATCCCAAAAGTCCCTGCAAAAGAGATCGGGAAACCATCCGGACCAGGCGTCGCATCAACGTTCAAATCCCACACAGCATCCTTAACTTCTTCCAGGGTAACATCACGGATAAGAGCATCATGGTAATGGGTCGCCACCAACCTAGTACTCCCGCCCAACCACTTCCATCTCCTCGGAATGGTTGCAGATGAGGCGTCCCTGAAATGATTTGCAATCGCTTTGCCCATGGTTTTGTTCCCCTCCAACCTGACCCCATCAACCACGATGGAATGTAAGGCGTTGGATCTGTGTCTTCCGCAAGCGATGCGATGGAAATAAGCCGTATTCGCGTCTCCCTCCCGCAGCCAAGTGCTCCTCGATCTCTGTCTCCACTCCATGACCCGCTTCTTATCCTCCAAGGCAATCTTCTTCTGCGCTGCCAACCGCGACTCCAACTCTGACAACGTGAGATCCCTAGTGTCCTCAACACGTCGAGCATTCGAACCTCATCCTCTGCAGCCTTCCTAGCCACGCACCTAACAGCCCTTGTTTCTCTCTTGAAAATCGCCAACCTGGCTCGTAATGTGGAAAGCTTTTGGTCAAACCGAAAAGCGGCGGAGCCCGAAGTACCCACCTCACCCAAATGCGAGGAGACAATCTCCCTGAATCCATCCTCCAACAGCCAGCATTTCTCGTACCTGAAGAGCCCCCTCTGTATCGGGGCAGACCCAGAGCACCACAAGATTGGGGTATGATCCGAGTATGATCTTGGTTTTGCCTCCACCATCGCCAAGGGAAAAACATCCAACACCTCGTTGGAGACAAAGAAGCGGTCAAGACGTGAGCGCGAAATGGAGTTCCTCCACGTGTATGCCACGTCCCCGACGTCCATCAACTCGAGCCCAAGCAAGTCAACAGTGTCAGCGAACACCGAGGAGCCCAGGTCCTGCCCCCCCCTCCCCCCTGGTCTGTCCGCGGTTAGGAGGGTGACGTTGAAATCACCCCCCATCACCCACGACGTCCTCCCGACCACCCTTCCAGCCTCCAGCAAATCCTCCTACAGCTCACCCTGCATCCTGATACCACAAGGCTACATACAAGAAACCGCCAAAAGGTCAAACGAGGATGTACCAGCTAAGACCACCGTCAGGACGTGCGGACCAGTCAACGAGACGAAAGACCAGGTCGACGAGCGCCACGCCACAAGCAGCCCACCCGAAGACCCCGAAGCCTCCAAAGTTCTGAACTGATCAGACCACCTGCGCCCCACGCCCTCCAATTGGCCTCCGTCAAGGTCTGAAGCTTTGTTCCTGGAGCATTACGATGTCGCAGTCCCATTCATTGAATCTAAAACCCATTGATTTCCGCTTATCAGGATGCCCAAGTCCACGAACATTCCATGATAATATTTTCATTTGGGAAATTTCGCCGGCCCCTGCAGCTGTGCAACTCCAGCAACCGCCGCCACAGTAATCTTGAACGAAGAGCACGGAAATGCCTCTGGCTTTGAAGCCCTGGCTTTGTTTCTCCTTCTGTATCTCTTCTCGCTCCTTCTGTCGCTAGTCCCGACCTCCGTAACGCGAGAAGGAAAGCCCTCATCCACAAGAACCTCCTCATGGATAACCACCGAGCTGGAAGCGGCCGTGACGGGGCACGGCAGTGGCCGAGATCTAACCTCATCAAAAAGATTGCCATGGATAGGGAGGGATAGAACCTGGGGGTCACCCAGCAAAGCATCACGCAAGTTCAGCGATGGAATCAGCTGCGTCGGGAGGCCCGAGAGAGCCGCGACCTGTACATTCTTGAAAGGGTCCGAGATCAGCAAAAGAGCATCCGGATCCGAGGTATCCCACAAGGTAGCCCGATCGCCCGAAAGCGGGTCCGGATCCGACACTGCAAGCCCGGCACCCGAAATCACATTCACTTCCGAAAAAAACGTCTCCGTGGGGGGATCCAAAAGCCTCACATGTATGTTAGTGTTGAAAGGTGTACCTGTTGTAAATGGATCTTGGTTGTGGATCCATTTATCCCTAGCCATATAAATAAGGCATTGTTGCTTAAATGGGTGGGAAGACTTTAGAGGGAGAGTGAGTATGTCTATTGTAGGCTTATTCGATCGATCTTTGACACGAGCTAACCAGACCAGGTGGCTTATCTGCGTGGGGTGCATGTGTCTCCCTTCTGGAGGAGAATGATCTCAGTCATGCCTCAATTTCACGATCTTTTCAGACATGTGCTTGGTGATGGTAATTTGTTTGCATTCTAGACTGATGACTGGACGGGGAGCGAACCTTTGTCAAACAGGTTTCCTCACCTCTTTGCGTTGGCGGCTGATCGTGATGCTGGTGTAGCTAATTGTTGGGATAATGGTAACTGGATGTCGTCCTTTGTCTCCTATTTTTTGATCGACGGCTGGAGGATTTTCTTATGATGTTGGAGTCCTTGCGGCAGCAGTGTTCTCCCTCTGCTGGCAGGGATCACTGGGTGTGGATGAACAACTATTTCTCTGTTAGGAGAGCGTATGAAGCTATTTGCAAACCGCTTGCTTCCAGAACAGATATCGTTATTCAGGACTGCAACCTTATCTGGGAGCTGAGGCTTCAAGAGAGAATCGACTTCTTCTTGTGGCTGGTAACAAGAAAACGGATTATGACGAGGGATCGTTGTGCAAGGCTCTTCCCATGTGTGTCCAATACTTGTCCATTGTACAACGGCCAGGTGGAGTCTATTGATCGCCTTTTTTTCACTGCCCCATGACTGCGCAGTTATGGAGTGATTCGGGCCTTGGATGGGTAGAGATTCAGAACTTAGAGACATTTTGGAACTCATTGGTGGCGGCCAAGAACAGACCAAGGAGATCTGCTGCCTTTGGCTTCTTTATGGGCAATCTGGTTAGCTAGAAATAATGTCCTTTTCTCTTCGCAGCACTTCTAATGTGAAAATGTAATTGTGCACTCTAAGTCTGTCGTTGAGTCTTGGCTCCTGTAAGGTTTTCCCTTTTTATTCAATAAATTTGGGGTGAACACCATAGCGTGTTACCCCCTTTTTTTATCTCAAAAAAAATATCACTAGCCATATAAATATTAACACACCCCTCATTTGTTTATTAAGTGGAAAAGAAGAAATCCTAGGCACTTTTTTGCACTAAATCATCACCTTCCACAGCTTTTACCTATAATTGTGAAGGGGTTTCCATGTAAATCCTTTGTTTATGTGATTTGATTTCTTGCCAGTGTGTTCTCTAACATGGCATAACAGCCACATTGATCAGGGAGTTGTGTTTTTGGTGGAAGCCTTGGGTAGACCGTGCCCTTTGTATTTTTCACATTTCTTTTTTTGGTAGACACGTGGTTTTTTCGCTGCCCTTTGTATTTTTCACATTTCTTTTTTTTGTAGACACATGGTTTTTTCGCAACTTGACCAACCTATAGAATAGACCAGCAGTTGTTGCTCGATCGATCTCCATTGATCTACCACTAGGACTTTGAAACCCTCTTCCGACATCAAGGGCCTCTCAAATCTAACAAAAGAATGTGGTAAGATCCCCATCCTAGAGTTCCAAACTAACATCGTGTGATCGAATCTAGAACGTGAGCGGGACAAGGCACAACCCAAAGGGGAAGCCTCCATAAGCCTGCTGGATGCCAGAAAACGGTCCAATCTATACCAAAATCATGAATTTCTCCAAATATGGAAGACATCTGTTGTATCAACCACTTCCAGTTGCAGATTTCCCACCTCCTGCAAAATCATCAGAGTCTGGATCTTAACCTTCTCAAAGATCAGGTCGATCCGATGATAGCATTGTTACACTAGAATCTCCATCAATAATCCAGGCATCAACGAGTAGCTTTATCTTGTCTTACAAAGCTTGGCTCACAACTGCGTCCTCATAGCTAAATCTGTTGGTCCATACATGCATGACATGACCAAAAGGGTACAGTCTATCTTGTCGACGTGTTTTTCTCTTCTTCCTCTCATCCTCTTTAATATTTCTTCCTCACAAATTGGTTCTACATCAAGCATGGTCATATGGATCATTATTTTATTGGAAAAGATTGAAGTTGATTCCTCTTTAGCAATTGGTTGATGTGATCACCAAAGATCTCTCTATTGTACAACATAAAGGGAATATAGGTAAGTTAGGCATGATACATGCATTAAATGTGAATCTATTTAGCATTTCTTCTTTTTGCAAAACTCGGTAATTTTGGGGCATGAGTAACCCCTTTTATTCATATAAGATATTACATGAAGCACATGTGAAGGACAAGCCCTTCAAGCATGTGTAGTGGCCAGCATGACCATAGACTTGTCATGCGAAAAAGAGAGATGGTCAACATGACCCATAAGATGAACATAATACGGAAATGGTCAACATGACCTGTAGAGATAGTTCCTATTATTATTATATGTTTATGTACCTTGTTTCTATTTCTCTCTTCTATTTAGACGTCCATGTAATTTACCCTTAAGGCCTCTCCCTATATAAGAGAGCCTAGGGTTTTCTTATTATCATAACGAAGACTCCTCTCTTCTAACATGGTATCAGAGCCGCCTTAGGGCTCTTTCCCTTCCCCACCCGCCGCCCTTTCTCCCTTCGCTCTCTCTCGTCTCGCCGCCGCCCCATCTGCGGCTCCCGGCGCTCCTCCGCAACCCCTCCCGCGGCTCCAGCCGCACAGCAGCCCACCGCCGCACCTCTCCAGCGGCTGCCTACCGCGCCTGCAGCGCCTCCAGCGGCCACAGCAGCCGCCTCCTGCGCCTGCCAGCGGCGCCCTAGCCTCAGCGGCAACCCCCCCTCTGCCGCCCACAGCCACCGGAGCCCTAGCGGCACCCCTCCCTGCCGCCTGCTGCCGCCCCAGCGGCACCCGTACCCCCAGCGGCACCCCCCACTGCCGCTGTAAGGTTCCAGTGGTCTCCAGCACTCCATAGGCGTTGTTCTCGAGACGATTCAAGGGCTGTAAGCTTCCTTGGCGGCGTGCCCTAGACCCCCCTTCTTCCGGTTTATGGATTTGAGTGCGTGAAAGTCTACACACGTACTCAAATCTGATGCAGTTGGTGTAGACATTCATCACATTGTCTATTCTCCCTTCGTCTTCTTCCTGCGGCAGTATGTCAGAATCGAAAGTCGATTTGCCCTCCACCGGCGCATTCAAAGGTCCCGCGCCGATAGTAAAGATGGACGGGTCTAACTATGAGTTATGGGCCATGCAGTTTATGAGCCTCATGAAATCAAATGGTAAGAAACACATTCTTACCGAGGATGAGCCTGCGGAGAAGACAGGGATTTATGCCTCATGGGAGGCCGATGATGCTTACGCAAAAGTATGGTTGTCTGGCACGTTGACCATAGAGATAGCAAATGATGTTCTCCATCAGCCCACTGCTAAGGCGATGTGGGACATTCTTGCTGCTACATATTCGCAGGTGCGAAATGAGACAAAGATGTTGCAGCTTCAGCATGACATCTTTACCATGAAGCAGGCCGGCAGACCTCTCCACTCTCTATACACATCCCTAAGAGGGATGTTCGAGAAGCTCTACAGTACCATTCCTCTGACTGCTACTCCAGAGCAGCAGAAGACGTTCCGGAACGCCACCATGGTGGGTGTTCTACTTGCTGCCCTCGACCCTGAGTATGATGTTGCACGGTCACAGATCTTAGCAGATGCAGTCATTCCTCCAGTGGAGGATGTATACAGGAGGCTCAGTCGTATCCCAGTTTCTTCCAGCTCTTCTACTCCACCTCCATCTGCGATGGCAGCTTCACGTGGGAGAGGTGGACCACCTTCTTGGCGTGGTCGTGGACGTGGTCGTGGCTCTCAGGGAAGAGGCGGTCGACCTAGTCAGACGTGCTCATATTGTCACAGAACTGGACACTCAGAGGAGACATGCTACTCAAAGCATGGGTTCCCAGCATCTGCACGGGTTGCAGAGCATTCACAGTCTCCTTTACCGTCTGCTGCAGATCATAGATTTGACGAACTCGTGGCTCGTCTCCGTGATATTATGCCACAGTCTTCTGGTGATTCATCTGGTGGCTCTTCCGATATTGCTGCCACAGCCTCAACCAGTTCTTCCGCCGCTGCCAGTTCCTCAGGTAGATCATCAGCTGTCATACCTTCACATGATATATCTGACTGGGTTATAGATTCAGGAGCTACACATCATCTGTGTCGAGATAGAGGTAGATTACAGGCCTACAGGGCTATTTCTCCAGGTCGCTCAGTGCAGATAGCAGATGGTTCCCACTCACCCCTTGTTGGTCAGGGGGAGGTTTTCTTAACCTCCGCTATGCAGCTACAGAATGTTTTACATGCCCCTGAATTCTCACTGAATTTGCTGTCTATTAGTCAGATTACAAAGGATTTGAATTGTCGAGCTATATTTGACCCGTCTTCTCTCATTTTTCAGGACATACTCACGGGCAAGGTGATTGGCTGTGGCTCTGAGCAGAACGGTCTATATCGGTTGGTCCGGGAATCCTATGCTGGCATCTCCGCTCACTCTGCTGGTCCAGTCTCACCTTACATTTGGCATCTTCGGTTTGGTCACCTTCCGCTCCAGAAGATGCGCCATCTTCTGCCCCAGATCTCCCCAAGTTCGTCGTTTCGTTGTGAAACTTGTCAGTTAGGAAAGCATCACAGGTCGAGCTTTCCAGGTCGTCAGAGTCGGAGCAGTAGCTCCCCTTTCGAGTTGTTACATATAGATATATGGGGTCCGAGTCGTGTTCCCGATCACCAGGGACACAGGTTCTATCTTGTGGTAGTAGATGACTTTTCTCGTGTCTCTTGGGTTTTTCTTCTGAAGAATAAGTCTGAAGCAGGAGATGTTATTAAAAGTTTGATTAATGAAGTGCAGAATGTTTTTTCTTCTTCAGTCAAATATGTTCGGACGGATAATGCCCTGGAATTTTGTACACGTTCTCTTTCTCAATTTCTGTCATTAAAGGGAATTATTCATCAAACCACCTATGCATATACATCCCAACAAAATGGTGTGGCGGAAAGAAAGCATCGCCATCTCTTGGATATCACTCGTACCTTATTGATTCAAAGTTGTGCTCCTATTTCCTTCTGGGGGGATGCTGTTCTTACTGCATGCTATCTGGTCAATAGAATGCCGTCCTCTGTCCTTGGAGAGAAGATACCCATCTCTCTTATTTTTCCAGACAAAGAGCTCTTCTCACTGCCACCTCGTGTCTTTGGTGCTGTGGCGTTTGTTCATCGTTTGTCTCCTGGACTTGACAAGCTCTCTCCAAGAGCTGTCAAGTGCGTCTTCGTTGGGTATTCAAGAACCCAGAAGGGATACCGGGGTTATGATCCTACTACCAACAGGTACTTCGTTAGTGCGGATGTCACCTTCTTCGAGTCGGTCATGTTTTTCTCGCCAGCCGGGGACAGAATGGTACCATCCACCACCGCTGATGATATTTTGGTTCCACCACCACCTACCTGTCTTACACCTGACTCGTCTCCTGTGTCAGTTCCTATGCCAGCACCGCCACCACCACCTCCACCTCCACCCCCACCCATTCCACGGAGAATCATATCACCATTTCCTAACCACTATACGCGTCGGTCAGGTCCCGCTCAGACAGCAGATCAGCCAATCACTGAGCCTCAGGTATGTTCAGATGATGTTTCTACTGACGGGTCAGGTTCGGACCATATGCAGGATGACTCTTTACAGGTGGACCACGATGATGATCTGGATGTTCCGATTGCTATTCGGAAACAGAGACGACAGTGTGCATCCTACCCCTTTGCTTCACAGGTTTCCTTCCACCGACTCACAGGCGATTTCCAGAAGTTTGCCACTGCTTTATCTTCCGTGGACATACCACGGACATACCAGGAAGCCTTGAAGAGTGAATGCTGGAGACTGGCTATGGAAGAAGAAATGGGGGCCTTGCAGTCCCGTGGCACATGGTCTTTGGTCTCTGCACCTCCTGATGCATCAGTTGTAAGCTGCAAATGGGTCTTCACAGTCAAATACCATGCAGATGGCACATTGGATAGATACAAAGCACGTTTAGTCGCCCGGGGATTTACACAGACATATGGCGTTGATTACATGGATACATTCTCTCCAGTGGCGAGACACTCGACTCTGCGTATCCTCCTGTCTGTTGCAGTAGTCCGTGACTGGAGCATTTATCAGCTGGATGTCAAGAATGCATTTTTGTACGGGGACTTACAGGAGGAAGTCTACATGCAGCAGCCACCCGGGTTTACTGCTGAGGGGGAGACGCATATGGTATGTAGACTTCACAAGGCTATATATGGACTGAAACAGAGTCCACGAGCATGGTTCCAGAAACTGTCCAACCTAATTGAGCACCAGGGATTCAAGAGGTCCAATGCTGACCATTCGTTGTTTGTCCAGAAGTCCTCGGCAGGTACGGTTGTCATAATGGTCTATGTGGATGATATTCTTGTTACAGGAGATGATATTCAGGGCATAGCAAGGGCGAAGGCATTCCTAGGTCGTCAGTTTGTTACAAAGGATCTTGGAACCCTAAGATATTTTCTGGGGTTGGAATTTGCTAGGAATGCACATGGTTTGGTGATGACACAACGGAAGTACATTACAGACTTCCTGGTTGAGACTGGTATGGATGGGTGCAAACCATCAAGCATCCCCATGGACCCCAGCATGAAGCTATATGATGATGATACTGACGAAGTGGATAAGAGGAGATATAGAGAGATGGTGGGAAAACTCCTCTACATTACTATAACCCGTTCAGACATTGCATTTGCAGTTAGCCGGGTGAGTCAGTTTATGGAGCAGCCCAGACAGGTTCACATGGATGCTATACACATGATACTGAGGTATCTGAAGTCTACTCCTGGATTAGGGCTACTATTCCGAAAGGGTGCAGACTTATCCATCTCAGCGTGTGCAGACGCAGATTATGCAGGATGTCCTAAGGATAGAAAATCAACCTCAGGGTTTGCAGTCTTTGTTGGAGGCTCTCTGGTTTCTTGGAAAAGCAAGAAACAAACGGTAGTGGCAAGATCCAGTGCAGAATCCGAATACAGGGCAATGGCCCAAGCCAGCACGGAAATGATGTGGGTTCGCTCCGTATTAGAAGATCTACATGTAGCAGTACCTCTACCTATGAAGCTTCAGTGTGACAATCAGGCAGCATTGTTCATTGCCAACAATCCAGCTTTTCATGAGGACCAAGCATATTGAAGTTGACTGCCATTACACTAGGGACCTGATCCAGAGAGGATTGATATCTCAGTATCATGTGTATAGCATCCATGTGAACCTGTCTGGGCTGCTCCATAAACTGACTCACCCGGCTAACTGCAAATGCAATGTCTGGACGGGTTATAGTAATGTAGAGGAGTTTTCCCACTATCTCTCTATATCTCCTCTTATCCACTTCGTCAGTATCATCATCATATAGCTTCATGCTGGGGTCCATGGGGATGCTTGATGGTTTGCACCCATCCATACCAGTCTCAACCAGGAAGTCTGTTGGTTGCTTTCGCTTCCAATTTGCAAGAAAGTAGGTCACTGAATGGTTTTCCCCTCCACTGCTAACGATTTTCATGTATATCATTAGTCTCATAGGTTTGTTTTTTTCAAGGCCAAGAAGGAATTATGAATTGTATCAAATTTTTAAAATACATAAAGCATGTATCTTTTTTTGGATAGGAAGAACAGAAAGCACATATATCGATGCCCACCAAAATTATTGTATATTAAAAAGAAATGTCTAATACATAGTAAAAGACTTAAATAGAACCTCATGGTCTACAATGTTAGCAACTTATAACCTCTAATGACTAAAGATCACCTCATTTCACATGGACCAAAGAGCAAACACCAATGCTGGGGGTTTAATATATTTCCTGATTGGCCTAAATTTAGGAGTGTCAAGGGACAACCATTAACTCTTTAAGAAAAAACAGTCCAGCCACTCAATAATCATCATTCTCTAAATCCTCCTAGAATGGTCACAAATGAAGAGCATATTTTCAAATTCCTCCATGCTCTCAACATAAAATCTGACAAATCTTTAGTACCTATGATTCTCAAATGAAGAAGATTATTCATGTATTACGAAAGAGTGTTTACACTAGCAAAATCTGGGATATAATGTACTTCATATCATGCTTTTAAAAAAACAAAGCCTCAAGGTGTCAACACGAATACCATTTTGCCTTGAGGCATTCACCTATGTCCCTTGTGAGGTGTGTGTCTCGCCTTAACAAAGAGGTGCAAAGGCACTAAGGTAAAACAAAGGTGCATGCCTCATTTTAGTCGACTAAAAAGGGATATATGCACTAAAGGGCTTGAACCCAGACCACCTAACCCACAACTTCTCTTCTTCATATGGGACACATCAAGCATCGTAGCATCACATCCTACACTGACATCACCTCTGGTTCTTAATTGCAACCTTTGTGCTTCGTTTTCTTCTTAGTTTGTGGAATCTTAGTAAGCATACTTCTTAGCCTCTTTGGACAAAAAACTAACCAGTCCAACCATACCAACTCCTTTTACCCAGTAAATTAGTATGCATAAAATCTATCTGCTTCACAAGAAATGATGTGAAGCCAATTCCCCACTTCCTTCCGTGATATGGTTAAACACATCTTCCTCTTTTTTTCATAAACTAATCAACCTTAGAAGTGGTGAAACCAAACAACTCTTGCATCTTGAACAAGGATCCACAAAAATAACCCAACATTTTCTACTATGATCTAAACAATCCTTCAAAACATGATAACCAATATCAGTCGTACTTGTACCAAACATCAACTTTAAGGGTATGATAAACTGCTTTGTTCAGTAGAGTGTCTACAGAAGTTCAATCATTTTAGTGTTTTTGTATTTATTATTTCCTGTAGGAATATCATTGTATTTTTTCCCTTCTTCGGTGTTTAGGGTTTTACCTCTATATAAGAAACCCTGCAATCATCAATAACATCATCTCATTTCATCCTACATTTTCACATGGTATCACCGCCGCTGTCCTAGACAAAAGCTCTGGGCTTCTTTCACCCGAAACCAAAGTTGCCGCCATCAGCCACCTTTATTTTCTCCTAGGTTTGCCACCTTCCACAAGTTGTTCCTGCCACCAACTGCATCACCAGCCACTAGGAGCAGTTCCCCAACTAATTGTTAGGAGTTAGTCATGGCCTGCAGGCTGCAGTTACAGCCGGAAGGTGCAGCAATACATGTGTCATCAATCTCGACTTCCAGCCACCCCCAGCAGAAGCAGTCGCCCCCAGCCGAATCTCCCCCAAACATCATTTTTTTTTGTATCATAAATGGTTTTCTTTAGTGTTTTATAGACATTTTGTTATTATAGTATTTTATGTGTATTATTTCCTATAAGAACATCATTGTATTTTTTTTCCCTTCTTTGGTGTTCAGGGTTTCTCCTCTTTATAAAAACCTCTACACCCTCAATATATCACCTCATTCATCCTACATTTTCACGTGTATCAGAGCAACGGCCCTAGACTGAAATTCCGGGCCTCTCTTGCCTGAAACCCCAGCTGCCACCATCAACCATTGTTATTTCCTTCCAATTTGCCACCTTATGCCAGCCATGCCCGCAACCAACCCTGTCGCCAACCGCTAAGATCAACACCCTCCAACCAGTCAACCATCGGTTGCACTGTTAGTCACAGCGTCCGGTTGCAGTCGCTGGAAGCAGCAATATCTGCCATAAGTCTCGACCTCCAACAATCATCATCAAGAACAGCAGCCCAATCGAAGCAACCCCTCCCCAACCCACCTAGTTGCGTCACTTCGGTTCATGGATTTGTGAAGAGAGGTCCGCCCTCATGAAGTCGCAATGCTTGAGTAGACCACAAGTTTTTATACTTTGCTATTTGACTGCAACGTCCATGACTCCTCGAAGCAAAGCCCCTAGTTCCTACGTCACCTATTGTGATACAGAAACTTATACCAAACTCAAGAGTATATAGAACTATATAGTCTGGTGTCTAGTATCGATCTTTCAAGGTGTTCATTGGTGTTAGAAGAAATATGTGTCTCATGAAAGAACCACACAAGGAGGCGGATAAGGAATATAAGACCTATCCACATGATAATTATCAAGTCATGAATTGGTTGACCGACAGTGTAAGCAGACAATTACAACTAGTCTTCTGCATATAGAGTCAATTAAGGAAATGTGGCCAGAGTTGTCTCAAACATATTCTCGACAAACGACCAAATCCTGCCTTATTGGCATTTATATGTATGTGAATTTGATCCATGAAAGCAAGTGTAGCCGTCGCAGTCGTCCCTATCATCTCAGTAGTCATACGCATTGGAACTCCTTTAGTGGAGCAACTGACACCAACTCTGTCACCTTCGCCGGTTGTGCGATCCCCACCACAACCTTTGGATTGGGAAGGTCCAAACCAAAGCAAGAGATAGAGGACTTCTCTTTCATTGGTTACATACACCCAAGAAAAGGGAATCGGATATCTCTTCGGAATTTTATCCTATATATCCCTGATCCGAAGCCTTTTTCTCTAAAGGTTTTTTATAATCAAAAAATTTAGACCAATTCAGTGGATGACAATGGTAAATCCAAGAGCAATGCAGCATCACCATGAATGTTGTTTTCTCCAAATCTGTTCTTCTATCATGAAGTTGGTTGCACCAAACTCGTGCTCATGGACAGCACAAGGACTCTACCTTGTGTCCCACGTTTGTTTTTCCAGCATGGATTTGGGGAAATTAGAACCAAGCCATCACATCCCATAACTGAAGATCCGGCAACTCATCAGGAGACGAATTTTTTAAACAGAGAGTTGATGTCGCCTGGGATTCAGAAGGGCAAAATTTAGGGTAAATTTAGGATTTGGTTAAATTAGGACTTGTCGTCAATTTTAATTCCATCCAATTAGAGTTGCTAATTAACTAGGGTTAGGGTTAGTTCTGTTTTGTCCAATTGAGATTGTTGCAATATTATTTATAGAAAAATCACATGTGATTTCTAATTAGTTATTTGGTTAACTTAGGAGACAAACTAGGGCTTTATTTCTTTATTATATTATCTTCCTATATAAAGGGACTTGTAGGCATTGTATTGGGGAGTTGAAGTTTAATCAAAATTAGAGATTTCTCGCATTCCTCTCCCCTTTCCGTATCCCTCTATGCATATCTCTCTGCTTCTTCGCCTAAACCTGTACAACCAGCGGAACAGTCTTCTTTTTTCTCCTCCCTTTCCCAAATATCTTTCTCCACCCAAAAATTCTTCTGATGCCAAAGCTGCATGAATGTTTTGGTTTATAAAAGGATTTAAGTCTAAAGCTCCCTGCTAGCAGTATTGTGGCCCTTATGGTTACAAAGATATATTCTAATCAAAAGGGAAAGAATTTATGTTGAGAATGTGTCCAGAGCACAAAGGAGCCATGCTCCTTATGAATAAAGCCATGTAACGGAAAGGTGTAAGCTATAAGTGTAAGTTATAGTTTCTTTTACCCTTAATTAACACTAGTAAGTGAAATCCAGAAGACTGCCCATCTTGATAGTCAAATAAAGATCAACCTACAATGACAGCAGAAATTAAGAGCTGCCAATGGATAGTGAAAATTATAACATATTAATACCCTGATCTCAAAAAAAAACATATCAATACCCAGGTCCCATGCATTATATGATCTCAATAATTTAATTTCAAGAGAGGCATCTAAGGTACACATATAATGGCAAATTAGCAATACCTGGTCATAAGCATACTGGGCTTTTTCAAATTGTCTGCGAGAATCCTGCAAAACCGAGAGGAAATGACTGATTAGTCCTCTATTAATGGCACATGTCATAATATAACCAGTGCTTCTAATAATAGTTTAGCATATTCAGATGAGAAGGGTCTTTTCTCTGCAAGTATGTGACTTTTTTTAAAAGCAGAAAAAATCCAGCACACTTGTAAGATGTTCACAAGAAAACTCCATTTATGAAAACTACGTAGTAATTACAAGCAGTTCACCTATGACTATGATTCAAACAACACGCATGCATGTGCCACTACAAGGTGATGTCTCTTACTCGAATATCAATGCATTTCTGACAACCATGATGGCCCAGCACAAGGCATATGTTCCGTGCGATGTGAAATTGGCACAAGAGAGGGGTGAAATGTGCAAAAAATATATTTCCAACTACAAATGTTAATTAAAAACTAATCGACAGGAGAATGAGAAAGCCACGGAGCACAAAATGATTTTAATGTGAAAAACCACAACAAAGAACTCTCGTTCTGGGATATCCCTTTCGTTCTCGTGGAGTAGATTTCCTTCACTATTCGGGCAACTTTAAATACAACGTAGCACAATCTCGTACAATCTCCCTTCTTTGAACAAATCCCAAAAAATCCATCTCCATTGAAAAAAGAAACTCGGACGTCTTGTACTTACTACTTAATAACAACAATCAGAAAAAAACGATTTGTGTTGAAGAGTTTTATGTCATGTCATTGTTTTACAGTTATTTATTTCCCTTGTCCGTAATATGTAATTTACCCATTAGGGTTTTTCTCTCTTCTATATAAGAGAACCCTTGGGCTCTATGAATAAACACAAAAAAGTATTCTTCTCCACATGGTATCGAAGTAACGGTCCTAGACCGGAGCCCTGAGCCAAAACCCTAACCCTACCTTCTAGCCTCCTCCGCACGCCTCCTCTTCCGTATGGAGCCCTTGCAGCCCCCCATCTTCCGCGTGCGCGGTAACGCCGCCGCACCTTCGCGGTTGTTGTCGCCTCGTGCGCCGCCAGCAACAGCAGCCAGAGGCTACCACCTCGTGTGCTGCCCCCTCATGGTTATTGCTTCCTCGTGTGCCGCCCCCTAGTGGCTTCTATGTTGCTTGCCTTGCAGCAGCAGCCTGCGGCGTCACCCTAAGGGGGTTTGGGCCTCCTAAAGACGATTCGTTACCTCGCAAACACGGTCCAGGTGCTCTTGCAGTAATGAGTTCGTGTTTTTTGTGTGATTTCAAAGGTTTGGGTCTGATTTACCTTATTTAAAATTAAAATCAAACCATGTTTTGTCTAAAGATGGTTGTAATATGAGTCTAAGTCCGCAACCATCTCTTCTCATGTCCGTTTCGACACCTTACGATCGGTCTAAGTCCTAGTGATCGTTCACTATGTCATATAGAAGAGTTGATACGCCATCTACGGGTGCCTTCAAGGGTCCCGCACCTATTGTCAAGATGGGTGGTACCAACTACGACTTATGGGCAATGCAGTTCATGAATCTGATGCAGTGCCATGGCAAGAAGCATATTCTGACGCAGAATGAGCCGGTGGACAAGACTGGGATCAACGCCTCATGGGAGGTTGATGATGCATATGCCAAGGTGTGGCTATATGGTACCGTTTCTGTGGAGATAGCCAATGATATCCTTAGTCAACCCACAGCAAAGGCAATGTGGGACATTCTCGTAGGGGCGTACTCTCAGATGAAGAATAAGTCAAAGATACTGCAGCTCCAGCACGATATCTTCACGACCAAACAGGGTGATCTTCCTCTTCACGCCCTGTATACATCTCTGAGGAGTATGTTTGAGCGACTTCACAGCTACAAACTAATGATGGCCTTTCCAGAGCAGCATAAGGCCTACAGAGACTCTGTCATGACTGGTGTTTTACATATTGCCCTCAATCCAGAATATGACTTGGCTCGCTCTCAGGATCTCGGCTTCTTACCGATGCTACCATACCTCCTATGGATGAAGCATACCGCAGGCTGAGTCGATTGAGTATCTCCTCTGCCACACATTCTCAGATTTCGCCAGCTATGGCTGCATCACGTGGTAGAGGTGGATTTACTCCTTTCAGAGGATGAGGCACACGCGGCAGAGGCGCTTCACGTCCACGACAGACATGTTCATATTGCCACCGTACAGGTCATTCAGAGGATACGTTTTATTCCAAGCATGGATTCCCACCATCGGCTCGTGCAGCAGAGTAGAGTCAGACTGCTCCTGATCTCGTTTCATCGCTACGATGATTTTATTGAGATCATGCCTCCAACCGCTGGATCTTCCAACACCGGTCCATCAGATATTGCAGCCTCTACCTCTACTAGTAGCTCAGGTATTACTCATGCATGTACCGGTCACTCTCGACCAGATCCTTCAGAGTGGATAATGGATTCCGAAGCATCACACCATCTCTATGGAGATAGATTGCAATTTGGTACATACAGTCCAACACAACCAGGTAGATCGATAGTGATTGCTAAATGGGACTTAGTCCTCAATTACTAGACAGGGGAATGATCATTTGACACCCTCCCTCCATACACCTGCAGAATGCTCTTCATGCAAATACCTTTTCCATGAATTTATTGTCTATTAGTCAGATTACAAAAGATTTACATTGTCGTGCTATATTTGACCTTAGTTCCCTTTTTTCAGGATATACACACGGGCAGGGTGATTGGATGTGGTCGTGAATATTGGGGCTATATAGGGGGTCTCAGTCTCTGTATGCTAGTGTCACTTCCCTTTCTGCAGGATCCCATTTTCTCCTACACGTGGCATCTCAGATTTGGTCACCTACCGCTGTAGAAATACTTGTCGTCACATACCTGGCGTCTCTATCAAATCTAGTTTCTAGTGTGAGTCATGTGAACTTAGAAAGCATCACCGGTCCAGCTTTCTAAGTCGTCAAGGTCAGAGTAGTCATGGTCTGTTTGATTTATTCCATCTGGATATGTGGGGCCCAAGTCAGGGACACGGGTAATATCTTGTTTGTGTTGATAATTTTTCCACACTATCATGGGTCTTTCTTTTAAAGCAAAAGTCTGAGCCGAGTACTATTATTCAAATATTGTGGTTGAAATCAAAAATATTTTCTCTGCCTCAATCAAATACATTCATTCGGATAATTCGGTTGAGTTTTCTACTACACATATCTCACAATTTTTTAGCTCATGTGACATCAATCATCAGACATCTTGTCCTTATATGTCTCAACAGAACAATGTGGCAGAACGCACACACCGACATTTTTTAGATATCACCAGGACTCGCCTCATATAGAGTCGGGCTCCACATTCTTTTTGGGGTGATGTGATGACGGCTTGTTATCTCATAAATTGGATGCCCTCCACACTCTTGGGTGAAAAGGCACCATTTGGACTTGCTTTTTCCTGATAAAGACCTTTTCTCTCTTACCCCACGAGTGTTTGGGTGCATGGCATTTATCCATATCCTACATCCTGGTCATGACAAGCTCACTCCTCGAGTTGTCAAATGTATGTTTGTTGGTTACTCCCGCACTCAAAAGGGTTATCGATGTTTTGATCATGTACAGGGACAGTACTATGTCAGTGTTGATGTCACATTCTTTAAGTCCATGTTCTACTCTCCTACAAGTGACAGGATGAGTCCTAAGTCTGAGGATGTTGTTATTTTCCCACCTCCACCTACACATATACCTCAACCTGCACTCCATGTTCCAACACCTTCCTCAACATCCAGCACGCCCCAGGTAAATTTTGAAAACTTGGTGCTGACTAATGGAACTAATGGTGTGCATGATGTATAGGATGAGCATGCAGATATACAAGTTGAGCCAGAACCACCAGCAGAGAATGATTTAGGATGGTCCATTGCCTTGCGGAAAGGCAAACGTTCTTGTACACTATATCCAATGGCATGGCAGGTCAGGTGTCTATTGAGCAGCTCTCACCAGACTTTCGGAAATTTATTGTGGGATTATCTATTGTTGAAATCCCGCGCACATAACATGAGACACTCAAAGTGAGTGAATGGCGTATGGCCATGGAAGCAGAGATGGCTGCTTTACAATCTCATGGCACGTGGAGTACTGTTAAAAGCTCCGGCAGACGTGTCTGTTGTAGGATGCATGTGGGTGTTCACTGTGAAGCATCGAGAAGAAGGCAGCATTGATCGTTATAAGACACGACTCATAGCTCGCAAGTTCACACAGACCTATGGGGTAGACTATCATGACACTTTCTCTCCCGTAACTCGACACTCCAATCTTCATGTTCCACTCTCTGTAGCAGTCACACTGGACTGGCCTCTGTACTAGCTTGATGTGACAAATGCCTTTCTCTATGGTGATCTTCAGGAGGAAGTCTACATGCATCAGCCACCTGGGTCTGCTGAGGGGGGTCTCAGAAGGTGTGCAGACTTCACAAGGTAATTTATGGCCTTAACCAGAGTTCGAGAGCATTGTTTCAGAAGCTCTCAGATGTGATAGAATAGAAGGGGTTTGTGAGATCCATTGCAGATCACCCCTTGCTTGTTCAGAAGGGCATCGTTGCTATATTGGTATACGTCGATGACATCATTATTACAAGAGACAATGCATAGAGGCTTCAAGCAGCTAAGGCTTTCCT
Source organism: Ottelia alismoides (assembly GCA_037367405.1). NCBI lineage: Eukaryota > Viridiplantae > Streptophyta > Magnoliopsida > Alismatales > Hydrocharitaceae > Ottelia > Ottelia alismoides. The sequence continues at coordinate 1,670,142 of JAZKJV010000901.1, forward strand.
GGATCAGCAGTTTATGACCAAGGACATTGGTAGTCTACGCTACTTCCTTGGACCGGAGTTCGCCAAGAACCAGTGAGGTCTTGTGATAATACAGAGGAAGTATGTTACAGATCTATCAGAGACAGGTATGGCAGATTGCAAGCCAGCTACTGCTCCCATGGACCCGAACATGAAGTTCTATGATGACAACACTGATGAGGTCGATAAGAGGAGATACAAGGAGCTAGTTAAGAAGCTGTTATATGTGACCATCACCAGGCCAGACATATCCTTTGCAGTAAGCAAAGTGAGTCAATTCATGGAGCAGCCAAGACAGACCCATATAGATGCAGTCCATATCATTTTGAGGTATCTGAAGACCTCACCTGGCACTGGTCTTTTGTCTAGCAGAGGCATATCCCGTGATGTTACAACTTATGCAGATACAAACTACGCAAGATGTTCCTAGAATAGGAAGTCAACTTCTTGGTTTGCAATATTTATAGGGAATTCATTAGTATCATGGAAGAGCAAGAAACAGACAGTTTTTTTATCTGAAAAATGGGTGACCCCCCCTGTGGGGGTCATCGCCGAAGTATTTCATTAAAAAAGTTTAAGAGTACATTACCGTGAGCTCCAGAAAGCATGGAGCGTGTTACAGTGAGAAACTACATTTTCAAAATAAAACCTCTGATTGTTGAAAATCAAGTCATTCCTTGCCATCCAGATTGCCCATAGAGCTGCAAAGGCCTTCGAGCAGTCATCCGTTGAGTGGCCTCTGCTGTCCGTATGGATCTCCAGAATTCTGTCGCCCCCTTGCTCCCGACCCAGTGAACGCCAACCTCCGTCCATACCCGTTTGGACTCCGAGCACTTAAAAAACAAATGCTCCGAGTCCTCTTTCATCCCATCACACATGTCGCACGTCATGTCGTTGATGCCAAGCAACCATCCCCTCCTTGCCTTATCCCATAGCCGCCCCTTTCTGAAGCACCACAAGAAAATTTTGACCCTGGTCGGTGCCTTTAATGCCCAAATGATTTTGACATCCGTGCAAAGGTCAGAATCGCGTTCCTCCATCTCTCTCCTCAGCTTATCGAATGCTTTTTTGATGGAGAAACGTGTATCCCTCCAAGCAAAGTGATCGACGTCCGACGAGAACTCCCTCAGTCCTGGCAATTCGACCTGCAACCTGAGATAGTCTTCCATGCGTTGGTCTGATAATTCTGTCAGAAACTGCGGTGTCCAAGCCCCATCCACGACCATCTGGAATAATGTACCCTCCTTTGCCGTAGCCAAAGAAAAAAGACGTAGAAATTTTCCCTCCAGCACACCATCACCCGTCCAATCGTCCCGCCAAAATTTGAAACGGTGACCATCTCCCACCATAGGCCGGAGCTTATGCGTCAACAGCGGTAATACCTGACGAATCCCAACCCAAAGAGGCGACTCAAAGTGACATCTCCTAGCCTCAAGCTCGCCCCCCACGCCATATATAGCCCTTACCAGCCTGACCACCAACGAGTTTGAAGGACCCCATATGCGAGTCACCCATTTAGCAATGAGAGTCTTGTTCATACACTCCACGTCACGCACTCCAAGGCCACCATCGATGCAACCTTTAGTAACGTCTTCCCACTTGACAAGGTGTATCCCAACCCATGTTGCTTCCCATCAGACCAGAAGAATCTCCTAATCAAAGTCTCTAACCTCCTTCGAACTCCGACCGGCATCAGCCGTGTGGAATAGAAGATCAGTATAGCTGAGAGCACATGCTTTAACAGCACCAATGTTCCTCCCCTAGAGAGAGTAATTGCCTTCCACCCTGCCAGTCTCTGTTCCATCTTCTGTATCAGCTCGTCCCAGTCTGCCTTCCCTAGTTTCCCAGCCACCAACGGCAAACCCAAATATGTGATAGGTAGGTCCCCTAAAGGACACTCGGTCAGCTCTGCAAGACCAGTACGATCCGCTTCATTCATCCCAAAAGTAATAACTGTCGACTTGTGCTTGTTGATCTCGAGACCAGAGAGTGAGCTAAAGATCTCAACCAGGTGCACCGTATTTGCATTCTGGACCTCCGTACCTCCCAACAGTAGGATCGTGTCATCAGCGTGCTGGAAAAGGGGGACTGAGATGTCCCCCCTCCTGTACCCCTCGCTCTATCCAACCTCTATTGCCTGTCTGAAAAGCACGCCCAGCGCATCTGCTACCAGCACGAACAACATAGGTGTCAATGGGCACCCCTGCCTCACACCCCTCTGTGGTTGGAAAAAACCCCCTTCTAGCTTGTCATTCACTAAGATGGAATAGGAAGAGGTGGTAACGCATCTCTTCATCCAGCTCACCTAAGCCTCTGGAAAACCTCTCCTTCTCAGAGATACCCAAAGGAACTTCCAGTCCTCACAGACATAGGCTTTATCATAATCTATCTTCCACATTGCCCCTCTCATCTTCATCCGCTTCCAGTCCAGGCAAATCTCCGAGGCCATGACCAGATTGTCCGCCATCTGCCTCCCCGGGACGAATGCTGACTCACCTTGTAGTACCACAGAGCCCAGAACCCCCCTTATCCTAATCGCCAACAACTTAGCCACAATGAGAAGAAAGACAGTTGCACCCACTCGAGTGTTGAATCAGAGTACAGAGCTATGGCACAAGGCAGCACGGAGATGATGTGGGTTAGATCAATTCCGACATACGTAACTATTAAGGTGCATCTTCCTATGCACCCCCAATGCGACAACCAGCTGCATTGTTCATTGCCAACAATCTAGACTTCCATGAGCAAACCAAGCATATCGAGGTAGACTGGCACTACACTCGAGATATGATCCAGAAGCATCTCATTTCTACATCCCATGTCAGTTCAAGTGAGAAGACAGCAGACGTGCTCACCAATGCTCTAGCCAGAGGACCCTTTCAAAGATGTTATTCCAAGCTGAGCCTGATCGACATCTATGCTCCAGCTTAAGGGGGAGTGTTGAAGAGTTTTATGTTATGTCACTATTTTACAGTTATTTATTTCCTTTATCTATAATATGTAATTTACCCATTAGGGTTTCTCTTCTATATAAGGGAACCCTTAGGCTCTATGAGTAAACACAAAAAAGTATTCTTCTCCACAATGTGTAAGTAATAATCCTTAAAACACAAGCTTATTGAGCCTATGTTAGAGATTTCCCGACCTTAAATCTTCTTGCTATCATCGCTCACAATGCTAGGGTCAAACACTAAAGTGGCGCTCAAGACCTTGTAGGCTTCTCGCATCGAAAAAACACATCTCGCCAGATACAAGAACCACATCCAAAAGATGGTCCACTAATAGTATCCAAGAATCTAAAAAACTTCCAATCTCTGATTTGAAAGCTAGGTAGAAATAAAGGAATACAAACCTCCTCGGATCAAGCTTCTTTATTTAGGAAAGACTGGTTAAGACAAGCACCCTAATAATGCATATTGATTATAAGCAGTGTACATAATTAAATAGACCATGTTTCATGTGCGGTTTTTATGTATTCGAGTACATTGTCATCAGGTTAAAAGCCATCTCTCTTGAAGATCAACATATTCCTTGCTGACCATAGAGCCCACAAATGCTTAAGTGCTTTTATCACGCCTTCATTCGACCCTCTCCAATTGCAACAAACCGACTCCCAGAAAGAATTTTCATTTTCCCATCGAATATAGGGGTAAGGTGGTTGCCTTCCAAGATTCTTTTGTATCGGGACAATTGAAAGATAATTAATCAATGTCCCCAACCTTAGCTCCACATCACTCATATGATCTATCGTAACCAAGGAAGATCTTGGACCTGCGTGCTCCAATCAGAACTATTCCCCTTATGAGCAGCAATAGCAACACCTTAATTTGTGTGGGGACCTTCCCCTCCCAAAGACATGTGTAGTCGATCCACGACTCTCATATTGGATAGTGCTAAAGCAAAAATAACCTTGTACACTTTCTCGACCGTGAATGTTTCATCCTTTCGAAACTGGAGACATGGACACCACCAGAGGTTGCAGGTCTGGGAGCACGATCTCAACAAAAGAAACTAACGCAGAGATGATGCCCTTCTAGCCACCAATCACCGAAGAGGAACGACGGAGGAGGTGGTGACAAGAAAACTCCATTGGTGCCCGATGAAAGGTCGTGAGGGCCCAGGAGAGACATCCCACTCAGAGATTCACACGCATTCTGACAAAGAGAACCTCCACCTCCACCCGTATATTATCCACCTGCACCTTCACATCCACCCGAGTCTGACCTGTTGGAGTCACCTCCCTCGATCTCCATGAGTGTTGTCTTGAACCGGATGATAGGGCACATTAATTCGATGAATGATGATCTTGCTATCTTGAGGAAAAATCAGATTAATGCTCCATTCGTCGAGGTTACGGATTTCCTTGTGTATGATAATGGGAGCTTGCAATCGCCCAAAATACAAAAAAAATGTGAAAAAATAAAAACACAAAAAAAGTTCGGGAGACACTTGTTTGATTCATATTGTGAAGAGAGGGTCCATCTACCAAATCATTCACCCACACATTCATTCACACACTGTCCCACCTTTGACCCCGAGGATGCCGCTGTACAGACTGCTCTTGGCATTCCTCGTGTAGATGCTGATTCTGACTTCCTCCCTTGTATGGAGGAGGTCCAAAAATTAAAAAAATTGTTGGCTGAACCCGAAGTGGTGGCCACCATTCATGAGATCATCCGTGCCCCACTTCAGCAGGCCATGACCGATTTATCTGCTCCTCTTCCCAAGAAGAGAAAGCGGAGGAGCAGATCTGAGCGTCACATTCTGACCATGGCCACTGTCCACGCCATCACACACCGTCTCATTCCTAGAAAGAAGAACACAGCTACCCCTTTCATCACTTGAACCATCTCTGACTATACTTGTGATCACACTCTCTTGGACGGCGGTGCATCTATTAGCATATTACCCTTCTCGCTGGTACAGTCTCTTCACTTAGGGCCTCTAAAGAAAACCAGGATGATCGTTCAGTTTGCTGATGGATCTATCAAGAGGCCGAAGGACATCCTTGAAAACGCCGTCATTTTGATTCAGAGCACGAGCTACAATGTTGATTTTATCGTATTGCCCATGGAGACCTCCACAGGGGAGCCCTCTCCAATCATCCTGGGACGACCTTTCCTCGCCTCTGCGAGGGTCGTTATTGACTATGGATCAGGAGAGATTCGCTTCCGTCTTGTTGACGAAAGCGAAGTGTTGATCACCACACCCATAGCTGACCAGAGACCTGCACCTGATGCACCTTCACCTATTCTAGCTGACTCCGAGGCCTGTGACCGATCTGATGATATTAGATACGTTTGTTTATTGACCGCTGATGAGACCCGAGAAATCCTCCGAAAGGGGGAAGATTCGGAAAGCATAGACCTCAAAGTTCCTCCTTCTGGTGTGTGGCGATGTGTTGATGAAATCCAAGGGATTTACGTGATTGATACCATTGAGCGGAGGGCAAATACCAAGACTAGACAGGATGGACCTGGTTTGACTACTTCCACTGATAAGTTTATTCCTAGTCACTCTAAAGTAATGATGATTGAGGTCGGTTATGATGCTAACCATTATTTTCAAAAATTCGGGCATCTTGATGAAAAAGATGATCCGGGTGAGATTCTTGAGGACGAGCAGAGTTCGACTACTTCCACTGATGACTTCGTTCCTTTTGGTTTTGACCGGGACGAGACCTCGCAGGACGACTCCGATTACACTTCTTCCGAGGATGATGAGTTTGTCGCATTCCACTTTGATATCAGCGAGACCCCTGAGGCCAGACCTAGTTGTACTTCTTCCACTCGCCCGTCTGCGCCTTCACACCATAGGACCACCAAAGGGCGAACCTAGCCATACTACTTCCATAGACCAGTTCGTCCCTTTTCGATTTGACTCCACTGAGAGCCTTCACCCTATCGACCCTGGTCGGCTTCCGTCCACTATGGACCCCGATGTCGACTTGCACCACACCAGATCTATCCCTCAGCGGTCCCACAAGAATGTTTGCTTTCTACCTTCTTGATCATATGTACATCCATCTCTGTTGTATATTCTCTCTCGTGTATCTCTGTTTATCTCTCGTATTGCTCATCCACCCATTCTCGTGTTTGCCTTGCTTAGGACGTACAAGTTCGATCTTATAGATATGTCGTTAGACCTAATTGCTAAAGTGTTGGGCAGTTAGCCATGTACATATAATGTTTAGTTGAGATGAACGATTAGCCATGTACATATAATGCTTAGTCAAGATGTTTCTCTTAGCTCTAATGGATGATAAGATGAGAGAAAATCACTTAAGATGGTTTGACCATTTGCAAAGGAGGTCGGTTTATGCACCAATTAGAAGATACAAGATTTGGGATGTTGAGCCAATTAAGAGAGGGCGAGAAAGGCCCAAGAAGTGTTCGAATGAGACTATCCAAAGGGATCCTAGTTATTTGATTTAAGCCTAACAATGACCCAAAATAGATCTGAATGGAGGCAAAAAACATATATCCAACCCTATTTAGCTGTAGGAAAAGGCTATGTTGTTGTTGTTGATGGTGAGGTCATGGTAGGTAATATCGCAATATATCGGCGATATATTCGTTGATATATTGGTATCGGTGAGATGCCAATATCGATATCAGTCTTCATATCTTTTTCCCATATATCAACGATATGAGATCGATATATCACCAATATATCGTGTCAGCAATATATCATCGAGACAAAGAATCTTCCAGCTAGATTTTCCACCGAAATCGACCACAAATCGATCTGTATCGCCCATTTCGCTCGTATTTTGCTGGAAACTCATCTCCAAAGCTCATTTCTTCCTTCTTTAACGTAAGCTCTAGATCTACAACAAATTTTATGTTAAAATAGTGAATCTTCTTAGAGGTTTTGCCTAGTTGTTAGATAATGCATATCCTTGATTTTTTGGTAAGATTTGAAGTATTTGGTGAGACATTTGGGGAACTAATTTGGAATTTTTGAGTTGTGCTTTTCTAAGAAGAAGAGGGCCTCCACCATATAGGTGTGTACCCAAGATTTTTGAGTTATGCTGTGAAATTAAGTTATGTTATGAAAGAATAAACTCGGATCTCATGTTCTAGACATAGAAAACAAGATTTTATGGTGCTTTATGTTAACTAAAAATTATTAATTAATTAACCGTGAATTAAATAGATCTATAATTCAGTGAGATATTTGAGGAACTAATTTGAGGGTTTTGAGTTATGTTGTGAAATTAAGTTAAGTTATGAAAGAATAAACTCTGATCTCATGCTTTAGATATATAAAACAAGAATTTTATGTTAATTAAAAATTAGTAATTAATTAATTCCGTGAATTAAAAATTATATCAATAATTTAGTGAAATATTTGGGGAATTAATTTGAGGTTTTTGAGTTATGTTGTGAAATTAAGTTAAGTTATGAAAGAATAAACTCGGATCTCATGTTCTAGACATAGAAAACAAGATTATATGGTGTTCTACTTTAAATAAAAATTATTAATTAATTGATTATGTGAATTAAAAATTATATCTACAATTTATTTTCATGTTATGTGTCTCATGTGTGATTTGTCATGAAATTTGTCATCTCAACTCTAAATCCAGAATGTTTTTCTTAGAAATCGAAACATCTAAATATGAATAGTATGTTGATAGTATATTAAATATTAAATATCTAAGACTTTATGCATATTAAGCATGTTATAAATAATAAATATAATAAATCCGAAAATTAAAACTAAAAATAATTAGCAAATAATTGATTGCTCTCCTCATATATCTCACGAATGTTTGTTGTGCAACTTCTTCGCAGATTTCAAGCTTCAGTAATCAACATCATAGGTTCACACTCCGGTTCGGGATTTGATGGTTCTGGTGATAGGTTGGACAGTGGAGAGATTGGTTGGAGGTATACACCTTCATCATATGGGTACAGTGGTTATGGAGGATATAACAGCTACAACGGTTAGAACTATCGAGGTAGCCACCCGAGTAGAGTCAGGGCAGCTTTTTTGGTGGTGACGATTTTTGTTTCTTCCCTGAGTACACGTCTATGCCTCCTCCGCAGAGATCTTCTCCTACTCCGTCGTCGTCATCCCGAGGATCTCAAGCCAGTACTTCGCAGCCTCATTATGCCCCTCGTGATACTGGATCTAGTATTGCTTATCCTCGTCTCGGGATACTCATACGGATCGACGACCATCAATACATGCAATCTGTCATGGATTACAAGGCCATGTATTTGTACATGATATGGGAAAACTATTGTGAGTTCATTAAGTCAGTGATCCGCTATGAGAGACAACAGGGCAGGGGGTCGATTCAGATCCTCCATGAAACTCTTGGTTCTAGGCAATCTCTTTTACAATATTGCATTAATTTACATTTTTTCATTTATTTTTGTAAATAGATAAATCTTTATACCAAATAAATATTGTCTCATTGATCATTATGTATGTTTTTTGAATCAAATGACTCTCTCAATGCCATTCATTGCTTTCCATGAACAAAACAGGTGTTCTAAGTGTGTTTAACTTAGCTATTTTGATTCCAATTCCAATGTTTATTAATCACCGATCAATATTAACAACGATATGTTTGATATGATCGATATATGCGATGTAAGGATAATAGGTGTTCTATATGTGTCATCTAAGTATATATTTGTAAGTTATTTAATGTCATAAGAACTTGGATGAAATCTATTTCCAATATCTATAGGCCAGGAATCAACATTAACAACGATATATTCGATATGACCGATATGTGTGATACATGGGATATAAATGACCGATATATGTGATAAAAGTGTGTATTTATAGGTTATTTGTTGTTTTAATATCTTGGATGATCTTAATTTTTGAAAAAACGGTAAAAAATGATTTTTTTTAGCCATTTCCGACATTTCCACCGATATCGTCGATATATCCCAATATATTCCCAATATATCCTTTTCTGGACGGACCGACATGATATCGATATCGATATTTCCTACCTTCGTTGAGATGAAGATGCTCCAGTGGATGTGGTCCCATAAAGAAACACCGTAAAACTTAACACTGTGGATAGTTGGACAACGCAATTTCAAACGTTGATTTAGATCAGAAACCGAAGAATTTTCTCTCTTTTTCACTGGACTGTTTTAGTTTGAATGTGGTACGAGGTTCTGGCATTTAAAAAATTGAAGTTCGAGAATATCAGTAACTAAACCAACAGATAGATGTGCCAATGCATAGTTCTGATGATCTTTAAGCAAACAGGACAGACAATCGTCTTCATCGAAACTCAAAGGAGTCAAGATTTATAATATGTCTATGTGATGCACAAGATTTCCAATAGATTTCCTACTTATCAAGCAGGGAGAAAGACATAAACCTCAGAATTACTTATGGTGCCTTTATAAAGTAATATTCAGTTATAGATGGTTGACATAAGTTCCCAGATTCAAATTCGGTTCTTGATGTTTAGAAAAATGCACACCCGGTACATCTAAAAAATTATTACCTTTTTGCCACATTTTATCTAGGAGTGGTCTCAACAAAAATAGCTAGGAGAGCCTATATAACAAATAAATTTCACAGGGGAGAAACAAAGGCAAACCTTCACTTCTTGCAAATCTATATTAATGAACTCCAGTAAGCGATTGCTTAGCATGTGTTCCACCTGTACCATATTAAGGAGTCAACAGACAAATCTAGTCATACCAAAGAATGAATTCAAAAGATAACGATGTAAAAATTCCGTTAATATTAGTGGTATCGCTGACAAATGATATTTATCCATACATTGAAGAAGTGGAATCAATTTCAAAGTTTATTAAACATGCAACATTAGCTTCCAAGTAGGTTCAATACAAGACGCAAGATGCTCTATCATCCGAACCTACAAATAACTGCTAATGATGGTTAGAAAATTTGGGTGGGTGGCTGGCTGGCTGCATGCAGATCTAGAAAGACTATGTATCACCATTATTCTTTTGACCGGCAATACTACAAAGTTAAATATCAGAATATCAGAAAAATGAACTCGTAATGAAGCATCGCAGGTGGGGGTGGAATTATGATCAATTCTTGAATTATTTACTATCTTATGAATACATACCATCTCCGACACAATTTATGACCTGTTACTTGACACCTTCGTACTTCCCACTTTTTTTAAAGTTACAATTTATTTAGAGATCGATTGTGATGCATGGTTTGCAAGTGTAGTCCCAACTGAGAACTTTGGTACTTGTACGAGTAAGCTACCAAAGTGCATATAAAGAAGTGGATAGAGAAAACATTACTACACACATATACAAACATATATGCAGACACATGCCCATACAAAGAGAGAGAGATCCACAAGAACTACATAAATGAATCTCAAAAAGGTTCAACAAAAAAATGATAAAACAAGTTTACAACGAATATGAATATTCTTTCAGAAATCTGCCTTGATTGGAGCGCGCGAAGAAAAAGGGGGCTCTTTGGAAGATTGATTATGCCAAGACATATGACTGTGTCGGTTGGAAGTTCTTGTGGTCCTCCCTTAGGCGAAATGGGTTCCATGAGGTGTGGGTTCAGTGGATGAAGAGATGTGTCACTGCTTCCTCTTTCTCGATTCGGGTTAATGGCAAGCCTGAGGGTAGCTTTTTCCAGCCACAACGGGTTGTCCATCAGGGTTGCCCGCTGGCTCCTATGCTTTTTGTCCTTGCGGTGGACTGTTTGGCGGTTCTGTTGAAGCGGGCGGTGGAGACCGAGTGGTGTGAGGGCTTCCGTCTGGTGGATATCTCTGTTCCTTTGCTCCAGTATGTTGATGATACGGTCATTTTTCTGGGGGTCGGAGGAGCAAAACCGCAATGCAATTTTCCTGGTGGACATCTTTGGCAGCCTATCTGGGCTTCAAATCAACAAGCAGAAGTTGGTGGTTGTTACCTTTGGGTTGGATGATGCCGAGAGTGGCAGGGTCGTTGGTTGGGCGAGATGTCCCCTGGGGAGCCTACTTATATCCTACTTGAGGCTCCCGCTGGTGGATGGCAGACTTCGAAAGTCAGATTGGGACAGTGTTCTGCGCGGAATGGAGGAGAGGTTGGCTGGTTAGAAGGCGGTCACTTTGTCTGGGGGAGGGAAGTTGACCCTCCTCAAGCATATTCTTGCTGCTATCCCGGTTTTCTTCTATTCTGCTAGGTTGATGCCAGTTAGGGTCAGAACGAAAGTTGAATCTCTCATGAGGTCCTTCTTGTGGTTAGATGGGAGACAGCAGAGGCGCGGCTTGCACCTGGTGGGCTGGGAGGATGTTACGAAGAGGAATTCTGATGGGGGCCTTGGAGTCCGTGATGTGGAACTCATGAATAAAGCGTTGTTAACCAAGTGGGTGATTAAGATATGGGGACCTTCGTCCTCGTTGGCGGCAAGAGCTTTGAGGTCCATTTATGGAGTAAAGGGCGAGTTGGTTGCGGTTAGAAGGAGATGCGAATCCCCGCTTTAGGCCGAGATCCGGGTCGTCTTGTCGTGTGTTGTTCTTAATATGCGTCCGAGGCTCGGGAACGGTCAGGTTTTCAGATTTTGGCTAGATGACTGGACGGGGGAGGGTGCTCTTGGGATTCGTTTCCCAAGGATGTTCGCTCTAGCGATTGACAGAGATGCGCATCTGGCTGAGGTGGCGGACTCTGGCTCGTGGGCCCCGCAATTCGTCTCGAATCTATCGGATCAACGCTTGGAGGATTTCTTGAGGTTTTTTTTGGAATCAAACGCGTGAGCCCCCAATTCGGGGGTCACCGCCACTATATTTCATTAAAAAGTTTTAGAGTACATTACCGTGCTAACCAGAAATTATGAAGAGCGTTACAATGAGACAAGATGTTTTCAACATAAAACCTCTGGTTGTTGAAGATAGCCTCGTTTCTCCCGGTCCAGATGGCCCATAGCGTAGCGAAAGGCTTCGAACAATCATCATTAGAGTTGTCGCCAGCCAATCTAATGGATCTCCAGAATTCCAGGAAGCTCTCGGTCCTCACCCACGAAACCGCCACCTCTGTCCAAACCGCTGTCGATGAAGGGCACTTGAAAAATAGATGTTCAACGTCATAATCCGACGTTCCGCATCTATCACATCGCGTATCAAGGGCCCCAAGAATGCGCCCCTCCGCACCTTGTCGCAAATACGGTTCCTCCTCAAGCACCAAAGAAATACCTTAATCCTCAACGGGATCCTTGCAGCCCAAATGATATTGACGTCCTGGCAGAGCTCCCTATCATGTTCCTCTCTCAGACTGAGTTCCTTGTATGCCTTTTTCACAGAGAATTTGTTGCCCATCCATTGGAAGTGGTCTCTGATGCTAGTGCTACTCCCCGTGGGCGGGATGATCGATTGCATCGTCATGAACTCCTCGAAACGCTGATCAGAAAGGCCGGATACAAAACGCGGGGACCACAAACCACCATCGACTGCCACCTTCGAGATAACCGCGTCCTTAGATTCTGCCAACAAGAATAAACGCGGGAATTTCTCCTCCAAAGAGCCATCACCGAGCCAATCGTCGCGCCAGAATTTGAAAGTTTGTCCGTTCGTCCCCTTGGGACACAAACGATGGGCCAAAAATGGGAGCATCTCACATATTCGCGTCCAGAGTGGAGACTCGAAGTGGAGTCTCGTCGTATCTAGTCCACCTCCCACCCCGTATATTTTCCGCAGCAGAGTAGCGGCCAGCGAAGTGGAGGGCCCCTAGATTTGTATTACCCATTTGGCAATGAGGGCCTTGTTCATGCAGTTGATATCTCTGACTCCCAGACCACCTCCCATGCGCCCCCTCATGACATCTTCCCACTTGACCAGATGGAGGTCGTGCCCCATCTGTTTCCCATCCGACCAAAAGAATTGCTTCATCAAGGATTCAATTTTCCTCCTAACCCCGATCGGCATGATTCTGGTCGAGTAGAAGAATATCGAAATGGCAGAAAGAACATGTTTCAGAAGGACCAGTTTTCCTCCTTTGGATAACGTGATAGCTTTCCATCCAGCCAGACGTTGTTCAATCCGATGAACCACATGATCCCAATCCATGTTCCTTAGCTTCCCAGCCGTTAACGGCGGCCCCATGTAGGAAATGGGTAGATCACCCAACCCACATCCGCAGACAGCAGCAATCTCCACACGGTCAGCCTCCTCCATCCCAAATGTTACGACGGAAGACTTCCGCCTGTTAACCTCGAGGCCTGATATGTCGCCAAATATATCCACCGACTGGGCTGCGTTCTTGTTCTGATCGGCCGTACCTCCCAGGAAGACGACCGTGTCATCAGCATATTGTAACAAGGGAATAGAAATATCCTCAATACGGAAGCCCTTGCACCATCCCGTTCCGACCGCTTGCTTGAAAAGGACCCCCAAGGCGTCAGCCACAATGACAAATAACATGGGCGCCAGCGAGCAGCCTTGCCTCACGCCCCGCTGCGGTTGAAAGAAGCCACCCTCAGGCTTTCCGTTTACAAGGATCGAGTATGATGACGTTGTAATGCACCTCTTCATCCAGTCCACCCATGCACTAGGGAAGCCCCTCTTCGTCAAGGATTGCCAAAGAAACTTCCATTGCATGCAGTCATAAGCCTTAGAGTAGTCGATTTTCCATAGAGTGGCCTTGGCCCGCTTCCTCTTCCACTCGAGACAGATCTCCGAGGCCATGACCAGACCGTCTGCCATCTGCCTCCCCGGAATAAAAGCAGACTGTTCCTGCAGCACCACGGAATCCGTAACCCCCTTCATTCTATTCGCCAGGACCTTCGCAATGATAAGGTATATCGCATTTGAGATAGCGATACGCCGATAGTCCTCCACTCCCAACGGGTTGTCTTTCTTCAGCAACAGAAAGATCAGCGAACGGTTTATCTTCTCAAACCCAAGGTTGTCCTCTCTGAACTCATTCAGAACCTCCATGACGTCCTCCTTCAGCAAGTCCCAGAATTCACGATAGAACATTACGGGGAATTCATCTGGTCCTGGGGACCCTTCTGCATTCAGCAACCAAACCGCCCACCTTAGCTCTCCCTCCGTAAACGGTGTTGTCAACCCATCTGCCTGAGACACAGACAGGGATTCCACCCCGGTTCCCTGCCACCCCCAACCGCTCCCTCCCCTCCTTCTAGTAGCCCCTACAAAGTGGCCCCGTAATGCACCCCCAATTGACGTCTCTCCCGAAAACCGCACACCTCCTACCTCAATATCATGGATGAAGTTTCTTCTCCGCCGCCCCGAAGCCATCGAGTGGAAGAACCTAGTGTTGGTGTCCCCCTCCTTCAACCATTTCTGCATGGATTGCTGCCTCCATTCCACCTCCTCTTTCCTGTCGTCAAGAAGAAATTCCTCCAAGAGGATCTGTCGAGCCATAAGTTCTGATTCAAAAAGTCCTCTCTCATCATCCAGGCCGTCGAGTCGAGCAACCTCGTTCTGTGCCTCCACCTGCTTCGTTCTCCGACGAGCCCTGACCTCCTTCCCGAAGGACGAGAGGAGGATCTTCAGTGATTTAAGCTTGCCCGCCAAATGCGAGACCGCGGATCCCTCGATAACCACCCCTCTCCAGTGCTATGTTACCATCTCCCGGAACCCCGCCTCCAATAGCCAACTTTTTTTTGAAACGAAAGAAGAATCTTCCCCGCCCTTCCTCTCCAGAAGACCACATAATCGGTGTATGATCAGAAAGCACCCGCGAGAGAGCCCAAGCCCGAGAGAGAGGAAATTGCTCAGCCCAACCCTGAGATACCAGAAACCGATCCAGACGTGACCTAGAGTTCGTATTCCGCCAAGTGAATGCGTAACCGGCCGCATCTACAATTGAAAGGCCTAGCCGATGAATCATCCCATGGAATGCACCCGAGCTGGGGTCCAACCCCCACGCCCTCGGGGTCGATCATCCTGTAGGAGGGTGATGTTGAGGCCACCGATCAGCCACGTAACATTCGCCCCCGAGTTACCCAATTGTTCAGTATCCGCCGCAAGAGTGGTCCTGCATCCACCATTAGGGCCGTAAACATTCATCACCAAGAATTCCAGACCATCTGAGCGACGCCGCAATAGCGTGGAAAGACAGAACTGGGACTTGGAGACGGTCTAAACATTAAATAGGTCCTTCTTCCATTTCCGGTGAGATCCGAAAAGGACTCCTCCCTCGTATCAGCAGCTTTCCAAGCCCGCTGCTCAAGCCTCGTGCGATACGCCACGCGCTAGAGGCCAAGCCCAGGCAGCTCCTCCGAGCTCTGCCATTCCTCTCCCGCGAACAGGTAACCTCGTCTCCCTTTCCCTTTCTTCTTCCTCTGCTACTCGTTTCCTTCTCTCCATTGCCGATTACCATTCTTCCCACTCTTTTTATTCCTCCATTTTTTCCCCAATTCCTCTGTTTCTTGCTTCTTCACCTCCATCCTCCACCTACGCTCGATCGCCCACCTCCGCTCGCCTCCTCATTTCCTCTGCCCTCACTTCGACTCCGCCTCCGAGCGCTACCCTCCAGGTGCTCTGCTCCGGCCCTCTTCCGTCTTGCGTCTCCAGCAGCAATCGTGCAGCAAAACCTCGTGCCCACCTGCTCTCTGCAGTCGCTCTACATGCTACTCAGCCAACGGCCGTCGGCCATCAAGCTCCACTCACCTCCGTGTGCCTCCACCACCGGCCTCGCACCAGTTCCACCTGCAAACGTGCGCCTCCACCCCCGACGACTCGTGGTCGTGTGTCAGCCATCGGAGCAACCTCAACCCACGATAGACTCTGAAGCAGCAGCTTAGGAGCACCGTATCTTGCGAACAGCTCCTGCACCACCATGCACGTAGGCACGCCGTCCAGTTCATCTCCATCCTCGCCTCAAGCAATGCCTCAGCTCGCCCTCGGACATGCGCCAACATCTTCATCGACGTGCGCATGCGACCCGCCACCAGCTGAGTGCACCTCCAGTTGTAGCCAACAGACGGCCAGCACCCTCCGCCTCGCGCCTTTGACTCCACTGACGCCTCCGAATCGCCATCGCCTCGACGCCAGCGGCGAGTCTCGCCTCAAGAATCACGTCACCTACGTGCAAGAAACGTGCAAGCGGGAATATTGCACGGAGCGCACGCTCCTGCACTTTCTCACAGTTAGGGCACATGCATCGCACGTGCCTAACTAGGCGAATTGCATAACTCCCCCTCCCCCCCCCAGTTTTTGAATATTGCAAGGAGGACCCTCAGTCAAAAGGCGTGTGCGTTGCACGTACCCAACGGGAAAAATTGCATAAGCTCCGCATAATGTTTCGGTAATTGCATAATCACTCGCATTGTCTTTATTTATATATTTATTTATTCTGTTTTGCATTTAGGCCCATGTCTTTGGCCATTAATTTGAACCTTCATTTCGCATCATTTTATTATTCTAAAAATTGTATTTTATAGAACTTATGCTCTATTGTTGTGGAATGTGGATATTGAATATATTTTTATGAGTTGTGTTTTATCTAATATTATTATTTTGGTGAAAATTGCTTAATTTACCCATCGCATTCTATTCAATTCATATTAAATTAATCGTTGCTCTGAAAATTACAAAAAAATCACAATAGGTAGATTTTAGATTGTTTAACATTGAGCCCAAATTTCATCTTATTTGCGTGTATAATGAGGTCGCAATAACTTCATTGGTGATTCGCGTAATTTATTTTTAATAGGTCATAGATCAATTATTTTTAGGATCTAATAATTTTCTTGGATTCATCTCATGTAGACTCATCTAGGATCATTTTATTTCTGCGAAATAAATTGGTTTTATAGAATCACCCTACAATCATATTTAATTTATAATTAATTCCTAGTTCATCCAAAAATTCCAAAAAAAATACAATAGCCTACTTTCATCGTATTTTTCAATTAGGTCGAGTTTGAGGATTTTTGTATTTAATTTGATTATAATTTGCATTTTAGCCCCCGAACTTAGTCAAAATTGCATTCCACTCATGTATTGCATTTAAAAATACAAAAAATGCCTCTTTGAAAACCTAACCTTTAGATAGACTTTAAATCAACTTAAGGAGACAGTGGCCTCCCTGAGTTCGACCTTGGGCATGCCCAAGTAAAAAATTTGACTACTCGTTGTAATTAGACAAATAATTAAATTTGCGATTTTTGATTAATCCGAAATTGCCCGACTGCAATGCACAATTTTAAAGTTAATTCCAAAAGATTAACTTAGGGCATTTCCGATTCTTCAATCAGCGTCTAGAGCAAAAAGTTGTTAGGTTAAAGGCATCATGCATGTCCAGAGGCACGTGCATTGTTCTTTTGAAAGCAATCTCGATAGTGATCCCTAGCTTTACAATTTCCACCATAGTTCTACCTATGGGGAATTAGGATATGCCAACGCCTTGAGGCGTGTATTGTGTTGCTTGAGGAAGCCACCTTGTGAGCTGAGATACGATTAGCTTACCCTTAGATCAGTGGGTTTTGGCATTCATGTCTGGAAACATGAACAAGGCCATGTTGATGAATCATGAAATGGATGGCTCAATTGTTGGAGTGTAGGGACCTGACCTCTCGTCTTCTCAGGGACATCTATGGCATTAATGCGAGAACATCCATTTCAATCAATAGGCACCATTGTACCTCTACCTTCTGAAAAGGTGTTTATTCTATTCTGTCAAATCCACTCACGCATAAGTGTTCAGTACTTGGAGATAAGAGATCCTCCATATTTTGGATGGATAATTGGACAGAAGAGGGGTCGCTCAACGTGATTCCACGGTTGTTTGTTCTTGTTGCAGATAGAGAACAATTGGTTTGCGATGCTTGGGTGGATAATTAGTGAATACCCATCTTCTCATCTTGCTTCTCTGAACAAGGCTTGGAGCATTTTTTACGACTAAATGAGGTGTTGACAAGGTATGAGGGCCCTACCTCGAGAGTTGACCATTATGGCGAGACGGTATTTCTTGATAAAAAGGCATATTATGTGCTCACTTCAAATCTGAATCACCATAACAGTGAAAGGGAAAGAGATCGCAAGTTCATCTAGACTTTATAAGGTCCATGAAAATTAATACTTTCTTATGGATTCAGCGGTTGGAGAGTCTACGTACTAAGGAGCACAAAGCTATTTTCACCCCCAAACGACGACGGTAGGTGTTGTTGTGCAGGGAACGAAGGATATTGAACACCTTTTCTACTCTTGCCCCTATACCCACACTATCTAGGAAGCTGTGAACATTCAGTTGGTGAGTATCTCTTCCAATGTGAACTTTTGGACCTCTTGGCCACTAACCAGTTTAGAGAAAAATGATCGAGTTGCTGAGATCCATCGCCACATTGCATGATGATCTGGCTGACACAGTATGGAGTAATCTTCAAGGTTGAACCATTTTGCGGAAAATGTAATTCATCTAGCTAGGTCTCTCATCGAGACTTGTCTATTATATGTTTTTCCTTCCACTGTTAATTAATAGGTTATGGGGCAAACAACAATACGAGTGTTTCCCCATTTTCCAACTCAAAAAATAAAGTAGGAGTTTTCCAACGATTATGTCAGGTTCATGATGAGGATCATATTAAGACACCATTGAACTTGGGCGGTGGCAAATAGTCAAGATGGTGATGCTCGAGGCAATGTGGGCGGTCATGAAGCAGAGGGAATCTGACATCGAATGGTTGTTGTATCTGAGATTTCGATGTTGGAAGAGGCAAGGAGGATGAGAGAGTGGGACAGTGCGGACGCAATGGTTTAGGCCACAAGAATGTTGCGGCATGAGGTAGTGAATAGGTCAAAATAAGTGTTAAGGCTACCAAATAGCGTTGTCAATAGTGTGGAGAAATGAGTTAATGCAGGGAGGGCTAAGGAAAAGGTAGGAAGAGAGAGATAGAGACTCAAAAGAGAAAGAAAGGTGATGGAGAGAGAGAGTGAACTTAATATTCTCTCAAGTCATGGGTCAACCTTATCTTTCCAACAAGCTCATGGAATTTTGATAAAATGTTGTCAAAAGTTTGATTTCGGTATCCCACTGATTTTGAATCCCAAAATGCTTTTTATTTATAGGATTCGAAGTAGGGATGAGCATTGGGTTGGGCCGGCCCAGCCCGAACCCGAATTATTTATGGGCCAGGCTTGGGCCAAAGATTTAGGCCCATTTAATAATTGGGCCGGACTCGGGCTTAGCCCGGCCCACATAACAGCCCAGATATAAGCCCGTTAGCCCGATTGCATAGCCCACTTACAAGCCCATATTTAGGCCCGAAATACCCCCTGGCGGGCCTTAGTCAGGGAATTTTGGACACTTTGCCGCTAGGGCCACGGCACCCCCCCAATCGAAATCTCCTCCCGATTCCCAGAAACCCCACCCTCCCCCGCTCCTTCGTTCCTCCGCGGCGCGAACCCCGCCCTCCCCCGCACAACCTCCCCCGCTCAGCCTCGCCTCCCCCCCCCCCCCGCCGCTGTGGTTGCCCGCATCAAGCGACCCCCCTCCCCCCCTGTGGCTGCCCGTCAGCCCTTGCCTCCCCCCCGCAGCTGCCGCCCTCTCAGCTCTAGGCCCCTTGCGGCCTCGCCTCCCCCCCGCCGTTGCGTCTGCCCTGCCCGCATCAAGCACCCCCCTCCCCCCCCCCAGCACACCTGCGGGCCTGCCGACTGCGGCTGGCTGCTCAGTCCTCGCCTCCCCCCCGTGCGGTTGCCCGCCGTCCGCATCAACCACCTCACCTCCCCCCGCACACCTACGGGCCTGCGGCTGCCCGCTCAGCCCTCGAGAGAACCTCCTCGCCTCCCGCGCCTCTTAGTCCTCGCTAGGGGTGCACATGGATCGGATAAAATCCGTAATCCGATCCAATCAGTCGTCATTGGATTGGATCGGTTTGGACTTATAACTTCAATGGATCGGATCGGATTGATATTTTGCAAATCCGTTCATCTATGGATTGGATCGGATTATTATCAAAATCTGATCCGATCCAATCCGTTAATCCGTTGATAAATAATATATAATAATTTATTTCTTATCATTAAAGCAAATTATATATTTAGTTTTATTTGAAAGCTATATTAAATATCCATGCTACTCCCTTTATAGTTAAAATCTATTCCAACTCAAGCTTTACTCCACACCACTTGCTGGAAACCTCCTTACCCACCTCATTGTTGGTTTTGAAAAAAGCATTACCTACCCACAATGTCCTTCGAGCCCTTCCAATTTTCTAAACAAAACACTCTTCTTAAAAATAATAATACCTAATCCTAAACAACCTTGGGATCCTTCCAAACAAGACATCCACTCGTGTCACACACATCTCTACCCTTAGGCGCACACATCTCCGCCGGATGTTGTCATCATCCCCAGTTGTGCGTATGCACAACCCAATCTTTCGACCAGACCTCGTCCTCGGCTCTCTCAGACCTCTCTCGTACACGTATAGTCAGATCTCCACCTTAGCCGTCTACCGTCTCGTCCTCAGCTACGCCCACCTCATCCACAGCCGCTCGCACGCATAGCTAGACTCCCCTCGCACATGTACAAACAAACATCATCTTTGTCTCTCCCAGACCTCCCTCGTGTACGTGCAACCAAGAACCTCACCCCACGTCGCACAGTCGTGCATGGTTCTTGTCCCAGACCTCCTTCGTGACGATCCTCTATCCCGTAATACGTAGCCAAGCGGGTTAGTTGTAGTTCCTATTTGATATATACAAACTTGCATTTTAGTCAAAGTCAAGGTGATGCTTTTATGGTTTCTATGGATTACAATTATGTTATTTATATTTAGTTATAAAATGATTGCCCGTACTATATCCGTAACAAGCATAATTTTTGCTTTCCAAAAAGTAACTATCATTTTCTTTACATTTATCCATAATCTCAATTTTAGAATCTTGATTAAAATATCGAGGTCTAGTGTGCTTCAAACTTAATCATAACTTAGGTGAGTATTAAAAATCCGAACCAATCCGATCCAATCCGTAATCTGGTGGATCAGATTGGACTGGATTTGTATGTTTAATGGATTGGATTGGATTGGATTGGAAAAATAAAAAATCCGTTAAGTGTGGATTGGGCACGGATTGAGCCAAAATCCGATCCAATCCGATCCATGTGCACCTCTAGTCCTCGCCGCTCAGCCCTCGCCGTCCTATTTGCACTATTTGCACTGTAAGGATACTCTCAAGTTCTCAACTCAAACTTTATGTTCATAATAGTATGTGTTATTTAACATTCATTTGTTGTAACTTACATTGGATATTGACATTGATGTTAAGTTTTTAATAAGGATGACAATTACGAAAAAATGTTCTTAGAAATCAATTTGAAGAGTATAATCTAACATGGTATTTAACTTTAGATGTCGGACACTAATCAAGAGATATTATCTCTATGAAACTCTTTACATTAGATACTATAGAATCATAGATATGACCAAATCCATACAAAAAATTTAGTTTTATTTTTGAGATATTATGGGCCGACCCGGCCCAGGCCCGACCCACAACAATTGGGCTGGGCTTGGGCTTGGGCTTGGGCCTTCAAAAAAATTAGTAGGCCTAGGCCCGGCCCAAAGCCCATAACCATAAATGGGCCTGGGCCTGGGCCCTGTATGGTCTGGCCCAGGCCCGGCCCATGCTCATCCCTGATTCAAAGAACTCATATGGGCAATATTTAATCTAATATCATCTAATTTCACTATAATGCGAAAAATCCTTAGTAAAATTTTCTGGGTTTTATCAAATTCGTCAAAATTTTGTATAATCTCTACTAGTATAAGCGATTCCTGATGTATAATCTTACCCAACTCAAATAACATTAACACATATAAGATCCCCTCAAGAGGGCATCTACTACTACTTAGACACCACCCCAAGCTCGCTAATCAAGTAGCGAGACCCTTGTTTATAAGGGCCTTATTAATGAACAATGTCGAGAACATAAACCCAACTACAGCTTCATCAAGTTAACCGACGAGTTAAATCTCACCGATTACAATTCCATGAGGTTATGTACTTATCGCCGCATCACTCTCCCCTCCCACAATGCACACACATGCATAAATAACTTATCAATTAGAAGTATAAATATCATCATGTACCTCAATATAAACAGTTGCATATCACATTTTTAAGACATATATCTCCCACAATGCACGCACATGCATAAATAACTTATCAATTAAAAGTATAAATATCATCATGTACCTCAATATAAACAGTTGCATATCACATTTTTAAGACATATATCTGTATTTCAGCATGCCGCGTATGATGTGGTATAAGTCAAAATTCCTTCTACACGTATGTTTTAGATAACCAGTATGCAGTTATATTATTTATTAATTAAAGAACACTGGGAACCTTAGTTTGTGGGAAAATGTTAATTTACAATGGCATTGTCATGTTCAACAAATTGGCCTTTAAGCTTACTTGAGAGTGTAGAAGCTCCTTGTAAGTCCCAAGTTCCCTAATGGCTGTAGTGAACTTTGACATCACAGGCCCTACGGATGATATACAATAGAAGGGAGAGAAAAATAGTCATGCCAGTAAATTAAAGTTACAATGGCCTTTAAAGAAAGATATGCCAGTCAGTTTCTTGAAAACGTGAGAAGCCTTCTCCCACTATAAGTACGGCCAGCTACATGGATTCTTGCTCAAATCCATGTTGAAAGATTCGACTAACCCTGGTCTTTAGGGTGGTAGACACACTGCACTATCACCAGACCATTTAAGTGGGTGCAAGTCAATTTCTTTGAAAGAGGAAATAGAAAAAAAAGAAACAACAAACAACTATCTATTCAGAAATCTATAGCTGAAAAAAAAGAACTTGATGTCAGAAACTATCATTGGTTGGTATAAGAAATAAGCACTGCCTATGCCATATATAGTAGAAGAAGAGTGAGAAAATTTAGCAAGACTCGATATGAAATGAGTGAGATTCATTTTTTCCGGCATTGTAGTCAACGATTGAGTAGCTGAATTACATGCACACTCCCTTTGACTGGATGATTCTGCACATATGTCATTTATATCTCTGCTGAAGCATTTGCTGATAAACTGTTACAGAATCCAAATGGAACTCGATACGTCCTTGGCAACTTATTACCCATACAGTTCAGCATTGCTAATGGAATTCTAACAGTGCACCAAAATGACTTTCTTAATTTTGGTCGAAAACTTGGTGTATAGAATGATATTTCGATGTTTGAAATTCAGATTCTGAACTGAGTGGAAACTGTTAAATACCAATATGAGAGCACAACCACGGAAACAACATTAATCATAATACAAATTGTGACTATACAAACGTGAGAGTTGGGAATAAAGACTTAAGTACTAACCTCCTATACCTACACTTAGAGGATCATCATTTCCAGCACCAAAACCTTCCAAGGAATCTGCAAAGGCAATATCACCATCACATGATTCCCCAAGATATAACCTATACAGAAAAAATAATTGCAGTAATCAGGCAACTTCGACGATGCCAGGAAAAAATACATCTTTACTTGTATCTATTTGCAATACTTCTTTTGCAATTGATCATAGGAGACTTCCATAAGCAACGACATATACAGGAAAAATGATGGACGAGCAAAGACAAGGTAACTCTGAAGAGACCATCAAAGAATTTAAGCTGTGCGCATAAACAAATCCACCTTATCCAAAATACAAAACAGAAAAAAGATTGAGTCATAAATCTGTAATCTTACATAAATTTTTTGCATCCCCGGTGAAGCCTTTGGCACCTGCCTCTTAACTCATCAGCTGCAAACTCTAAAGAATACAACTGCGCAATGGAAACAAAAAATCATCCATGAATATATATCCCATTGCGTTTCCCATCATTACTTCTCATCATGATAATGTCAACAAAAAAAGAATCAACCTCCCCAACCAAACGAAGAATTCTACTCTAAGATCCACTTATCATCTTTAGAGGCGGAAAAATAAATACAAAATCGTCCTTCTCTCGTGGCTGCACAGTGAGCCATTACAACAAACAAAACCGATAAATGACAAGATTTGATTTTGACATTGAAACATCTATATCACATACTCATCAAGATCTACTCAATATTCCACTGCAATCCTAAAACACCCACAAAATTATTCCTGCTACAGCAGCTGCACAGCAAGGCCCGCCCTTAAAGACTCGATCTTTACCAACAGAACCAGTACCGAAAACGGCATAGTATCCAAAAAATTCTACATCCGATTTGCAAGACACGAGTTTTCAACCGATCGTCGCCTACACAGTGTTCCCCGTTGACGTTGATCTCATTATTGGGAACCAAACAAGGATAGATAGAACGGGGGATCACCTGCTTGCGGAACATGGGGGTGTCCTCCAGATTCTGGAAAGCGGCGGCCATGTCTCACCTCGACAGCCCTCGCACAACCGACCACGGAGATCGAGGGTTTTGAAATGGTTTCCAGATCTGGGGAATGGATTGCGTATGGTCGGAAGGCGCCGAGCGTTGGATTCGGGGTTCGATGTTCGCAGAGATCACGGGATGTGCCCCCAATTTTCTAAGAATGATGGGAAAAAACTCACCTTAGTGTTGAAAGAAGTATGTTGAATACTCATGGAAGAAGGAAAATACTCATGGAAGAAGTATGTTGAATAACTTATTGAAGGGAGCCCATTTGGATGGCAGAGTAATATGATAGTGGTTAAGTTTTTTTTTAACTAAGCTTTCAATTTTTTATACAATTGGTAATTGTGCTTGTTGTTGGAAGGTTTTGTTGTGATGTGTTATTGATATTTTGAGAAAATGATTGGATTTATTATTTTATAATTATTGGATGGTAAGAAGTGATGGTGATATTTTTTGTTTGATTGGGAGGGAAGAGTGTGTACCTGTGTGTGTTTTTGAGTAATTTCCATGTCGCGATATGCAATGAGACAATATGTTATATTACAACCATCTAACATATGATATTATTAATTAGGACATATTCTGATGAACATTTTGCTAAGCGACAAATGATTTGTTGGTCGGTGGACCATTCACTGAAATTAAACACTAAACACCAAAAAGTCAACTCCGTAGTGCATGGTCTTTACCGTGTCTAGGTCATCAACTCCATGTACTTTCGGTGAACCGTTTGTCGATTAAGACGAGCAGTTTGCTGAAAGTTTCACCTTTCCGTCTATTTAACAGTGTCCCCCCTCTAACGCCCCTCTCCCTCTCACTAGAAAACTCCCCCCAACATCTTCTTCTTCATGTGTGCATCCAACGATGGTGTCATTTGTCTACTTCTTGTGGTGATATTGCAATGTGTTTCTTATTTCTTTTGGGGTGGTGTCATGATATTTTCTTTCTTTTCTCCATTCAATTTAACTTGTAGCTCATTTAGAGGTATTGTCTTTAAATGAAATAAATTTAAGTGAATGTTATCAATAACTTTACATGTTTTACATGAGAATCTAATGGTGTGAATGTAGAATAATGATAGTTGGTTTCACATAAATCTTAAAATAAATAGTATTTTTGTAATGCAAAAATATATTTTTGATTTTTGTGAGATTTGGAAATATTACTTGATTTCATTGGAAATGTGAAATGTTATTTGGTATTGTAAAATATTAGTTCAAATGAGTATTAGAGGCTCAAAATGGGAATGTTGATTAATTTTGCAATCTAAGCATAAACTAATGTGTTATGGAATGGTTGAGTTTTGGTCAATGTCCTTAGTTGGTATATTCATTTGTTTCAATGCTAAATATTATCTTCAGATTTGCAATATTTAAAAATATAAACTTTTATATAAATTTATGTTAAATGTACATGCATGGTTTCATAACGAAGTTGATTTATTCTGAAATAAAATATTGAATCTCGTTATAATGGAATGGAATTATAACAATCGGTCTTCTGCTACCAAAGCTAAATTTAATAAGTGTTAAAAGTACTTGAAGCATATCCAAGTATGTGCACTATAAAGTGTTAACTTGGAAGATACATACATATATACATACGCGCGTGTGCATAGTCGATTTGTTATACCTAACTACAATTTGAGGTTGCATGTCAGCTGCAACAAAAGGCAAGACTGTTGGAAGGTTCGCATATATCCAGTATCATGTATGTGTGGCTTGCAAATGAATATCCAGCATCCGAATCAGAACCTAATCTATATTCATTTAAACAAATAAACACGAAGATCCATCAAAACTCCAGTTTGATCATTAGGAAGAAATAAGATCTATCAAAATCCTATATTTGAGAGGAACGAGTGCTCTCTCACTCCTTTTCAGATTCATACATCATCACCACCTCCATGATTGAAAATATCTCGATCTCAACCATAAATTGTAAACCCTATCATATATGATGCTCTCGATAATGGGAAAAATGGAGTTTCCCTAGGGGAGCTAACTTATCTCCCCGCCCCCGTTTTCCTATTTTTTATTTTTTTTTTTTTGAAAATTTCTTATGTGAATATTCATCATTGTATCCCTATATTATGCCATTTAAATTTCATGTGAAACAGATACTTCTATGGCCTCCATCTAGACATGGTTGATTTCAATAATTCTGCGACCGTAAAAAATGACTGTCTAGATGGAGACCATATGAGTCTAGTTTCACACGAAATTTAAGTGGCATAATATAGGGATATAGTGATGAGTATTCATGGAAGAAATTTTCAAAAAAATAAAAAATAAGGAAAATAGAGCAAGGAAGTTAAGTTAACTTCCCTAAGGGCAGCCTCATTTTTTCCTTTTTTAATATAATATATGCCCCCTTAATTACCATCAAACTTAGATTCAAATTTATCCGAGGCCTACTCAGCATATAGCACTACCGATTTTTTTATAATTTAATCACACATATAATAATCAGATATTGCACCATATATGTATTTATATATACGTGTATTAGTATGTTTATTTTTAACTATAATGTTATCAACGATTTATTCGTTGCTATACTAAAAATAGTGATGAATGTAAAAAACATCATTATTTCTAATATAATTAATAACAAATAGATACAATCATTCATATATCTACTATATTATCGAGAATAAATACAAAGGTCGCTATATTAATAAATTTACAAATACGGTGACACTAATAAACAATCGTTGTTATTTAGTTTTTCGTCGTTATAGCTATAGTTTGTTGCAGTGGGATCATATGTTAGGATTCAATGCATATCAACTGAACAAGCTGCCGAGATTTTATGGAATGTGTAAATATTTTCATTTGAATCACCATTGTCGCAAGGTGGCTTGGAATAATGTTCGCCTCACAAAGGATGAATCACTACCGAAATATGCACATTAGGTAACATTTGTAAACTTTGGGTGTATTCTTTTTAAATGTTGCTTTCAGATAAGAAGATGTTTATTATCATCGATCATGATATGTTGCCATAGCTTCGTCGCTTTTGGATAACCCGACATAAAAAAATAAACACTAGGCTAACCTTATCGAGGCTGGCATTCTAATGTCGACCTAGAACTCTAAATGGCCTAGTTAGTAGTGCCCTTAGGATTTTAGTCGACGCTTGAACGAAACGTTATATTAATCAAAAGGGTAACGTTTAATTGTCAGATAATCGAACGCTCAACCTCGACGTGTGAACGTCTCCACTAACATCATATGTTTTATCTTTTTAATATAGTCGAAGCAATCGTAATGGAAAGAGTTGGCCCAATTCCATGGGATGTTAGTATCCAAGGAAGTGTTCGAGCAGTGGGGGAATGTGTTGTGTGAGATCGAGCATCCTTGGACTTGTCGGTCTAGTATGATCTTTTAAACCCTGGTGAAGAGTCGCACGTATGATTTTTTAAACCCTGGAGAAGAGTCGCACCTCGAGTCTATAATTTATGTCAGACCTCAATCTGACATTTGTGAAATATATGTTAGTATCTAATGGCAGGAAACTATATTAAAAAAACAATTGTCATTCAAGGTTCTAATTCAGTGACATTTTTGTATTGACCAAGGTCGACATTCATGATATTAAAATGTTAGTGTGGATTAAATTTCTTGTTGTATGGTGTGGGCATGCATACTTGTATTCGATTAGATTTTGAAATGTAATAAAAGATCATCATCATCAACAAGGATTACATTGAAATAGGAGACAAGCGAGCAACAAGTTGCGTCTCTAGCCCTTTTTGAATTGCAAAATCAATCCTTCTAAACACTACATCCATAGACCTAGGAGCCATTACATTACTGCTCATAACTTTTTGAATCCTCTTCAAAAGCTCAACAACTTCTGGTGCTAAGAAGCCAAAAGTATCAAAAGCAAAAGGAATGAAGACATGCTGATTCTCAGTGCATGCTTTCTCATGCTTCATCACTTTTGTTGAAGCAGATTTAAGGGCAGCATGCCCTGCTGTGAAGGTCTCATTCTTCAATCCCACAAGTGGAGAAACTATTGTTAAGTCTTCACAAGCATGTTTCCCTCCGACCCATCCAAAAACCAAAATATCAAGGTCTAAGTGTTGATCTTCCCTCCTGCAGATCAGTTAAAAAGTTCACTGGTGCTTCTTTCTTAGCAGCAACACTGGCACGTCTGAGTATATCAAACAAAATATTTCTAAAAAGATCATGTATGTACTTAAAACCTGGAAGCTCCCTGCAGTGAATTGCATGATCCCCAAAATTGTCTAAGCATGCCTTACGACAGACTGGACAAATCTCATCTAATGGGAATATTGGGATCATGAGACGATATTTGAGGATATCGCGATACTCCATCAGTGACATGTGCAACCCAAGTCCGTCAATCAAAGAAACAAGGAGAAAATATTGAGCGTGATCAGCTTGGAGGCACCAAAAAATTGCTTTTGGTCTAATAGACATATTAGTACCACCTCCATATCATCATTTATTTTGCTAAAAAGAACACTCGCCAAAATATTTTGGGTCTTTGGGGGGGACAATGTTCTTTCTAGAGAAACATCTGAGGTCGAATGAGGGAATCATGCCATGAAGTTTATGAAGAGCATAATCAAAGTCAGAGTCCATATTGTAAATACCATTGTCTCGCAGGATATGGTCCTGAAGTTCCCAAAACTGTGCCCTGGAAGCCATAGAGGCATACAAAGAAGCCTCAATTATTGAAGTAGCCCCAAACCACCAAATCGAACGGGCAATGAAGCCACCCTCCGTTGGAGATCTCAAAAAAAAAGGGCCTCCACAAACAAAAATTCTTCAATAGAGTCTCGTAAGCCTTTGTTAAATAGTTTTGCAGCCTCCTCCATGTACATAGGTGATAAACCCCGAAGATCATGGCGTCGGTCTTGTGTTCCACACAAGGCGGGAACACCGTCGTCGAAGCGACCAACGAAGACCTTGGATTTAATCAGCAATTAACCCACAATATATATAATTCAATTAATGACAAAATTGTGGCATTAATATTTTATTTCTCTACAGTAAAATGCATAGTAAATGAGCATGTAGAGGTCGAACCTCAGAGAGCAATACATGTAGCTTAGGGTTATTTATGTACAATCAAGTCATTGATTTGTAGAGGTCTTCTTTTAGGTTTTTAATTTTATATATTTTTTATATTTTATTTTTTTATATTTTTGTTTTTATTTTTTTATTTTTTATTTTCTGATTTTGTATTTTATTTTTATATTTTTATCTTTTTATATGTTCTTTTTCTTTTTAGATAAACAATATGACATATATAAGGGTATATATACTCAATATATAATAATGTATTTATAAATGCTATTATATATAGAATGAATTAAGAGACTAATTTTTTTAGGGTTTTTAATATTTTTTAATGTTTTTGTATTTTTTCCAAGAAATTTTGCTAATTTTTTTATGTATTTTTAAAATAAAAATAGCCCAAATAAGGGCTTAAATATATATCGAAATTGATTTAGAATTACAAATTAGTAAATAAACTCCAAAATTATGCAAATTGATTTTAATATATAACTATTTATTTAAATAAAATTATAAATCAAAAAAGACATTTTTAGATATTTTTAAGAAATTTTAAATTTTTATAAAGGATTTTGGGTTTTTTAGATGTTTAGACTTGTTTCTTTTCAATTTTTAATGATTTTTGGTCTATAATTAAAATATGATAAAATATACTATATATAAATTTTTTGGAATTTTCAGAGATGTTTTTAAATTTTTTGGTATTTTCAAAGTTAAATAGGGAATATATGGCTTTTATTTGATTTTTAATAAATCATTAAATACTCAAAAATTCCAAACAAATAAAGAGCATGAAAATACATGGCAAAGTGCGTCTAACCCTATTTTGTGGATTTTTAAAAGTACATTAGCTACTTTTAATAAATAGAGAAAAGCTACAAAAATACATGTCCTAGCAGGGGTATAAATGCAATAAAAATAAAGTCCAGGGGCTCTGTGTAAATTTGCCAAAAATATATAATGTAATTAAAATTCTAATAAACTATTTAACAAATACAAAATTGTCGGGACTAAATACGCAATTTACCCATCACGTGGGACTATGCATGACACAGGTTGGGAGGGACCAGAATGCAAATAATAGAAAGTTCAGGGACCTCCAAGAAATTTTCACAAAAATAAATAACATGCATTTCATTTTATTGGACCTTTTAGAGATATAAAAACCCGCAGGGGTATACTTGCAATTTCACCACCTCACATAGGACAGCACGTAATGTGACGTGGACTAGACCTATTTGTAAATACAAGAAGCTCAGGGACCTAGTTGCAAAATGTGCACTTTATGTATAACGTTAACTTTTACTTACAACATCAAATAATAAATATAAAAAGTACGGGGCCGGATATGCAATTATTCCAAATATAGGCGCGATCTGACGGCCCTCCTCCCCTTAGACACATGGCACGTTCTGGTGAGTCGATACCCCATCGAAGATGAGCGTTCTGGATCAGATCTAGGGTCTTCATCAACGATCGAGACGTGGCAAGGATGGACGGCCACGATCAAACTTGGAGCGGGGTGCTCCATCTGACGGCTGTTGTTGTTCATGAAGAACAGGGAAGAATAGTGCTTCCCCTTCCTTCAATCGATTATTCCTCCTCCTCCGATTGGTATTGGGCGATGGTGTTGGGCTCTACACCTCCGGGGAGACGTTCTGCAGCTGCTGGTGTGCACAAGAAGGACCGGGACCCCACGAAGAGGCTTGGCGAGCTCGGGAAAGAAGTAGGCCCTGATGACCTTCAAGTCAAGTCGATTTGAGCCTAGGAGGGCTCCTTTGCGTGCATGACCTGCACATGAAGAACGAGTGGCTTGAGTGGCTCCTCCTCGACCAAGTGTGAAGCTGGATATGCGAAAAATGAGGTCGGCGGAGAGGTTTCTGGCGAAGCGGCGGAGGTGAACCTCGATTCGCAGAACCGAGGTGGTCCTGGAGGATTGAATGCCTGAGGGATGATCGGGAAGCGATGAGGGTTGAGATAGGGGCAAAAAGTACGGCGGAGAAGAAGTAAACACGTGCGGAGGAGCTCGTCGGAGCTCAACTCCGGCTAACTACGGGAGGCGCGATTAACACTGCTTTAATTAACTAAATCCTAAACTAACAGCAGGAAATGAAACCTACAACTAAAATAAGCAAAATGAACGAGAAAGGAACATCTCTTATGCCTGGAATGAACCAGGGAGCAGGGTCGCCAGCTGATAACACGGATTATCCACGAGGGTCACCATGAATGATATAAAAATGTTGTCGCTGAGGCGACCGCTCGCAGAGAACCGGTGTTAATCAGCAATTAACCCACAATAAAAGAATAAAACAATTGAGTCCCAAAAATGTGAATTAATATTTATTACTCTACCACAAAATGTACAGTGACTAAGCATGTAGAGGTCGAACCACAGAGAGCAATACAAAATGCAATAGCCTAAAATTTGCATGAATCACAGAGTCATCCATGTATTAAGCCTATTTTTGTGGGTTTTTAATATTTCTCTCTTTTTATTTTTATATTATTTTTTATTTTTATTTTAATAATATAATTATGTAATATATATATAATTTATAGAATATAAATATATAAATATATATATATACCCCTAGAGGGTGAGTGTATACCCTCTAATACATACAATGTATATATATAATGATTTTTTTCTCTTTTTTCTTCTTTTTTTTGGAATCTTATATATGAATAAATATGCACATACACATATATAAATAGTTATATATATATATATATATATCTTTTTTTTGAGGGAGTGTATATATATAAAGGGGTACTATCATATTTATAAAAATATACAAAAATATTCAAAAATCCAGAGATAAAGCCTTTTTTGTATTTTTATGATTTTTTATTATTTTTGTGATTTTTGGGCATTTTTCAGAATATTTTTAGTATTTTTAAATAGCAAAATAAGGGCAAACAGGGAATTAGGGACTGGCTGTAAGACAAATAGGAGTTAAAAATAGCAAACAGCCTCTAAATTCTTCCACGCTATTTTTCCAATAAAGATAATAAAATATAGAAGAAATAAGAACTGAGATCTTATTTTTCTGATTTTTCTTTGATTTTATATATATTTTTGAAGTTTTTGGGTATTTTTGAGTTTTTAAGGTTTTTCTTTTGAGATTTTTAGGGATTTTTAGAAGTCCTTTAATATTTTTTTGGTATTTTATAAGCTAGCTAGTAAATAAAAGACATGTTTTTGATTTTTAATAAATACAAAAATACAACAAAATTAACATCCAAAAATATGGCGTGTGAGAGCATGTTAACAGAGGCTTATATCCATTTTTGCAAGATTTTTCGAATTAATATGAAGCACAAAATAAATGGACAAAGCATACAAAATAAATGGCCTGACAAGGGTATTTTTGCAATTAAAATATTTGTCAGGGGCATTCATGCAAATATTACAATAAAAATGAACGTTTACTTTTATTTTCAGGGCCATTTTACAATTACTGAAACCTGACAGGGTTTACATGCAAATTTCACGCGCCTCACGTGGGGTCTGCACGTGAGGCGCAGAGGGACTAAAATGTAAATACATAAACTCCAGGGGTCCTTCTACAATTTATACAATTTATTTACAACGTGGTATTTTATTTTTGGAACTAAACTATAAATATAAAAAAACGGAGGGTTAGGTGTGAAATTTACCCCCAAAGGTGCGATATCCAACGGCGCTGGGCGCTCCACTTATCCACGTGTCGAGCATCTGACGGTTGACGCCAGTTCGCCGATGAAGTGTTCGGATTAGAAGCTCCTGGCTGATCTAACGATTGGCGTGTGTCTTCATCGGACGGCTCTTGTGGGATCTGGGACGAGCCTCCTGATCCGACGGCGCTGGAGCTCCCTGGAAGAACAGGGAAGGAGCTCGCGCCTGGCGAGCTTCGATCGAGAAGCTTGGGCTCCTCCAGGGCTCTCCGGCGCGTCTGAGGTGGTCTGCACATAGCTGGAAGCCTCCCGCGTCGACTGATGGTTCCATTATGGCTCCTGGAGGTCCGAGTCGCTCGGACGAGGTCGGTGAAGTAGTGGACCTCCAGGAACCTCTTCCTGGTTTGATTCGAGCCCATATGGGCTCTATTCTTCGTTTGACCTGCAGAGGAAGAACCGGGGAAGCGAGGGCTTCCTCCTCGTCCCGAGATTTTGAAGCTTGGCAGCAAAATGGAGTGAGACGGAGGGGCTCCAACGAACGGCGGAGGTGGAGCCCCGATTCGCCAAGACCGGGGGTCCTGGGTTGAGCAAATGGGTGCGATCGATGGAGAAAATGATGGGGTATGAAATGGGGTGCACAAGGCGGTCGGACACGGTCGGGTTCACAGTGAAGAAGTCGCCGGAGCGGAGCTCCGGCGAACTTCAAATTTTTGATTTTACGCTAAGCCGATCAACTAAGGACTAAATTAACTACTGGAATTAAAAACTAACATTACAAACTAACTAAAATGCATAAAAAGGACAGCTCTTATATCTGGGGGCCACCAGGGAGTAGGGCGGACGCCGGAGCTCCTCCGCGACAAAACTACCCTTCCTCCGACCGATTCGAGACGCTGGAGCACCCCCCCTGTCACGAGGAACATCCCAGGAATGGAATCAAGGCTTAAGGTTGGATTAAAATTGGCCAAATTCGAGAAAGGAGGCGGAGCTACTTATTTATAGACATTGGCATGGAGCCTTATTGACCGACGATTATTACTTAATCCAATGAGTATCTGATCGATCTAAGTTATTGGCGGGCATCATGGATAATCAGAGATCAATTCTTGTGAAGGAAGCGAGCTCGATCGATGGACGGGATGGCCGTAAAAAAGGGATGAAAATCGGGGAAAAGATGGTTCAGAGATGCCAGAGCTGGGATGGGACAGTTGACCAGGGGGTCAACGAAGGCCGGCGCCCCATTGGTCCACGTCAGCCGCTAAAAGACAAAACAGGAAATTTGAGCCTAAATTGATTTATTTACCATAGTAAATGATTTTATTAGAATTTTCTTAAAACATAAAAAATGTGTATTTTTTTATGTAGTATTCTATGATTCCCGATTGATAGTGGGAGGAATTATTATGACGTGACGGACTCGTCATGGTCCTGACTTTCCAGGATTGACCCTAGGGTTCTTCTTCCTCCCGCTTTCCAGGCCTAAGAACCAGCCAGCCCTGAGGGAGGCAAGACTAGAAAGAGGGGGGGGGGGGGAAGGAAGCCTACTGGTGCAGATTCAGTTCCCATTGAATTGAGTAGCTTTGCTAGTCTTAGTTGCCTCTTCTGGTCGCCCTATATATTAGGACTCGCTGAATGATTATTGGAGTAAATGCAGAGGGTGAGAATGTCCTGGGAAAGGGGGGTCTCATTTTCTTCC
The DNA here is from genome assembly GCA_037367405.1 of Ottelia alismoides. NCBI lineage: Eukaryota > Viridiplantae > Streptophyta > Magnoliopsida > Alismatales > Hydrocharitaceae > Ottelia > Ottelia alismoides. Next base: position 1,704,882 of record JAZKJV010000901.1, read on the forward strand.
TCCTCTTGTGAGGATCGGCTTACCGGCCGCTGGGACAGGGGATGCGGGCGTCGACTACTAGGTCAAATGCACCTTCCGAGGAGAGGGGCTTGCGTCTGATTAGCTAGTTGTTGGTGAGGCAATGGCTTACCAAGGGATGATCAATCAGTAGCTGGTCCGAGAGAGAGGATGGTTGAAGGGGGTCTCTTTAGGCTTCTTAGGTGCTTTTTCACCTTCTCTTCGCTCTGGACAGGAGCGCGGAGGGAGCAGGCGAAGCGTGTCGTTCTCCATGGTACGAACGGTGCTGGAAAGGCACTATGATGTTGAGTGTGAGGGTCCCCACACCCCAATCAAATAAGGAACGAGAGCACGAGGGCCCACCAGAAAGTAGAGTGAGTTAATAGCGGAGCAAGAGACAAAGCAAGAAGGTCTACCTAGGACTCATCCCTTTCGAGGATTTATGACGGAAGTGCCTTGTCTTTTCCCTGATTAAGATATGAAAGCACTTGAACTAGTGGATTAGAGAACTGCCCTGATTCTTCCGCACCTGACTTACCGATGTAGACCCTCCCTCGTTTACACGCACTACCTGCCTGCATCTTTCCCATTGCGAGACCAGGAGGCAGTGGAAGGTTCAAGGGCGAAATAGACACCAGCATCCCATAGCCCCACCACCGTCAGCTGGCCTATTCATCATGGGTCATGCTTGCCAAGACCTAGCCATCACTAATCTTTCTTTCCTCTCGGTCGATGAATGGAAGGGGAAAGCTCGTTTGGTGAATGAAATTGGGCTCTGACGCTTTTCATACGACTTTTGAAGAACTATAGAGAGCGGTACTATTAGAGTGATTTGATGCCTCTTTCATTTGTGATTTTTATTGAATTTTTCGAAGTGTTTTATTATGGTTTTAACTTAATAATGTGTATATGTATGTATTTACATGTATTTTTGTGTATTTTATTTTTACTTTGTTTATTTTCTTTTATTATTTTATTGGCTTATTTTATAAATTTATAATTTATTTTTGTGAGTATAAAGATATTTTTATTTAATTTTTAGGAGTTTATTTACATTTTTAAATAAATAGGTATATGCATATGTAAGTATACCAATAGGTATTTTACCTATATATTTTATTTATTCAATGAATTTTATTTGTTTTTATTTTGGTTTGTATTTTTAATAAGTTATATATAATATAGACATTATTATAAAAGTATAAATGACTAAAAGAATAAAATAATAAAATCCCCTTTTATTTATGTACATTCTTAACATAGGTATTTTACCTATGTATTACATAAACTTATTTTATTTTAGAAATTCTTTTTAGTTTTCTTTTAATTTTAATATGTACATGTATTCTATACATTATTTGTAAAATTATGAAAATACAAATTTGCTACAATAATGAATAAATGGAATATTTTAATCAGGCAGGCTGCACAATGAGGGCCAAAAACCTAATTTTTGCATATGGACTCCAAAAATTATGAAACCAATTTTATTAAATAGTTCTTGGAACGCTATATACAATCAAAGGTGCGTTTGTGTGGTTTGGAGTTTTTATTTGCAAGATATGGGTCTGTGAAGTTGATATTTTGGCTTTTTATTCTGTGTATAAAATGTACACTGAGTATTATTTTTACACAAACTCAATTTTGTATTTTTATTTACATTATTATCTACAACTTTTATGAACAAAGTTTCTTTATTTGATGAATAAATAATTATGTACAAATTAGGTGTCAAAAATGCATAAATAAATGCATGAATAAATGAGATATTTATTGTACACTAGCCCTTATCTCCCCCTACTTTATTCCTTGTCGACCAATACCATACTAGCCTTGGTCTCGGGGTTTGGATCATAAAATATTTGCAATATTTTATTCCTTTTTCTTTTCTTATCTTTATTCTATAATTTTGGCATTAAAAACCTTATTTAATGTGTAATTACTACAATGAATCATGAATGCTATTATATACAATTTGATGCTATTTACATGCATTTGCTAGGGTTTTTGAGGCCAAAATGATAGAATAAATATGATGAAATGGAGATTCATCACCCCCCTATACTTGCCTTTGCTAGTCCCTAGCAAACACTTATGCAATAAGTACAAAACGAATAAGGAAAAGAAAAAGGAGAATTAAAGAAGGATAGAGTGAATAAGGATGCTTTCAGTGTAATGCATGTCTTTACAAAATATGAATTTGGAGCTCCTGTCAGACCTTAGGTGTAGATGTGTGTGGAACCTAGTCGGGAACCAGCTCTAAAATACAACAGCCTTCGGTAGTCACAGAACTCGGTTCAACCCACCTCAATAGCCTGGTCAGAACTAGTCTACATCATACGCAAACCCTTATAACTATGAAGCTGACTTGTACAGTGTAAGTGATAGCGGCTCTCCCCAACTGAAATGATAAAGGAACTGACTTCTCCAGAATGACAACCCAATGATTCCCCAATCCAACAACTCTTTCCTCGAGGAGCAGGGTATTCCCTTCTAAGTTCAAGTGGCAACCGGCTCAAGAGGAGGGGGTGAAGAGAAGAATGGACGGTAGCCAGTGTAGCTACCTATCCCGGGATGCAAGACCAGTGTAGTCAAGTCATCCAGCTGCAGGCTCGCATTTTTGACTTTGGAACTCAAGCTTGCTTATTGGCTTTACAACATATGTACATACTTTGCAGGCATTTTATTTTTGTACAGGCCTGACCATTTTTTTTCAACATACTATTCACAGCAGCATTTACATAAGGAGTTTTTCCTCTTGAGCCAGTAGACTATCCCTCTTTTGAAGCTTTATCGCAACCCACAATCTCCTGACTTTAGACCTCATGGCTATTGGACCAGGTTGGGGTGCACTTCCCTCCCTAGACGAGGACGAATGTTTCCACCCGTGTGCGTCTCAGACTGGCAAATCCAACCCCCTCACCACTCCAACTGAGTTGAGCCAAGTGAAAGGTGCAAGTATCCAAGTTAGGTCACGGTCGGCAAGAGTCGTACGTGTGTCTCGAAAAGTTCTAGTTAGTCCACTGAGGTGACTTGAACCCAGCCCTGATTTCTCAAAGAATTAAGTATGTATAGACCTGAAGTACCTTAGATCTAGTTCCCATAAGGTTCCGGTGCAGTTAGGTGCGGTAAGGTCTAACCGAGCTCCAATTTGAGACTTTATTAGACCGATTCAATCATCAAGCTCACTCAAAAAGAATATGAATGGTATGCTTATGCTATGCACAATGAATGGTGCAATTTTTTTCACAAAGAATTTAAAAGAATCAAAGAATATTTTACACAAAGAATTTTTGCACATAAAATGAAAGGGTACATATAATTATTTACACGGCTCGCCACTTTATTTACAAAATGTATGGATTTATAAAAACTTTACAGGTTTGAGTGAAGTAGTTTATTTAGAATTGTACAGAAAGAATTGTATGTGTCTTATTTATGATTTACAAGTATTTATAATGGTATTCTTCTTTCTATGATTTAGTTTTTGAAAATAATTTGGCAAACTCTAGTTCACGATAATTTTTGCAATCATTTACACACATTTGAAAACTATTTTTGCAAAGATTTTTCATACTATATATATATACAATTTTCACAATAGTTTTGATAAGCATTTTTCAAAATATTTGCACATAGGTTTTTCAAATCCTTTCTTTCACACAAAGAAAAAGTTTTTCAATCAAAACAGTTTCACACAGGTTGAAATCATTTCACATCAAAATTTTGCAAAACCGGTCACACTATTTTTCAAATCATACTGTATAGGTATCTAGCCTGATTTATTAATCAGTATATACAAAAGAAGAAAAACTGTATTTGGTATACAATAGGATTTTTATAAGTTTTAGTTGTGAAAATTCCTTATTTACGAATGAGAGATTTTTGTGCAGACTCCTCAGACCTAATTCGAGAATCCTTTTCAAAAGAATTTTGAGAACTCTAGTCCAAAATAATTTTGCAAATATGTACACGTCTTTGAAAATGATTTTACCAAGGTTTTACACAGCATAGATAGGTTTTTCAAAACAATTTTGACAATCAAATTTTTACAATCATTTGCACACTGATTTTCACACATTTTGCTTTCACTCAAAGAAAATAAATTTTACACACAAAACTGATTTTTCAAAGGTTGAATACTTGTACACACTATTTTCAAACTATTTTCACAAGATTTTTCAAAGGAAACTTTTTTTCACAAAACCTTTTTCCTGACTTAATAATCTGTATAAGTACAAAGAGCCTGAGGAGCTCACAATCATCTTTTATTATTATAGAGTTACTTATTGCTCTTTAGATTGAATTGATGTTTTATTTTTCAGTATGAGTTATGGCTTATAGTATATACATGGTATATACGACCCCCCTATACTTAACTTGAGCTATGTCCTCATAGATCGAAGAGAAAAGTAGAGACATAACTCGTACTGAGTATAGACAAGTCTAAAGAATAAATATGAATGAAATGAATGAATGAGAAGTTGACCGTCCCCCCTATACTTAGGATCAAGTAATCCTAAGTATAGCAGACTGTACAAAAAGCAGGGAGGGTCAAGGGTGGGAATACACAGATCGTACTCAGATTGTCTCCCCCTATACTTAGGGTAAGATACTCCTAAGTATAGACAAGAAGAAGAGACAATGGAGAGGATCGGAATGAAATGAAAAACTCGGGGAGCACATCCCCCCTATACTTAGGACCAAGTACGTCCTAAGTATAGAAAATTGTCTACAAGGGCGGCACCTTTTAGATACACAGAGAAAATAGAAAAGGAAAAGAAGAAAAGAAGAAAAGCAAATAAGAAAATCAGATAAACAGTTCTTGGAGTACATCGTCTAAATCTTCTGATGCTGCAGCGCTTGTGGAAGTGTCATCATGTTGTACGAGCTGGATTGAGTCAACAACAGCGAAGAATGCATCTGGTTCTAAGTAAGGCTTCAGGAGTTCGCCGTTGACGGCGAAGGGCTGTGCGTCAGGGGACAATTCTGATATGGCAATGCTTCCATTGTCACGCACTTCACAAACTCGAAATGGCCATGTCCACTTACTCTTTAATTTGCCTAGAAATATCCGCAACTTTGCATCAAATAACCACACTTTCTATCCAACGTCAAAGGTCTTTCGTTTGATGTGCCGGTCATGCCAGCGTTTCACCTTCTCCTTATACATCAAGATGTTATCGTATGCATAGTCTCGGAATTCCAAGAGCCTGTTCAGATCGTCTTTCCTCTTCTGACCACTTTTGCGTGAGTCCAAATTGTAACTGTTGATTGCCCAAAGAGACTTGTGAATTAATTCCACGGGCAGATGGCACGGTTTTCCATATACAAGACGATAGGGCGACATGCCCAAAGGAGACTTGTAGGCGGTTCGGTAAGCCCATAGGACTGAGTCCAAGAGTTGAGACCAGTCCTTTCTATTTGGCCTAACAAGTTTCTGCAGGATAGTCTTGATTTCTCTGTTCGATAACTCCGCCATGCCATTGGTCTGCGGATGACATGGAGACACGACACGATGATCGATGTCGTACTCCTTCGTTAACTTCTTGACCTCTTTGTTAATGAAGTGGCTACCCCCGTCTGAGATGAGAATTTTTGGTATCCCGAACTGCGAAATGATGTTCTTCTTCAGAAACTGGCATATCGTTCGGCTGTCGGCGGCTCGAGCGGGGATAGCTTCAACCCAACGACTCATGTAGTCGACAGCAAGAAGGATGTGCTCAAAACCTTGACTGTTAGGGAAAGGTCCCATGAAGTCAATGCCCCATGCATCGAAAACGTATGCATTGAATCTTTGGCAGTAAGTGTACCTTTCAGTCTCTGACAGTCAGTACATCGTTTGACAAATTCCGCTGCATCCTTGAATAAAGTGGGCTACCAGAAGCCACACTGAAGAACTTTTGCTGCCGTACGATCTCCAGAGTGGTGTCCACCAGATTCGAGCGAGTGACAATGCTCGAGGACACTAAATTGCTCTGTCTGAGGGATGCACCTGCGCTAAATACAATCAGCTCCTTCTCTGAATAAAAGAGGATCTTCCCATTGGTAGAAACGAATGGTCGACATGAATTTGTTCTTTTGGTTCTTCGTCCAATCCGAAGGTATTACCCCAGAGGCGAGGTAATTGACTATATCAGCATATCAAGGAAGAGAATCCACTGCTAAGATGGCTTCGTCAGGGAAGGTTTCTGTGATAGGTGCATTGCTCAGAGGAGGTTCATGCTGCTCTATTCTGGAGAGATGATCTGCTACCACAATCTGAACTCCAGGCTTATCATTTATTTCCAAATCGAATTCCTGGAGGAGAAGGATCCAACGAATCAGTCTTGGCTTGGTATCCTTCTTCTGTTGTAGGTAACAGACAGCAGAGTGATCTGTAAAAATTGTGACTTTTGATCCCAACAAATAGGAACTGAACTTCTCTAAGGCGAAAACCACAGCCAGCAATTCTTTCTCTGTCACTGTATAGTTCCTTTGTGCTTCATCTAATGTTCTACTGGCATAGTGAATGGCATAGGGTGCTTTGTCTTTTCTTTGCCCAAGAACAGCTCCGACTGCAAAGTCTGACGCATCGGTCATTATCTCAAAGGGAAGAGTCCAGTCGGGCAGCTGTAAGATTGGATCCTGGGTAATAAGCTCCTTCAACTGATTGAAAGCAAGGAGAACTGGTTGATCAACAATGAACTCTGTTTCCTTGCATAAAAGTTCTGTCAAAGGTCGGGCAATGCGGCTGAAATCCTTGATAAATCGTCTGTAAAACCCCACATGCCCCAAGAATGACCTCACATTCTTCACGAACTGAGGTGGATGAAGATTTGAAATGACATCCACCTTCGCCGGGTCGACTTCCATGCCACGTTTGGAAACGACGTGGCCCAGCACAATACCTTCAGTGACCATAAAGTGGCTCTTTTCCCATGAAAGCACTAAATTGACTTCTCGGCACTTCTGAAGCACTCTGTCTAGGTTCTCAAGACAAGAATCAAAACTATCACCATAGACGGAGAAATCGTCCATGAACACCTCGAGAAAACTGCCTACCATCTCGGCGAAGACTACTAACATGCATCTTTGGAAGGTTGCAGGTGCATTGCATAATCCAAAGGGCATTCTTTTGAAGGCGTAGGTGTCGAACGGGCAAGTGAAGGTAGTCTTCTCTTGATCTTCAGGAGCGATCGCCACTTGGTTGTACCCGGAGTACCCATCCAGAAAGCAGAAGAACTCCTTGCCTGCTAATCTCTCCAGAACTTGATCGATAAATGGCAAGGGGAAGTGGTCCTTCTTGGTTGCTGCATTGAGACGGCGGTAGTCAACACACACCCGCCAGGGTGTTGGTACCCGAGTGGAAATTTTCTCTCCTTTATCATTTGTAACCACGGTAAGCACGGATTTCTTGGGAACTACATGCAGTGGGCTTACCCATTTTGAGTCAGAGATGGGATAGATGAAGCCTGCGTCACACCATTTCGTGATTTCTTTCATGACGACGTCCCGAAGGTTAGGATTCAGCCTTCTCCGAAATTCGCGGGACGGCTTGGCATCTTCTTCCAAATAGATGTGGTGTGAACACAAGGCTGATTTATCCCTTGGAGGTCCGATACGCTCCAACCAAGTGCCTTGCGGTTCTTTTCTAGAACCTCGAGAAGTCGAGATTCCTGATCCGGATTCAGCCTGCTGCTGATGATGACCGGATACATTTGTTCTTCACCCGCAAGGAAAGCATACTTCAGGCCTGCAGGAAGTGGCTTGAGTTCTGGTTTTGATCTGTCCACTTTATTTGTCACTTCAGATACCATGCTGGTGGTGGGATGTACTTCTTTGAGATATTTACCATCCTCATCATTCTGTTGAGATCCTGGTGATGCACCGAACGGTTCTGCGCTAAGCTGATCATGTTCGGTCTTGAGTGAATGCTCAAGAAGATGCGCCAGCATCTGAGAATCTGTCTCCCAAGAATCATCGGAGCATATGCTGACTGCGCTTTCCAAGTCCTCCTCAAGAGTGAGGATTTCTCGGGTCCATGAATCATCCAATGATAAAGCTGAGTCTCTGATTTCTGCAATAAACTCACAGTCTGCTTCTGATGTCGCCTGACTCTCATCAGTTGTGGCATTCTGCTCTTTGTTCATGTTTATCGTGATTTGCTGGGTATTCGAGCTGAAAGTGATCTTCCCAGACCCGAAATCAACCACGGCATCTGAAGTACGGAGGAATGGTCTGCCAAGGATGATAGGGGTCTGGAGCAGAGGTGCAGGCGAGTCCATGTCAAGTACTACAAAGTCAGCTGGGAATTTCATCTCATGCACTGTAACTATCACGTCTTCCAACAGACCTCGGGGCCGCTTGACGGATCGGTCAGCGAACTGAAGGATCATGCGTGTCTGCTTGAGCGGTCCCAGCCCGAATTCTTGCATTATGGACGAGGGCAGAAGGTTGATGGAAGAACCACTGTCAAGAAGAGTGCGTTCGAAGACCTGGTCAAAAATCTCACAACTGATCAGAGGCGCTCCTGTATCTTGTTTCTTCTAGGGGAGATTGATGATAGCTGCTACCGTGGCCAAGGTGAGGACATGCCTCTCGACTTGCTGGCGTCTGTTTTCTTGCGCTGAGCGACGCCTATTCGTACATGCCTCTTTCAGTCCTTTCTTTACGACTGGCATGTATTCCACGGCCTTCAACAAGGGAATCTCAACAGTCAATTTATCCAAAATATCCACAACACCTGGATCAGACAATGCCTTTTTTCGTTTTGCAAATTTTTTGGATTTTTGTATTGCATAAGGAAAAGGAATATTTACACCACTGGCAGGAAAATGAGAATTCTTATTTACATCAAAATCATCGCCCACAGAATGTTGTACATCCGAACTACAAAAAGGAGTACAAGCTGGATCTTGGCATGCTGGTGCTGCAGGGCGATCAAAAAGGGAAGCGTCTGCTCCATCGGCTGGCGAGGGATCGGCTGCTACTGGCGGCTCCTCCAATGCCGGCGCGGCTTTGCTTCAGCTACAAGCTTCTTTTTGTTGTTTTTGCTTTTGCTGATTTTTTGTATTTTTGGCTGAGGCTGCTGTTGGAAACGCACGACGGCTGGATTGGCTTCTCCTTCTTCTTCCTCCTCACCCGCCCCTGGAGCTGGCATGGCTGATGCGGAAGATGACGATCCACCCGTTTCTTTATTCACCCCACTTCTGGTAGCAGGCGGAGGCAAGGCCCTACCGCTCCTGAGAGTAACAGCATTAGAATAAACAATAATATCATTATCAGACACGGACTGGACATCACATTCTACCTGCTCTTTCTTCTTGAAATTATTGGGGTTGGCTTCGACCTGGGCCGGAATGGTAGTTCGGGTGGCGGTCAGGTCATCAAGCCGCTTGGTCATATCCGCAAGCCCTTTAACAAGTTGGGCCAGACAATCCATAGTGGGATTCGCAGGGGGTACTTCTGATGGTTCAGCGTGTAGACCACGCTGCTGTTGGTTGGATGGGTGTGGAGGTTGCTGCTGGTGGTTCCGAGGTGGTGCAGGAAGTTGAAGTTGTTGGTATGAGGGAGGAGGATACCGCTGGTGTTGCTGAGAGGGGGCAGCCGCATACTGGTGATACGGCTGTGGGTGGCGGTACTGCGACTGCTGCTGGTAAGGAAAATTCTGCCTCCATTGATGTGCAAACTGGAGCGGCTGCTAGTACTGTTGGTGAGGCTGTGAGGATTGTCCAAAACGACCACCCTGAAGTTGGTGGTATTGCCGATTGGCAAATTGCTGACCCTGGGGTTGTCCCTGAGGACGGGTCGGATGTGCTTCATTAGCCCATACCCCATTCACTTCCTGAATCAGGGGTGGTGGTGGGAAGACTGGATCAGGTCCGGAAAGGAACTCTGGCTGGTACACGACCATCTGCTGCTGCGGCGGGCTCTGGTTGGGCGCCTGCACGTAGTATACGTGCTGGACTGCCGGTGGCTGCTGGCTCGGTTGAGGCTGATGCTGCGGTTGCTGCTCGTCTTTCTTCTCAGCGGGAGCGTCCGATGGTGTAGCCGACTGGACAGAGTTGATAGTGCCGACCAACAGTTCAAGGTACTTGTTGATCTGATCTAGCTTGTCCAAGTTCTGGGTCCTCTTCTCGATCACCGCGAGTTTCTCGAGGTCCTGTGATCGCTTCTCAATGATATCTACCTTAGAGAGATGGCCTCCGATGATGCTGAGGTTGGAGCTCTCATCTCTTTCTGCTTCCTTGGATGCAACCATGTGCACTTGCTTCTGGAGGATCTGGGGTTGCTTCTGATACGCCTTGGATGAAGAGAGGGCGGCCTCTCATTCGGTCATTTCTTCAAATATATACCAAACTACATCTTCATCCTTGTTAAAATGTGAGCCTCCACATGCTGCGTCTACGAGCCTTTGGCTTTCATGTTCAGTCCCCCAAAGAAATGCTGGACCAAGCTGGTCTTCAAGATATCATGATGGGGACACTTCTCCTGCAGGTCAATGAATCTCTCCCACGCTTCATGTATCGACTCATGGGGTCCTTGGGAGAAATTACTGATACGGGCTCGCATCTGGTTGAGCCGACCTAGAGGGTAATATTTGTGCAAGAATGCGGACTTCAACTACTCCCAGGTCGTCCCGACCTTCCCCATATGGTTGACCCAATAAAGGGCCTTGTCCTGTAAGATGAATGGGAATGCCATCATCTTGACAATGTCCAGAGGGACATTGGGATAGTGAGTAGTACGACAGATACGGGAGAATTGCTGCAAGTGAATGTACAGCTCCTCGCTGGTGTTTCCATGGAATGCAGGGAGAAGAGCAATGAATTGGGGCTTCAGCTCGAAGTGAGCGTGTACCGGTGGAATAAGGATCCACTCGGTCATCTGGCTGTCTCACGGATTGTATGTTTCCTTTAGTGTCGGCTTTGGTGGTGGTGGAAATTCTAGATCATCATCTGCGCCACCACCTCCACCTCCACCTCCTCCTCCCCTGCCTCCTCTGCCTCTGCCTCCTCCTCCACCGTCTCGGTTCATCATGTCATTCAACATATCCTAGAATGCGGTCTGTGTGAGGGCCTGCTCGGTCAGTTGCTGCTGAATAGCTTGGATAGACGCCAGTAGTTGTGCATTGACTTGGTTTTAGTCTGGCAACTGTCCCTCTGGTTGTGGTGGATGCTGACCCTTGACCTTTCCTCCTGGAGCCATGTCAGGGTCTGAATCGGATGAGATGAACTCCGGAGTAGTCTCCAGGGCTCGCACTGTCTTCTATCTGCATAATGAGATGGTCCGAATCAGATCACTTGCAATTAATGTTCAGCTGCCGTGATGAAGCTGGAATTCAGGTCAACCCCAACATGTTGTGAATGGAAAAGGATGTAGACTGTCATCGACTTCCATTCACAACGGCGAAAGTGGGACAAAAAGTGATCCCAGTTTATTGGGTGGCCAAGAGAAAGGTAGAAAACGAGGAGTCTGTAGATCGATCCGCAAAGTCCGGATCGGGTTCTCGGGAATCGCCTCGAACTTATTGGCGGAGTTGAGTCCATGGAATCGATGTGGGTGTCGGCATGGTCCCGACGGAAACCATCCATGGATCAACTTCGCGAAGTACAAGAGAAGATCGGATGTTGGATGAAAGATACGATGGTCAATGAGGAATAAAAGGAGTGTAAAATAGTAGAGAGGCTCGGTTGAGCGGGGTGGTCAAAGGGAGAAACAACAAAAGGTGTGCAAAGGCGCGGGACTTGATCTTTGAACCTTAATCTAGATCCATACAAATACAATACAAAATTGGGTTCACCAACTCACGCCATGTGAAGCCGTGATAGCTCGGCTATTTATTATCTTTTCATTTTTAGAGTTGTGATTTCAGGCATATCTTATAACAAGTCCTTAGTACGCTACCCTATAGGAGAGAGAGTACTGCTAGAAGAGTATCCCGTACTTGTCCTCCTCCTGTGTAACCTGTAGTCTGTACTTTTTGGAGTCCTTGTAACCCTTCCTGGATCCCTACTCAGCCAAAGAAATAGAGAGAGCAAGCCGATAGGCGAAACCAATACTTCGGTTCTCGCTCGCAACGTAATCACCCGTGAGCGTGCAAGAACCTACTCGGACGCAGGACAATGAGACAGACACCCCGTGAAGGCGTGGCCTATGCTCAATACTTCAGACAGGGTCGATGCTCCACACAATAGGGAGTCATCTTTGGTGACCAAGCCCTACTCGCCTACGTACGATAGAAGCGCCCTTACTTCGGAAATCCAGGCGATACACAAGGCAGTTGCAGACTGGGTTTTGGGCTTTAATCCTTAGAAGTCGCACTCGCTCAAGGGAGTAGGGTTTTGGTCTCCCTCCAAGGTACCTGAAAACAATGAGGGCTTTATGAACCTGGTACAATAATAGTCCATTACAGATTTTAATTAAGGTTAGAGTTAATTTAACAGTCCCCTTGTTTTAATTTTTTGGATTTTCACTTTTTTTGAGTCTGTTTTCATACCAGCGCCTAACGTTTTTGTAGATTTTCATTTAAGTCCTAGGTGCTCAAAATCAGAGGGAGATAGCGGAAAAGCTGTGCAAGTGGTTCCATGGTGGAAATCTCACCATTGAACCGAATGATGCATGCTGAGTTAGAAGACTTACAGTGCATCCCAGCTCTCTCCATGTGGTATGCATAACAGAATTTTTTAAACCTATCTACATGTCGGTATGCAAGGCACAAAATCGCCCTAAACATTAGCTGCTATTAGCGTGAAGAACCATAAGTCGCTCATTCATCTCTAGCCCGAAGGGTCTGGTCTTGGCTCACCCCTCCTCTGCTCAACACTTGAGGGTAGGAGAAAGCGCTTTACAGGGCTTGCTGCGGCACAAGGGCTAAGAGATAAATGAACGACTTGTTTTACGTTTGACTAGATCCATACGAAGTAGACTATAGGAACATGCATTCTTATTAATGTGTGGACCTAGCTACCGAGTCAAGCACCTACATCTAGGGGATCCAAGCACACAAAACAAAGTAAAATAAAGGCGGAAAGCTCAAAACTTCAGAAAACAAAGAAAAGAAGGCGATGAAAACTCGAAAAGCCGCGATGAGGCCCCCAGGTGAACAATCACCCGGGCACTGGACCTCATTGTGAAGAGTAGAGTCTTGTTTAATGTCGCCTAACCGGGTCGAGGCAGTTTGCCCTCGACCCGCGAGTCTTCTGGATTGCTTTGCAGGTCGAACGAAGGCCATCTGAGGTCTTTCGTCATTCAGCCAGGAGGCCCAGCTCCGCCGACCTTGCCCGAGCTCCTCAGAGCTCGACTGGATCATCGGAGCCCACCACCAGCTGCGGAACACCCTTGCGGAGCTTCTCCGACCTTCAGGCGCAGCAGAGGAGCCCCGGAGCGAAGCCACTGGGCCGCCGAACTTCGCCGGTCATCTGTTCTTCGAGGATCCTCCTCCACCATTCGATTAGTCCTCCAGCACCAGACTTCATCGACACCGTCCATCTGGGGAGCAGCAGTCACCGCCCGATCATCAGGAGGACCGATTCCAGCCATCCGATGCGCCAGGGTTAGCCATCTGCGCCCTACACCGTTCGATCGCCCACGTGGAGGAGCCCTAGCCGTCGGATCATCCCGAGGAGCCCAGCTATAGAGAGGCCGATGTTCACCACCGTCGGATGCGCCACGTGCCCTCCATCCAGCCGACCCGCATAATAAAGGGTAATTTACCCTTAGGCCCTCTTAGTTATTTTATTTTGTTTTTAGTCTTGTAAATATTTAGCGTAGTTGTTTAAGTTTTGGTATTTTTTGCATAGAGACCCGTGCGCTTGTTTTTACTTGCTGATATACCCCTGTACATGGTCTGACACGTGCTTCGTCACGTGGTTTGTTGGGATATTTGCATCTTATGCCCTGTTGTTCTGGATGTTAACAGTTGAATGAAAGTTTTTATCTATTTGCATTTATACCCCTGTGCGTGATTTATTTCGACATGTGCGTGATATTTGTGGGTATTTTGTAGATAAGCCCTTGGACTTTTGGTACCTGTTACCAATAAGTCCTCGGGACTTATTTTTATTATATTTGGGTCCCTGAGTGCCCCAGGCACGCGCGTGGTGCGTGTTTCGCTGGGTAAATTGCACCAGACCCCCAGACTCTTGGGTATTTGCACTTTGGTCCCTGTGCACTGTGCCCTCTCTTCATTTTTGAATAAAATAGCAAATCACCTCCGAATCCAACGAAAATTGGACACATGGCTCTTGCCATGGTGTAAAATTTTGAGGATTTTTTAGGACATTTTTGTTTTTCATTTGATATTTTTAAAAATTCAAAAACACTCATTTTTGCTACTGTCTAACTTTAAAAACCCCAAAAAATATTAAAACTCACTTAAAAATTCCACAAAAATTAGCTACTGTTTGCCTTGCTTAGTTTGATTTTTTAGCCAATTTTGGCTATTTTTCATTACTGAAAACCACTAAAAATTGAAAAAACACTTAAAAACTTATAAAAATTCTAGTAATTAAACCAAAAACCCAAAAATAATAAAATTGGTACCTAACTTTTCCTTGTTTAATCCTCTTTACAGGAAAATTACCTCCCAGCTAATTTGGGGGCTTTAGATATTTTATCTAGGCCCTTTTAGCTCGGCTGGACAGTACCTTTGATTTCAGCTACTATTTGATTTTTCGAAAATTAAATAAATATCAGAAAATTCTCAAAAATTCACCAAAAACATTAAAAATTATAAAACATACAAAAACATTTTTGTTGGAATTTTTGATTGATTTTTAGTGCATTTAATAATTTGTTGAAGTGTGTGCTTGTTTACTTTTCTTATTTTCTTTATACATTAAAAAATCCAAAAAAATATAAATAAATTAAAAACCACTAAAAATATTTTGTTCTTTTATTTTATTCCTTTTTACTACTTCGTAGGCCGAGAGGCCAACCCGTGCTCCTTGAGTTCGACCCTGGTCGCTATACCAGGTTAATCCAATAGCAGGACCGCTATTTTGTGTTTTATCTGTTTTATCTCTATTAGTGGTTCATTTTTCTTGATCGTCCGCGCTTGATCGCTTGGGTCACAACGACCTATTTAGTACCTTATACCCGAGTGTTCAGGCTAGACATCAGGGGTCGCACTCGCTCAAGGGAGTAGGGTTTTGGTCCCCCTCCAAGGTACCTGAAAACGATGAGGGCTTTATGAACCCGGTACAATGATAGTCCATTACAGATTTTTAATTGAGGTCAAAGTTTATTTAGCAGTCCCCTTGTTTTAATTTTTGGGTTTTCACTTTTTTTGAGTCTGTTTTCATACCAGCGCCTAATGTTTTTGTAGATTCTCATTTAAGTCCTAGGTGCTCAAAATCAGAGGGAGATAGAGGAAAAGCCGTGCAAGTGGTTCCATGATGGAAATCTCACCATTGAACCGAATGATGCATGCTGAGTTAGAAGACTTACAGTGGCATCCCAGCTCTCTCCATGTGGTATGCAAAACAGAATTTTTAAATCTATCTACATGTCGGTATGCAAGGCACAAAATCGCCCTAAACATTAGCTGCTATTAATATGAAGAACCATAATTCGCTCCTTCATCTCTAGCCCAAAAGGTCCGGTCATGGCTCACCCCTCCTCTGCTCAACACACTTGAGTTTAGGAGATAGCGCTTTGTGGGCTTGCTGTGGCACAAGGGCTAAGAGACAAATGAATGGCTTGTTTAAGTTTGACTAGATCCATACGAAGTAGACTATAGGAACATGCATTCTTATTAATGTGTGGACCTAGCTACCGAGTCAAGCAACCTATGTCTAGGGGCTCCAAGCACACAAAACAAAGTAAAATAAAGGCGGAAAGCTCAAAACTTCGGAAAACAAAGAAAAGAAAGCGATGGAAAACTCGAGAAACCGCGATGAGGCCCCCAGGTGAACAATCACCCGGGCACTGGACCTCATTGTGAAGAGTAGAGTCCTGTTAATTATTACATGCCAAAATTATCTCTCTCTCACCATAAATTACAAAAATAATTCTAAGTGCTCTAGACCTATCTAATCCCCATCTTTTTGCTTCCTTGATGCTCTCTCCAGTTGGTCATGAGGTGAAGACCAACCTCCTCCAAGCTCGGCTGCCTTGGCTCCCTAAGAAACCATCCTCGCGTGGCGGGCCCTCGCATCAAAGTCACAAAAAGAGTGAATTAGTATAGCTCAACCAATCAAATAAAGCAGATATAAATTAACCACAATAAATAAATCAATAAAGCATGGTGATTAATTACATTAGAAATAGCTGCTCACAAAATCAATGATGAATCAAAATTTTTACACAAGAATGACAAAATAAAGTAGGCTATGCTCATTGCTCCCCGGCAACGGCGCCATCTGATAACTGATATTTAGCGAGGGTCAAAATTATGTTGTCGCTGAGGTGACCACTCACAGAACATCGGTTAGTCAGCAATTAACCCACCATAAAAGAATAAAACAATTGAGTCCCAAAAGTGTGACTTAACATTTATTACTCTACCACAAAATGCATAGTGATCAAGCATGTAGAGGTCGAACCACAGAGAGCAATACAAAAATGCAGTAGCCTATGATGTACACGTACCACAGAGTCATCCTTGTGTGGCTTCTATTTTTGTGGGTTTTTTATTATATATATATTTATTAATAATATGATATGCATATATATATATATATATTTATGGAATATATATATATATATAAATATATATAATTATAGAATATAAATATATAAAGATGTATACCCATAGAGGGGATGTATACCACATATAATACATACATTATATATATAAATATTATATTTTTTTCATACCCTAATAAATATGTATATATATATATATTTATATCTTTTTCTTTTTCTTTTCCAATAAGGGAATATATGTATAATGTAGAGAGAGGAGTGATACAATATTTATAAAAATATACAAAAATAGTCAAAAATTCAGAAATAAAGTCTTTCTGGTATTTTCATGATTTTCTACTATTTTTGTGATTTTTGGGCATTTTTTAACAGATTTTTGGTATTTTTAAATACTGAAATAAAGCAAAACTGTGGAGTAGCTACTGGCTGGGGGTAAAATGATAATTAAAAATATCACACAGCCACAAAATTTCTCCAAACCATTTTTAAAAGAAAGCGGATAAAATATAGAACCTACAGGAGTTGAGTTTGCAATTTTTAGGGTTTTCTAGAAGTTTTTATATTTTTTAGAAGTTTTTGGGTATTTTTGAATTTTTAAGGTTTTTCTTTTGAGATTTTTAATGATTTTTGGACTGACACTTAATTATGCTAAAATAGACCGTAGTTAATTTTTTTTGGATTTTTTTGAGATGTTTTACTATTTTTTGGTATTTTATAAGCTAGACAGTAAATAAAATGCATGTTTTTGATTTTTAATAAATGCAAAAATGCAACAAAATTTAAAACTAAAACTATGGCGTGCAAGAGCAAGCTAATAGGAGCTTATATCCATTTTTGCAAAAATTTTCTAATTAATATGGGGCATGAAATAAATGGATAAAGCCTACAAAAATTAAACAGCCTGGCAGGGGCATTTTTGCAAATAAAATATTTCTCAGGGGCATCCATGCAAAAATTACTACAGAAATAAACATTTACTTTTATTTTTAGGGCTATTTTACAATTAACAAAACCCGTCAGGGTTTAAGTGCAAAAATCATGCGCCTTACGTGGGACTGCACGTGAGGCGCGGAGGGACCAAACTGCAAATATAAAAACCACAGGGGGCCTACTGCAAATATTACAATTTATTTACAACGTGAAGTTTTATTTTTGGCATTAGAATTTAAATACAAAAAGGTGGGGGATATGTCTGAAATTTACCCCCAAAGGCGCGTGATCTAACGGCGTCGATCACTTCACTTAGCCACGCGTCGCGCATCTGACAGTGGATACCGGTTCGCCGATGAAGGCTTCTGATTAGATCTGCCTCGTGGATCGGACAGTGGTAGATGGGCTTCATCTGACGGTTGTCGTTCGATCTGGGCCGGGCCTCCTGATCTGACGGCGATGGAGACCCCTGGAAGAACAGGGAAGAAGCTCGCCCCCGGCGAGCTTTGATCGTGAAGCTTGGGCTCCTCCGGGCATCTCCCTCGCATCTGAGATGGTCTGTACGTAGCTGGAGGTCTTTCGCCTCGGCTGATAGTCTCGCCATGGCTCCTGGAGGTCCGAAGGGCTCGGACGAGGTCGATGAAGGTCGGGACCTCCAGGAACCTCTTCCTGGGTTGAATCGAGCTCAGATGGGCTCCTTTCTTCGTTTGACCTGCATAGGAAGAATCGGAGGAGCGGGGGCTACCTCCTCGACCCCAGGTTTTGAAGCTCTATCGCAAGATGGAGTGAGGCAGAGGAGCGCCGGCGTTAGGCGGAGATGGAGCTCCGATTCGCGAAGACCAGAGGTCCTCGGTTGAACAAAGGTGATAGATCGATGGAGAACGCGATGGGGAACTAAGTGGGGTGAATGTGGCGGTCGGACACGGTTGAGATCACAGTGAAGAAGTCACCGGAGCGGTGCTCCGGCAAAATTCAAAATTTTGATTTTAAGCTAAGCTACTGATCTAAAGGCTAAACTAAGAACGGAATTTAAATGCTGGAATTAAAATCTACCTAAAATACGATAAAAGGGCAGCTCTTATACCTGGGGGCTACCAGGGAGCAGGACGGACGCCGGAGCTCCGCCGCGTCAAAATCTTCCCTCCTCCGACCGATTCGAGGTGCTGGAACACTCCCCCTATCACGAGGAACCTCCCAGGATCGAAATCAGGGCTTTTGGGTGGATTAAATTGGCCAAATTTGAGGAGGGGGGCGAAGCTTCTTATTTATAGACATTGGCCTGGAGCCTTACTAACCGGCGTTTATTGAATAGTCCGATGAGTATCGAGTTGATCTAAGTTATCGGCGGGTATCAGTGATCATCAGAGATCATTTCTTGTGAAGAAAGCGAGCTCGATCGATGGACGAGATGGCCGTAAAAAAGGGAAGAAATCCAGGGAAAAGATGGTTCAGAGACGCCAGGTCCCGGATGGGACAGTTGACCAGGCGGTCAACAAGGGCTGGCACCCCATTGGTCCACATCGGCCGCTAGAAGACAAAACAGGAAACTTTATTCTAAAATGATTTATTTACCATAGTAAATGATTTTATTAGAATTTTCTTATAAAATAAAAAATGTGTATTATTTCATGCAATATTTATTTGTGATTTTTATTTAATTTTTCGAAGTGTTTTATTATAGTTTTATTTTAATAATGTGTATATGTATGTATTTACATGTATTTTGTGTATTTTATTTTTAATTTGTTTATTTTATTTTATTATTTTATTGTCTTATTTTATAAATTTATAATTTATTTTTGTGAGTGTGAAGGTATTTTTATTTGATTTTTATGAGTTTATTTTCATTTTTAAATAAATAGGTATATGTATATGTAGGTATACTCATAGGTCTTTTACCTATATATTATATATACTTTATTTATTTAATGCATTTTCTTGGTTTTTATTTTGAATTTGTATTTTTAATAAGTTATGTATAATATTTACATTATTATAAAAATATAGATGAATAAAGAATGAAATAATTAAGTCCCCTTTTATTCATGTACATACTTGACATAGGTATTTTGCCTATGTATTACATAAGCTTATTTTATTTTACAAATTCTTTTTGGTTTTCTCTTAATATCAATATGTACATGTATTATGCACATTATTTACAAAATTCTAAAAATATAATTTGAGAAAAATAATGGATAATGAATAAATTGAATATTTTAATCAGGCAGGCTGCACAATGAAGGCCAAAAACCTAACTTTTGCAGATGGACTCCAAAAATTATGAAACCAATTTTATTAAATAGTTCTTGGAAAGCTATATACAATTAAAGGTGAGTTTGGGTGATTTGGCGTTTTTATTTGCAAGATATGGGTCTGTGAAGTTGAGATTTTGGCTTTTTATTCTGTGTATAAAATGTACACTGAGTATTATTTTTACACAAACTCAATTTTGTATTTTTATTTACATTATTATCTACATCTTTCATGAACAAAGTTTCTTTATTTGATGAATGAATAATTATATACAAAATAGGTGTCAGAAATGCATAAATACATGCATGAATAAATGAGGTATTTATTGTACACTGGCCCTTATCTCCCCCTACTTTATTCCTTATCGACCAATTCCATGCTGGCCTTGGTCTCGAGGTTAGGGTCATAAAATATTTGCAATATTTTATTCCTTTTCTTTTCTTCTCTTTATTCTATAATTTTGGCATTAAAAGCCTTATTTTATGTATAATTGGCCTCCTAAGAAGCCATCCTCGCGTGGCGGGCCCTCGCATCAAAGTCACAAAAATATTGCATTAGAATAGCTCAATCAATCAAATAGAGCATATAAAATAATCACAAAAAATGAATCAATGAAGCATGGTGATTAATGGCAATAAAAATGGCTGCTCTCAAAATAACATCAATAATGAATCAAATTTTACACAAGAATGGCAAAAATAAAGTAGGCTATGCTCATTGCTCCCCGGCAACGGCGCCATCTGATAACACGGATTGTCCACAAGGGTCACCATGAATGATATAAAAATGTTGTCGATGAGGCGACCGCTCGCAGAGAACCGGTGTTAATCAGCAATTAACCCACAATAAAAGAATAAAACAATTGAGTCCCAAAAATGTGAATTAATATTTATTACTCTACCACAAAATGTACAGTGACTAAGCATGTAGAGGTCGAACCACAGAGAGCAATACAAAATGCAATAGCCTAAAATGTGTATGAATCACAGAGTCATCCATGTGTTAAGCCTATTTTTGTGGGTTTTTAATATTTCTCTTTTTTTATTTTTATATTATTTTTTTATTTTTATTTTAATAATATAATTAGGTAATATATATATAATTTATAGAATATAAATATATAAATAAATATATATATATATATACCCCTAGAGGGTGAGTATATACCCTCTAATACATACAATGTATATATATAATGATTTTTTTCTCTTTTTTCTTTTTTTTTGGAATCTTATATATGAATAAATATGCACATACACATATATAAATAGTTAGATATATATATATATATATTCTTTTTTGAGGGAGTATATATATATATATAAAGGGGTACTATCATATTTATAAAATATACAAAAATAGTCAAAAATCCAGAGATAAAGCCTTTTTTGTATTTTTATGATTTTTTACTGTTCTTTGTGATTTTTGGGCATTTTTCAGAATATTTTTAGTATTTTTAAATAGCAAATAAGGGCAAACAGGGAATTAGGGACTGGCTGTAAGAAAAATAGGAGTTAAAAATAGCAAACAACCTCAAAATTCTTCCACACTATTTTTCCAATAAAGATAATAAAATATAGAAGAAATATGAACCGAGATCTTATTTTTTTGATTTTTCTTTGATTTTATATTTTTTTGAAGTTTTTGGGTATTTTTGAGTTTTTAAGGTTTTTCTTTTGAGATTTTTAGGGATTTTTGGACTGACACTAAAATAGGTCAAAATACACACTAGGGATTTTTTTTGGAATTTTTAGAAGTCCTTTAATATTTTTTGGTATTTTATAAGCTAGACAGTAAATAAAAGGCATGTTTTTGATTTTTAATAAATACAAAAATACAACAAAATTAACATCCAAAAATCTAGCGTGTGAGAGCATGTTAACAGAGGCTTATGTCCATTTTTGCAAGATTTTTCGAATTAATATGAAGCACAAAATAAATGGACAAATCATATAAAAAATAAATGGCCTGACAAGGGTATTTTTGCAATTAAAATATTTGTCAGGGGCATTCATGCAAAAAGTACAAAAAAATGAACGTTTACTTTTATTTTCAGGGCCATTTTACAATTACTGAAACCCGACAGGGTTTACATGCAAATTTCACGCGCCTCACGTGGGGTCTGCACGTGAGGCGTAGAGGGACTAAAATGTAAATACATAAACTCCAAGGGTCCTTCTGCAATTTATACAATTTATTTACAACGTGGTATTTTATTTTTGGAACTAAACTATAAATATAAAAAAACGGAGGGTTAGGTGTGAAATTTACTCCCAAAGGCGCGATATCCAACGGCGCTGGACGCACCACTTATCCACGTGTCGAGCATCTGACGGTTGACGCCGGTTCGCCGATGAAGGGTTCAGATTAAAAGCTCCTGGCTGATCTGACGGTTGGCGTGTGTCTTCATCGGACGACTCCTGTGGGATCTGGGACGGGCCTCCTGATCCGACGGCGCTGGAGCTCCCTGGAAGAACAGGGAAGGAGCTCGCGCCTGGCGAGCTTCGATCGAGAAGCTTGGGCTCCTCCAGGGCTCTCCGGCGCGTCTGAGGTGGTCTGCACGTAGCTGGAAGCCTCCCGCGTCGACTGATGGTTCCATCATGGCTCCTGGAGGTCCGAGTCGCTCGGACGAGGTCGGTGAAGTAGCGGACCTCCTGGAACCTATTCCTGGTTCGATTCGAGCCTAGATGGGCTCTATTCTTCGTTTGACTTGCAGAGGAAGAACCGGGGAAGCAAGGGCTTCCTCCTCGTCCCGGGATTTCGAAGCTTGGCAGCAAAATGGAGTGAGGCGGAGGGGCTCCGACGAACGGCGGAGGTGGAGCCCCGATTCGCCAAGACCGGGGGTCCTGGGTTGAGCAAATGGGTGCGATCGATGGAGAAAACGATGGGGTATGAAATGGGGTGCACAAGGCGGTCGGACAGGTCGGGTTCACAGTGAAGAAGTCGCCGGAGCGGAGCTCCGACGAACTTCGAATTTTTGATTTTACGCTAAGCCGATCAGCTAAGGACTAAATTAACTACTGGAATTAAAAACTAACATTACAAACTAACTAAAATGCATAAAAAGGACAGCTCTTATACATGGGGGCCACCAGGGAGCAGGGCGGACGTCGGAGCTCCGCCGCAACAAAACTACCCTTCCTCCGACCGATTCGAGATGCTGGAGCACCCCCCTGTCACGAGGAACATCCCAGGAATGGAATCAAGGCTTATGGTTGGATTAAAATTGGCCAAATTCGAGGAAGGAGGCGGAGCTACTTATTTATAGACATTGGCATGGAGCCTTATTGATCGGCGATTATTACTTAATCCAATGAGTATCTGATCGATCCAAGTTATTGGCGGGCATCATGGATAATCAGAGATCAATTCTTGTGAAGGAAGCGAGCTCGATCGATGGACGGGATGGCCGTAAGAAAGAGATGAAAATCGGGGAAAAGATGGTCGAGAGACGCCATAGATGGGATGGGACAGTTGACCAGGAGGTCAACGAAGGCCGGCGCCCCATTGGTCCACGTCAGCCGCTAAAAGACAAAACAGGAAATTTGAGCCTAAATTGATTTATTTACCATAGTAAATGATTTTATTAGAATTTTCTTAAAACATAAAAAATGTGTATTTTTTTATGTAGTATTTATTTGTGATTTTTATTGAATTTTTCGAAGTGTTTTATTATGGTTTTAATTTAATAATGTGTATATGTATGTATTTACATGTATTTTTGTGTATTTTATTTTTACTTTGTTTATTTTCTTTTATTACTTTATTGGCTTATTTTATAATTTATAATTTATTTTTGTGAGTATAAAGGTATTTTTATTTAATTTTTAGGAGTTTATTTACATTTTTAAATAAATAGGTATATGCATATGTAAGTATACTTATAGGTATTTTACCTATATATTTTATTTATTCAATGAATTTTATTTGTTTTTATTTTGGATTTGTATTTTTAATAAGTTATATATAATATAGACATTATTAAAAAGTATAAATGACTAAAAGAATAAAATAATAAAATCCCCTTTTATTTATGTACATTCTTAACATAGGTATTTTACCTATGTATTACATAAACTTATTTTATTTTAGAAATTCTTTTTAGTTTTCTTTTAATTTTAATATGTACATGTATTCTATACATTATTTGTAAAATTTTGAAAATAAAAATTTGCTACAATAATGAATAAATGGAATATTTTAATCAGACAGGCTGCACAATGAGGGCCAAAAACCTAATTTTTGCATATGGACTCCAAAAATTATGAAACCAATTTTATTAAATAGTTCTTGGAACGCTATATACAATCAAAGGTGAGTTTGGGTGGTTTGGAGTTTTTATTTGCAAGATATGGGTCTGTGAAGTTGATATTTTGGCCTTTTATTCTGTGTATAAAATGTACACTGAGTATTATTTTTACACAAACTCAATTTTGTATTTTTATTTACATTATTATCTACAACTTTTATGAACAAAGTTTCTTTATTTGATGAATAAATAATTATGTACAAATTAGGTGTCAAAAATGCATAAATAAATGCATGAATAAATGAGGTATTTATTGTACACTAGCCCTTATCTCCCCCTACTTTATTCCTTGTCGACCAATACCATACTGGCCTTGGTCTCGGGGTTTGGGTCATAAAATATTTGCAATTTTTTATTCCTTTTTCTTTTCTTCTCTTTGTTCTATAATTTTGGCATTAAAAACCTTATTTAATGTGTAATTACTACAATGAATCATGAATGCTATTATATACAATTTGATGCTATTTACATGCATTTGCTAGGGTTTTTGAGGCCAAAATGATAGAATAAAGGTGATGAAATGGAGATTCATCACCAGCGATGGTGGCCATGGGTGCACAACGTCCTCTTGGAGCTCGGCCTGGCGTTGAATACGCTCCCCCTATCACGAGGACTTCTCCTAGACACTAAACCCGTGCTTCTGGACGCTCAATGGTGACCAAAATTGCAAGGAGATCCGGGGAGGTATATTTATAGACCTTATTGAGCACCCTTATTGACCGGCTAAAAAACAATTATTGGGGCATATGTACACACGATTAGAGTGCATGGCATGTATGTACAATGATCGATGAATATTTCGTTTGAAGGGGGCGAAGGCGATTGAGCGATGAGACACCTAGGAAAAAAGGGCGGAAATCGCGAGAAAACATGTCTGCGAGTCAAATCAGAAGCAGAGGGTCAAGTAGACCAGGGTCAACATTTGACGCGACCCGATTGGTCCACGTCAGCCACTAAATGACAAAACAAGGAATTTTATTAAAGAACATTAATTTAAAATAGTAAATGATTTATCAATTTTTGAGTATAAAATAAAAAATATTTATTATTCAATGTAGTATTTTATTATGATTTTTATTTATTTTTTGGTGTATTTTATTAGTAGTTAGTTTTTATTAAGGTATATATAGGTATATTTATCTATGTTTTATACATTTTTATTTATATTTTGTACGTTTTATTTTATTATTTTATTGTTTTATTTTATATATTTATAACTTATTTTTGTGAGTATAAATATATTTTTATTTTATTTTTATGATGTAATTTGTATATTTAAATAAATAAGTATGTATATTCTATAAGTATATTTATAGATATTTTACCTATATTTTATATGCATCTTTTTATTTTAATGTATTTTATTGAGATTTATTTTGGATTTGTATTTTCAAAAGAATATATATAATATTTAAAATATTATAAAAATATAAAGAATAAGGAAATAAAAGAATAAATTCCATTTTATTTATATACATATAATAACATAGGTATTTTGTCTGTGTATTATTACAGACTTATGTTATTATACATTTTTTTAGTTTTATTTTCATTTCAATATGCACATGTGCTATGAATAATATTTACAAAATTAGAAAAAATATAAATTTGTAAAAATAATGAAGGATGAATAAAATGAATATTTTAATCTGTATAATATACAATGAGGGTCAAAAACCTAACTTTCACACAGTAACTCCAAAGAATATAAAACCACTACCAGTAAATAGATTTTGAAAAGTTATATACAATTAGAGGTGATTTTGATATATTTTGAGTTTTTATTTGAGAGATATGGGTATGTGAAGTTGGATTTCTGACTTTTTATTTTGTGCATAAAATGAACATTGTGTATTATTTTTGTACAAACTCACTTTTGTATTTTTATTTACATTATTATCAACAACTTTCATGTACAATGTTTCTTCATTTGATAAACAAGTAATAAAAAATAAAGTAGGTGTCAAAAATGCTTAATGAAGAATTAAAAGAATTGGGTTTTTATTCTATTTTTGGCCCTTATCTCCCCCTACTTTATTTCTTGTCGACCAACTCAATTCTTGACTTGATCTCGGGATTTAGGGTCATAAAATATTTTCAGTATTTTAATCCTTTTTCTTTTCTTCTCTTTATTCTATAATTTTGGTATTAAAAACATTATTATTTACACAATAAATGTAATAAATGATGGATGCTATTTTGTACAAATTAATGCTATTTACATACATTAGCTAGGGTTTTTAAGGCCAAATTGATAGAATAAAGGTGATGAAATAGTGATTCATCAATAGATTGGCAAGTCCTCAAGTCAAATAAAACTTTTGCTATACCCATACATGGACGGAGTAAAAGAAGCTCACTCCGGGGGTCGTCCAACTGAGGAAGGAGATGCATCAACTTCACCGCTTAACTGCCCTCTCCAAAGTCAAACATTCAATAAAAAAATTATCCCTGCTAACCGCCCCTCCAAGCAACTTCATGCCTAATAAGGGTCTTCCAATATCGGTTGGGAATAATCCTTTGCAAAGCTTCTTACCATCACACGTAGGCCAAAAGAGTTCCGTTTTATGAATATTCAACACTAGGCCTAAGTCTGGTCCACGCTGCTGGATGATACTCTGAACCTTGGCCACCTCATCTGTGTCTCCAATAATTGTACCATCATCAAGATACCAAGCCTAAAGAAGAATTTTGCAATTGTCCCTGATATAATGGATAAGTGGGTGTATTACCAGAGAAAACAGGAGCGGCCATAGAGGATCACCTTGCTGCACTCCAATGGAAGACCAGATATATCTGTCTCCAATGTACAACCTTGCTGCCTGCCCATATAAGAACTCCACCCACAAAGAAATAGATGGGCATATTTCTCTCGCCTGGCGCAATAAGGCAGACCTATCAACCATATTGAATGCATGGGAAAATCCACAGTAAGCATGGAAAGAGAACCATCGCTACGAGTGAGCATAACACTTTGTTGACAAAGTGCAGAATAGCTTCAGATTCACCAGAAACACCCACTCCAAACTGGAAGTCATTGAGATATTTGGCCATATCTTTACTAACTCCTGCCATAGAAACTTTAGACACTAGCCGCATCTAAATGGTACCAACTGCAACAGGAGGAATGATGTTGTCTGGCTTAAGCAATGGTGTCAGCGGTGCAGATGCTATAAATTCTGACAAGGATAAGGGACATCTCCCTCCCAGCCATAAATTGACCACATGTGTAATGGCATGTAAAAGGTGCATGGCCACGATAGACCCCTCTCCACACATAGCATCAAGGAGGTGTTGGGCCCTCAACCCGTCTCTACCACAGGAAGTCCCTTTAGGGAAAGACTTGATACACCCAAGAATGGTGCCGACTTCTGCAACAAGTGGGGCTTCAGAAAGGGTGAAATCCGGTAAGGATGGGGGTGGATTGCAAGGGTGTTTCACCACTAAATCCCTAAAGGTATCTCCATTGAAAGGTGTTACACCATAAGAGGATAAAACTTATACCGTCGCTATAAATTGACCATCAGCAACTTTACGAAGGCATTGACAGATGTTGGGATTTAATTTCTTCTCTCCCTCCTTAGAGCAACCATTGTCATGGTCTAATCCCACGAGCAAAGGAGCGTTCAACACATGATCCACAAGCTTAACAATACCACCAGCTTCTCCACAGGTAGATAGTGAGTTTAGGTTGAGACGTTGCTGTATTGACTTCTCATTGCCAGACCAACAATCACGTCTAGTTTGATGAAACACCTGCAAAGTGCACCTTAGAAGAAGCAACAACATAACCCGTGCAGAAACGGATCATGGCTCAGCAACCACTTTATAAAGAGAAGTCTTTAAAACTTGAGATAATGCGAATTGAAAACTAAGAGGGATGATCTTCACTGTCAAGATAGGTGCTTTAAAGGCCCGATCAAGAAGCCTGCCATCAAAGACCAATCCCTCCCTAGCAATAGAAATCTCAAGATTCATCTTGAGAGGCTTAATGATGCCAACAAGATGACTTTCAATCTCTCCTGACTCCTTAGTGACCCGTGCAATACCATCATCATGATGACATGCACGACTCCTTGCATGTATCTTCATGCACTTCCCACATAACCAATGATCAAGGACCCTCAAGGTCTCATTCACAATAAGAAATAAGTCACAGTATTTTTGAAGAGCTTCCAACAACAAGGTACAACGCTCTTCACTAGAGAGATGCACTCTTTTAAGATGAGAGATCAAACAAGTAAATCCTTTGCTGTCCTCTTTATCATCTGGACAACACTGTTAATCTCGAAAAGGACACAATAGGATCCCTCTGGACAAGCTCTCAGGAGGCCATAAAGAATGTAGCGGGTGGCTGGAAGCCTGAAGTACATATCTAGGAAGCCCCCCTCCTTCTAGAACTGACACACTGCTCCCTGATGTGTTGGGCATTGGCGAAGGTGTGCGTGCGTACTTGCAGGTGGGGTAGCACTGACGGGGGCGCTCTGTCATCCACGCTACCCTATCGGAGGGGTACGTGGGAGCACACTAAGTGCGGGGTCGGAAGGAGGTGGTGGACGGAGTTGGTCACGGGCCGAGTCTCAAACCCACTAATATTGCAACAAAAAGATCCACATTGGCAAATCATCAAACAGTTGATGCGCAATGCAACAGTTCAGCCACGCCAGTGACGAAAAGTTGGTGCGGAAGGCAACAGTTCGACCACAGTGTCGATCATGGTGCCTTTGAGCAGAGCGGGGCCACGACCACGCCAACAACAACAAGCTGGTGGGCTTCCAGCAGGGAAGGAGATGCGGGCGGAGGAAGAGGTTCAGGTAGATGTGGAGGTGGAGATGGATGTGCAGATGGGGTAAGCGGGCGTAGGTAGGCGGAGGTAGGTGCAGATGGAGGCGCTTGCGGAGGTAGGTGGAGGTATGCGGGTGCAGGCGGAGGTAGGCGGGGTCGGGTGCAGGTCAGAGGTAGGCACGGGCGTAGGTAGGCGCGAACGTAGGTAGGCGTGATGTAGGTAGGTGCGGGCGGAGATGGGGTCGAGGTCGGGTACAGGCGGAGAAGGAGATAGGGTAAGGCGGAGATGGGGATAGGGTCGGACTGAAATTCGGAAGAAGAAAAAAGAAGGCTCGACTAAGGTTCTGCATTTTTCGAAATTGTTTGTTTATTTGTAAATTGAATTGAAGAATGCTGCGAGACTGCACAGGTAGCCGCTGGGCATGAGGTGGAGCATCGAGCTCGACTCGACTCGATCCGACACAAGAAAGCTCGACCGAGGTTCTGCATTTTTCGACCAAAGTTGTAGTTCATTTCAACCAACATGAATCAATTTCATGTAATATCTTTATCTATTCCTCTATTCATCCCGAACTGCTACCGGTTCAGGAAGGAATCGCTTATTTAAAAAACCATATATATAATGAATACATATATTAAAAGAAGTCAATAAATGCATTATTGGGATTTTCCCCTACTTTTCCTGTGTATTTTAATAATTACGTTCACCCTCCATAATTAAGAATTACACTCTGACCCTCAGATAGTGACCTCTTCCCCAGCACGTCATCCAACCTGATCCCCACTGTCGATTGACCCTCCTTCCACGCTCGACCTCGATCCCCATTGCCATAGAGCTCCCCCACGTGTCTTTCCCTCCCCCTCCCTCTCTCCTCCTTCGTGGAGAAAGGCCAGTGCAATGTCAACTGAGATTAGAATTGCAGTAGTTTGAATGAAAGCACCACACTTTTAGGTCGATCATGCTCTCGACGAAGGTCATTATGGACTGGCTGGTATGGATTCTGGGGAGGGGAAGTACCTGAAGCTCCTCGTTGCCAATTTGAACAGATCAAAGCTTGAATCATGGCAGAGTTGCGATAAAGTCGAGGAGGGCGGCAGACATTTTCGGAGGAGTTAGTGGTGGAGTGGAAGAGGATGGGGAGAAAGGATTAGACTTCAAAGTGCAAGAGAGTCAATATTTAACGGATCGTGGTGGCTTTAACGAAGAGGAGTTGACATAAGATAGCATGCAATGGTTAATAACTATCCGGAGTTAGGATATAATTTGTACTTATAAAGGGCTCTGAATGTGATTATGAAAATTTAAAAGAGCCACCGCCTTAGTCGTTGGGGACTCATTAAAAGTCATAGAAGCGCATTGTTGACATCATTCTCATGGGTAAAGCTGGGAAACATGGATATCACCTTATTTTCAAGTTCGGAGTCGGGTTCTTCTCTTAGTTCCAGTTTTTAAAAATCGTCTCTGATGACCTTGGCATTCGATACCAGCTATCGATATAGGAAATGTGTCCTTTAAGGAGGCAAGAATTGTTCATTGTCGCCTGGAAAATCTTCCTTTTAGAAAACTTGGTCATATCAAGCCATGATCTATTCTAACTGGATGTCCTGGAGATAATCATTTCCTTCCTAAAAACTATGGAAATATATATGAAGTTAACATCTACACGACTTTTATGACTTCGGAGCTAATAATCTCAAGTTTGCATAAATGTAAGAGATCGGACAAATATAAAAACAAACAGTAGTTATATTGTTTAAGAATTCATACGCTTTTGCGTTTTACATGTTTGCTCAAGTTCATTTAAATAAATGATATTCTCTAATGTTGGAACCATTGCTCTCATAGTTAGAAATGTTTACTTGTATTGTGTCCTTGAGTTTGCTTTCCAGCTTATAAGAATCCACATGTGACTTGTATCTACTGTGATAGTTTCCTTTAACTCATATTTTGCATTCTTGATTTTGTTTACCTTATTTTTCGCTTGATTTTTATAACCAGGATTGAGGTAGTTCGACGGAGGGATCTCTGAGGATGGATGTTGGATACGTACTAGAAGAAGGATGGCTGCAAGGAGGCGCATGATGGATCATTGGAGTTAATGAAAGGGAGGGCTTAGAAGCATGTCGTCACCGAAGAGGCGGGAGACCCGAACCTCAAGGTGGCTGGAGTTGCGTTGTGCACAATTGGCATGAGTAGACCTAGCTATGGCAAAGGTGGCCTGTACAATGGTTTGCCCTGCTACAGGTTCCTCGTTGGAGTAGCAATTGAGGCAGTCTGAGCGGTTTACAGAATACTAGATATACATACTCAGTAGGAGTACCTTCCTTTTCTTTGTCTTATTGTTAGATGTACCCAAGGAATATTTTATGAGTTGTTCTATTCTAGTTATTTGTCTACTGTAGTGAGGTATTCTGAGAGATGTAACTTTTATCTTTGATTCTACTTAATGAATGATTTAATTTTATTTGATGTATCTCATGTGATTCTTTTTTCTTGTCTTTTTCGACCTTCTTCTGAATTGTAGATTTGATATACATGCGTAACTCTCAAATCCGATGTGGCATATCATTCTATTATACTTATGTTGGTCACACGGATCTAGGAAGTTACAAGCGGTATCAGAGCTAACGTTCTCTTGGGTACAATTAGGACTTTCTATTATAGTCGATGAACTTGTACATGGATGACTGAATATCGATCTCCTCCTATGATTCTAGATGGCATCTCGACGTGAGATTTTACATAGTGAAGGTGATCTTGAGGACCCCTAATAACAATAGCTGCAACATATGACTGAGATAGGACAATAGCTCCGCGAAGAGCGAGAACTTGTTTGAATGGAAATAGAAGCAATGCGGGAATAAGAGACCAAGTCTGCAAGCTTAATGAGAATGCAAAGGAGGGTCCTATCTTGAGGATTTTTTTACAACAAGGCCCACCCATTTATAGTGAACTTGAGCATGAGAAAGCTGAACACTGACTCGAGGAAATGGAGTTCCCATTAGCGCTCTGGATTATCCAACGGAGAAGGAGGTGGCATTTGCTATGTTTAGGTTATGAGATCAAGCAAAGGATTGGTGGCAGATTTTCCAAGGCATGCATTTCAAGGATGACCAAGATGTGACTTGGATGGATTTTGTGAGGCACTTCATAGATCACTTCCTTCCTATGCATGCAAGGATCAAGAAGAGACAAGAATTTATTCATCTGTAGTAGAATGAACTGGGTGTTTGATGAATCTGTGATTCATCACTCTAAAAGTTGAAAATAGAGTTTTGTTCCCGAGTAATTAGATGCATTTCATCACTTATTTTGCATAATTAGCATTCATGCATGTGTAAATAATTTCTGCATTCTAGCATGCATTTTCACATTAAAATAAGAATCCAAATCTCCTTGTAAATATCACTTGTAAAATATAAAATTTCATTTATATATATTATACTAAATCCAAATCCAATAAAATCAACTCTATAATGTATATATTACTAACACTAATAAAGGAAAAATATAAAAAAAATACTAACTTGTAAAATTGATCGATAAAACCCAAGCCCTCATTTAAGACCAAGAACCTTGAAATGTGAATATCTCTCTCGCACAATGTCTGGTTATTGGTCATTTAGGCTCTGTTCCCCATCATCCACTTGTAATTATACATTAATAAAACATTATTAGCCATCATACATGTGTAAATAATATCTGCATTTCATCATGCATAAATTGCATTAAAAATCCCAAGTGTAAATTAGCCCAAAAAGCCGCTAACTTCTCACATTTGTAAATAATTTATCCTAACTCCGATTGACCCAAAACTACCTTCATTGTATAGATATTACTAACTTTATTGAATAAAAAATACAAAAAATTACTAACCCCAATAAGTGTCAAATAATCCCAAAGTCAAATTTCACATTTGACAGACTAAAATGAGCATATCTCCCATATACAGTGTCCCATTTTGGTCTACTCACTTTTAAAGTACTCCATTTTTAAATACCTTCAAAACAAGACCAATTTCGTAAAATTCGAGCTCATTTGTGAAAGTTGGGTTTTGGGCCTCTTTTGCGCATTTTAACTTTTTGCTATTTTTGACCTGAGTTTTTATGTGTAAAATTAACCCTTTTAATTTTAGTTCTTTTTCATTTGTGTCCTTTGATGAAAGTTTTATTAAGAGACTCAAAAATCTAAATCCAGATCAAAACTGAGATCAAAGAAACTGACCAAGTTCAAGTGTCCGTTGTCGGTCTGTACAAAAGTTGTGTGTTTCTTACTTCTATTTTATTTTTATTTTTTCTTATCTATTAAAAATCCAAAAAAATTTAGATTAGTGTGTAATTATTTTTTTTGCATTTTATCATATTTTTTCTATAATTTTTATCCTCTCTAAAAACCACCAAAAAATACAAAATCCCAAAAAGTCGGTTTTCTATACACATGGAGAACCATCAAAAATACCACTTCTCATAGGTGATCTCTTTTCCTCCCGAATCCTTCATGAAAGTTGTAGATCTCGTCAAGATGAACAACTTTCGTGAAGGAAAATTTTCGATCTGAGGTCATCTTCTATCTATTTTTCCCTCCAAAAATCTGAAATTTTTTTGGTGCCACGTGGCAGCTCCTGGGCGTGCCACGTGGCACCCCACTCTCTCCAGCCGCCCTGATGACACGAAAAACCGAGCGACTAAGGCAATCAGGTATCTCTACAATGGTCGTCGCGACCTCGGTCACTCGACCGTGTCGATCAAAAAGATTAGACCACCAAGATAGATAAAATCAATCAAAAATACGATAGCGGTCTTGCTATTATATTAACCTGGTATAGCGACCAGGGTTGAACTCAAGGAGCACGGGTTGGCCTCTCGGCCTACGAAGTAGTCAAAAAGAGAAATAAAATAAAAGAAGAAAATATTTTTGGTGGTTTTTAATTATTTAACATTTTTTTGGATTTTTAATGGGTTAAGAAAACAATAAAAGCTAATAAACACACACTTTAACAATTTATTAAAAGCATTAAAAATCAACCAAAATTTCTAACAAAAATATTTTTTTGTGTTTTATAATTTTTAGTGTTTTTGGTGAATTTTTGGGATTTTTTTGAGATTTATTTAATTTTCTAAAAATCAAAAAGTGACTAAAACAGTAGGTACTATCCAGCCGAGCTAAAAGGGCCTAGATAAAATATCTAAAGGCCCCAAATTAGCTAGAAGGTAATTTTCCTGTAAAGAGAATAAAACAAGGAAAATTTAGGCACCTATTTTATTGTTTTTGGATTTTCAATTGATTTACTAGAATTTTTATAAGATTTTGAGTGTTTTTTAATTTTTAGTGGTTTTCAGTAATGAAAAATAGCCAAAATTGGCTAGAAAATCAAACACAACAAAACAAGCAGTAGAATATTTTGTTTGTAATTTTTAGACACTATTTAGAATTTTTTTGTGATTTTTAAAGTTAGACAGTGAAGAAAATAGATGTTTTTGAATTTTTAAAAATATCAAATGAAAACAAAAATGTCCTAAAAAATCCTCGAAAATTTTACACTATGGCAGGAGCCATGTATCCAATTTTCGTTGGATTTGGAGGTATTTTGCTGTTTTATTCAAAAATAAAAGGGGGGGCACAATGCATAGGGACCAAAGTGCAAATACCCGAAAGTCTGGGGGGTCTGGTGCAATTAACCCAGCGAAACATGTGCTACGCGCGTGCCTGAGGCACTCAGGAACCTATATGTAAGAAAAATAAGTTCCAAGGGCTTATTGGTAACAAGTACCAAAAGTCCAGGGACCTATTCGCAAAATACCCAAAAATATCCGCACATGCTCAAATATATCACGCCCAGGGGTATAAATGCAAATAGTTAAAAACTTTCATTCATTAAAGAACAACCAGAACTACAGGGTAGATAATGTAAAAAGCCCAGAAGACCACGTGTCGATGCACGTGTCAGACGACACACAGGGGCATATCAGTAAATAAATGCAAGCACAAGGGTCTCTATGCAAATATCCCAAAAACTAAACAACTATACTAACTAATTACAGGACTAAACGCGAAACAAAATAAACAGAAGGGCCTAAGGGTAATTTACCCTTTATTAATGGAGCGGCTGGATGGAGGGCACGTGGATCATCTGACGGTTGGGAATAACGGGCGCTCCACAGTTGGGCTCCTCTGGCGAATCCGACGGTGAGGGTCAAGCCACGTGGTGCATCGGACGGGCGTGGCTCTCTGCGGCTAACCCTCGAGCATCGGGCGGTCCAGATCTATCCACCTCAGATCGAACAATGACTGCTGCTCCTGAACGGACGGCCCAGATGAACCTGGAGCGAGAGGGATGATCGGACGGCGTCTGAAGGTCGAGGAAGAACAGGTGGCCGGCGAACTTCGCCGGCCCAGTGCGTGCGCTCCTGACCTCCTCGCGGGGCGCTGGTGATCGGGAAAGGTCTGGCGTGGGCCTCCGCGTCGGATGGGGGTCTCCGATGACCCGGCCGAGCTCCGAGGAGCTCCGGCGAGGTTGGCGGAGCTGCGCCTCCTGGTTTGATGTCGAAGGACCTCAGACATCCTTCTTTAAACGTGCAAAACAGTCCAGAAGACTTGCGGGTCGAGGGCAAACTGCCTCGACCCGGTTAGGCGGGGTGACGGTGGACGATGGGGTGATATGGACGAGCTCCAGCGAAGGGGGGACGGTGGAGCTCGAATCCCAGCTCCTGTGCGAGCTGGGTTGGATGGGGAGATGGAGAAGGTGCACGGGAAGGAGGCGATGGTGAATATGGATTCCGATGATCGAATAGAGCTATGGAATGGTCGGAATCGGCGTAAAATGGCAGAGCGGCGATTTGGGCGAAAAGAAAAATCACGGAGAAAGAAGGGTCTAAGGGATTACCTGGGTGGACGAGGAGACTGGGGAAGAGCTAAGGAAGCTCTTGGTCTTCGCCTCGAGGAGCGTCTCCTTCCGAGGCTCGAGCTCCAACTGGTGGCGGAGCAACGGCGGCGAAGCTCGCTGGATCGATGGAATCCGGTCCCTCTCCTCGCTTCAACAGCACGGGCAGTGGGCTGTCACTCTCACGCACACACCGGAGCTCACAGGGGGTTGAATCGAATAGCCAAAGATAGGATTCGAGGTGTCGGAGCTGAGAATATATATTATGGAGGGTCCGAAAAGAAACGCGCGGGTAGGGCAATCTGGAGCGCGGATCCCAAGGCGAAGGCTCCGGCGAGGGTGACGGATGTGTCGTGGACGGATCTGACCCGGGGTTTAGGTGAGAATCAATCGGGTTTAGGCGCTAGAAATTAGGGAAATCGGGTCGGGCGCCTAAGCCCGTGAGAAGTGGTCCTGGGGGGGGGGGGGTAGTTGACCGGGCGGTCAACAATCCCAGGACCAGTAGGAAGCGGCCACGTGGCTGGATTTTGAAATTAAAATTAAGGGTAGCAAATGGCCTATTTAGTGAAAACTTAAAACATGAAATATTTTTATTTTATTTTTTTCTATTTTTTGTGATTTTTAATAATTTTTTCGAAATAAAAATAAGATATATACATAGTAGGTTCATATATAGGTATATGTACACTATATAGGGTTTTTAACTTTTGATTTTTTTAATTATTATTTTTATGCAATTTCATTCCCATTTTATATTTTATTTATTTATATTATAAAATAAGGAATAAAAGGATATTTTTATTTCATTTTTATTATTTATATACATATGTGAAATAAATACATATATACATTTATATACATGGTATATTTACAATATATTTTTGTGTTTTTAACTTTGTTATTTTTATTTTGTTTTTGTTTTAATTGTTTTTATTTTATTTATTTACATTATATAATGTAGAATATTTACAAAAATTTTGGAAATTGATTTTATTTATTTATAAGGCTTAAATAATTAAGTTGATGGTCTACATACAAGGTGACTATACAAGTTGTGTTTTTGTTTTCTTTTTAATTTTTAAATTTTTATTTTGATTTTATACTTATAAGTATATACAAATATTTACAAGCATATTTTTGTGAGGAAAATACTTTTATTTTATTTACATAAGTATTTATACACATGAGCCCCTATCTCCCTCTACTTTGGCTTTGATGCGGTCAGGCCCATGCTGAGCCCTCCCTTAGGTTAGGTTGCTCAATATTTATTCTAAATATTTCCCTCTTTTTCTTTTTAATCTTTATTCTTTTATTTTTGCACAAAACATGCTAATTATAAGTTTTTACACAATGCATGCTTTTGGTAATTATTTGTATTTACACATATCTACATGCATTTGCAAAGGTTTTTGTAGCTAAAATATAAGAATAAAGAGTGATGAATGAGTATTCATCACTCCCCTATACTTAACTTTGCTAGTCCCTTAGCAAACACTTATTTGAAAAAGAAGTGAAAAAGAAATAAAGAAAAAGAAAAAGAGAATGTACATGGATCAAGGCTGATTATTAAACTTGCCTCAAATTAAGGTATGGAGCTCGATCAGATCTTTGGATTATTAATGTGTCGGAACCTTATTTGGACTTAAGTCTAAAACTCAACAGCCTCTAAGCTCCAATATTCTATAACCAAGACTCCTCAATGCTCCATATCAGAACAAGTCATCAATCACAAACCCTGAAGACCATGAATTTTTTCTTGTCCTGTGAAAGTGAGGTCTAAGCTCTCCTCCTCAGAAATGGCAACTTGACAACCCTCCCCAACAAGGTAACTCTATGACCTCAATCTGGCCACTCTTTCCTCGAGGAGCGGGGTATTCCCTTCTAAGTTCAAGTTCAACCGGCTCAAGAAGAGGAGGAAGAAGAGAATGGGTCAAGGCCAGTGTTGCCAAGTACCCTTGGGATCTTGACCAGTGTAGACAAGTCTCCCTGCTGCAAGCTACATCAAGTGGATCATGAAACCAAGCTTTGCTTATTGCACTCTATAAACATACTCCGGTGGGATTATCATTTTCTCTCAGACCCACCACTTTTTTGGAGTTATTTTCTTTTTGCACATTTTTTTTCAAGTGCATCTATACAACATATACATGTGCAGCATATGTACAAGGAATTTTTCCTCTTGAGCCAGTAGACTATCCCTCTTTTGAAGCTTTATCGCAACCCACAACTCCCGTCGTTAGACCTCATGGCAACCAGACCAAGTTGAGACACACTTCCTTCACTAAAAGAAGAAGAGAGGTTCCGCCTAGAAGTACTACCCTCATATGCTACCCCAAGTCAAGGAAGAGTGCCTCCTCACCACTTCATCCGTAGAGAGCTTGGTGCATAGTGCTGGTATCCAAGTAAAGCCATAATCTATATGAGTCATGTGTTGTCGTTAAGTGCTCTACTTAGGCTCATTGAGATGACATGTGATCATAGCCTAGTGGACTCAAAGAATTAAGTCACCATGGACCTGAAAAGCCTTAAACCTAAGCCCTATAAGGTTCCTTTTAGAAGTTAGGTAGATTAAGATCTTAATCAAGCTCCATTCCTCAATTTGATTCCAGGCTAGTTTAAATGTCAACTATCATCCAGAAAAACTATATACATATGTACAAAAGATGCTATTTACACAAATTTTACAAACATGCAAAATTTTTGAAAAATGTTTTGAAATCATGTATGGATGATGCATGAAGTGCAAGTTTTGCAAAAAGATATTTACACAAATTTACACAAGATTTTTGCAAATTTTTTATTTTCAAAACATTTTGGAAAAATTTTGTACTATATACATAATTTTGATAAGAAAATATTTACACAAACTTTACACAAAAGATTTTTGAAATCATTTTTACAGAAATATATTGTACACTAGCTATTTATGTGCAAATAAAAGAAGTTTATGTACATGAAAATTTTTTTAATTTTTGTGGTTTTTAGCCAATTTTTATTTATTTACAAACTCACACAAAGTACGAGTTATGGCTAAAGTATATATGGAATATATACACCCCCCATACTTAGCTCGAACGATGTCCTCAGAGTCAAGAGCGATGAAGAAGACATAACTCTTGCTAGTGAAAAGGAAGGCTATATACAAAGACGAATAAATGAAATGGAAAATCAAGAAGGTCTCGGGTCTTCCCCCTATACTTAGGATCAAGTGATCCTAAGTATAGCAGGTTGTATACTAAGGGAAAAACCGAGTGGAGAATGTACAGGGTCTACCCCCCCTATACTTAGGGTGAAATATCCTAAGTATAGGCAGTAAAAACAGGGTAGACGGAAACAAAAGAAATACCCAAAGGTCCTACATCCCCCCTATACTTAGGGTAAAGTGCACCCTAAGTATAGCATAATCAATAGATGAAGAAAGGGATGTGGGACTAAAGAATGTAGTGATATAGACATCTGGATCTATACAAGGCGGAGGATCAGTGAAACTCAGGCGTGAGATGCATTGGATGCGAGTCAAAGACCACATCTCACGCAAAATGAATCGGGGCAAGATCAACGACCCGCGGCTCATGATCTAGAAATGGCTTGAGCCGCTGACCGTTCACTCGAAAGGTACTCTCAGAAGATAACTCGGATATATCAATGCTACCGTTGTCGTGTACCTTTCTGACCAAGTAGGGTCCCTTCCATTTGCTCTGTAGCTTCCCTGGAAATAATTGTAGTCTCGCATCAAACAGCCATACTCTCTGTCCAATCTCAAAATGCTTGTGGCTGATATGAGAATCATGCCACTCCTTCACTCTCTCCTTATATTGTAGGCTGTTTGAGAAAGCAGTATCTCTAAGCTCTTCCAGGGCGGCTAACTCTGCCCTCCTCTGGTCTCCTACACCATCTGGATCCATAAGAATATCTGTAACTGCCCAAAGTGACTTGTGCCTCAGCTCAACAGGTAAATGGCACAGCTTGCCATATACGAGGCGAAAGGGAGATGTGCCCAATGGAGTCTTGAAAGACGTCCTATATGCCCATAGGACCGAGTCCAAAAGCTCTGACCAATCCTTCCGGTCAGGGCGGACGACTTTATGCAATATAGTCTTGATCTCCCTATTCGACACCTCGGCTAGACCATTCGTCTGTGGATGGTAAGGTGTAGCAACACGATGGTCTATACCGAACTCGCTAGCAAGGGCCTTCACCTGGTCATTGATGAAATGAGACCCCCCATCAGAAATCAAAACTTGTGGAACCCCGAACTGCGTGATGATGTGCTTCCTCAAAAATCTGCAAACTGTCCTCGCATCAGCGGCTCGGGCGGGATGGCCTCAACCCAACGACTAACATAATCCACGGCCAACAGAATGTACTCAAATCCCTGACTCTTAGGGAATGGACCCATGAAATTGATGCCCCATGCGTCAAAAACCTCACATAAGTGAATGGGCTGCATCAACATCATATCACGCTGTCCACAAGTGCCCATCCTTTGACAGTCAGTACAACTCTTCACGAACTCATCAGAGTCCTTGAAGAGGGTAGGCCACCACAAGCCGGATTGGAGTACTTTCTGTGCCGTTCTCCTCCCAGAATGATGTCCTCCTGCCTCAAGCTTGTGGCAGTAAGTGAGGACGCTATGGTGTTCCTCCTGAGGAATACACGACGCCAGACGCTATCCCTCCTTCGTGGTAAAGGATGGGATCCTCCCAGTGGTAGGACTTGGCCTTCGCAAGGAAGGTCTCAAGCCTCTGCCTGGGCCAATCTTGTGGGACTTTCCCAGCAACGAGAAAGTTCACAATATCGGCATACCACGGGAGTGAGGCGATAGCAAGGATCGCCTCATCTGGGAAGGTATCTCGAATGGGATCAATCTGCTCAGACTCCTCAGGCTGCTCTAAACGGGAGAGATGATCCGCCACCACATTCTTGACTCCATGCTTATCCTTAATCTCAATGTCGAACTCCTGGAGTAGAAGGATCCATCTAGTGAGTCTGGCCTTGGCATCCTTCTTTGCCATGAGGTACCTGATGGCGGTATGATCTGTGTACAAAGTCACTCTAGATCCAATGATATAAGATCGAAACTTATCTAGGGCAAACACTACGGCTAGCATCTCCTTCTCTGTGACCGTGTAATTCCGCTGGGCGGAATCCAATGTGCGGCTGGCGTAGTGAATAGCAAATGGAACTCCATCCCTCCTCTGTCCCAGCACTGCCCCTACGGCAAAATCGGAGGCATCCGTCATGATCTCG
The DNA here is from genome assembly GCA_037367405.1 of Ottelia alismoides. Classification (NCBI taxonomy): domain Eukaryota; kingdom Viridiplantae; phylum Streptophyta; class Magnoliopsida; order Alismatales; family Hydrocharitaceae; genus Ottelia; species Ottelia alismoides. The sequence goes on from JAZKJV010000901.1 coordinate 1,745,922, forward strand.
AATGGGAGAGACCAATCAGGTGGCTGGAGGACAGGAGCCTCAATCACACACTGCTGGAGAGTCGTGAAGGACGAAAGACACTTGTCATCGACAAGGAACTCGGTGTCTTTCGTCAAGAGGTCAGTCAACGGCCGGGCAATCCTGCTGAAATCCTGAATAAATCTCCTATAAAATCCAACGTGCCCCAGGAATGATCGTAGCTGCCTCAAATTGGACGGTGGTGCGAGTTTTCTAATGACATCAACCTTGGCCGGATCAACCTCCATGCCCCTGTTGGAGATGATGTGGCCGAGCACCGTCCCTTGAGTCACCATGAAGTGACTCTTCTCCCAAGATAGAACCAAATGGTACTCAATACATCGCTGGAGTACTTGGTCTAGGCAGTCAAGATAGGATTCGAATCCATCGCCGTAGACCGAGAAATCGTCCATGAAGACCTCCAAACACTCCCCTACCATGTCCGAAAAAATCGACAGCATGCACCTCTGAAAAGTCGCAGGGGCATTGCATAACCCAAATGGCATGCGTCGAAAGGCATATGTACCAAAGGGACATGTAAAGGTGGTCTTCTCCTGATCCTCAGGAGCGATGGCCACCTGGTTGTAGCCCGAGTACCCATCCAGGAAGCAATAATGTCTCTTCCCTGCCAGTCTCTCAATGATCTGGTCAATAAAAGGCAGGGGGAAATGGTCCTTCTTGGTGGCCTGGTTGAGTCTTCTGTAGTCAACACAGACCCTCCAAGAGGTGGGTACTCGTGTAGCAATCTCCTCTCCCGACTCACTGATCACAGTCGTGATGCCCGTCTTCTTGGGCACCACATGCAAGGGGCTGACCCACTTGGAGTCGGAAATGGGATAAATAAAATCTGCACTCCACCATTTTAATATTTCCTTCATCACGACCTCTCTCAGGTTGGGGTTCAGTCGCCGCTGGAACTCACGCGACGGCTTCGCCCCCTCCTCGAGATAAATATGGTGGGAGCACACTGATGGGCTAATCCCATGGAGATCTGTTACGCTCCATCCGATTGCCTTGCGGTTCTTTTCAAGAACCCCCATCAAACGGGATTCTTGCTCTCCAGTCAGATCGGCGGAGATGATGACTGGGTACATCTCAGGTTCGCCCGCAAGGAACCGATACTTCAGCAAAGTAGGGAGCGGCTTCAGCTCTGAACAGCTGGGTGCTGGCAAATATGGCCTCGGAAGAAGGTGTGTGAATGCTGCTAAATCTGCCAAATCTACCTGGGAGAAAGAATACGAACTCTCGCAAACGGGATCTGGAGGAGGCTGCTCAACTGTGCTGTCTCTGATCTGCTCTGCATCTACCTCCTCCTCATCTGTAGGCTCTGGTGGACTCAGGTCTGGCATCTGATCATCACAATCTGCCCAATCAGACTCTGAATCCGAGGTATCTGCATCAAACAAGGTGGCATCAGTACCACCGTCACTAGAAACCGTATCGCGGTTGAGAACCGGCTCTGCTGCCTCTGTAGTATCCTGGACCAGGGCTGTGCTCTCCAAGCTCTCCTCTGTTGTCATCTCTGCCTCAGTGGTGTCTGGAAATGAGAGGATAGCCTGTGCTGAAGGGTCTGCCCATGCTGCCTTATCATCTGTGATCATAAAATCACAGTCCTGGTGGATGTCTAGCCCGGCCTCTGTCAGCTGCTCTGTATCTGTGCTGGTCTCTGAGCATGCTCTCTCTCTCTGGCTCTGTAGTCCTCGACCGTCTCTATTTGTATACTCTCGCCCTCGACGCGAAAGTATACCTTCCCGCTATCATGATCAGTCACCGCCTTGGTTATGGCCAAGAACGGACGACCGAGGATGATGGGGGTATCGGCCACTGAATCAGGGATCTCCATGTCCAACACTACGAAGTCCACGGGGAATTGCAGGCCCTGAATAGTGACGATAACATCTCGCAACAACCCCTTCGGCCTCTTGACAGATCGATCAGCAAACTGAAGGACTGTCCTGCTCTGTCGAAGAGTGCCCAACTTGAAGCGGTCGAGAAGGGCTGCCGGAAGGAGGTTGATAGACGATCCGCTATCCAATAGAGTCCGGTCGAACCTCTGCTCACTAATCTGACATCTGACGTACGGGGCTCCTGAATCTGGCCTTTTGGCCGGCAGATGGTTCTGGATCACGAAGCACGTGGCTTTCGTCAGCACATGTATCTCTGAATGATGGTTCCTCCTCCTTCTCCTGACTGTAGTCCTATCTCTCAAAGACCGCTGAAGAAGGGGGATATGCTGCAAAGCCTCCTGAAGGGTCAGCTGTATGTGAAATCTGTCGATCATGCTCTGGCTGAACTCCTCCTGCTCTCTCTTTTTTGGGTCTTTTTCTTTTTTCTTCCCCTTCCCTAGCTGAAGGGATCTAGGGAAGGGTGGAAGGGGATCACAGGGTCCTTCTCAGATGAAGGACTAGGAAAAGGCCTAGACGGCTCGACAGCCGGATCCGCACATACATCAATCACCACAGTGGGACCAGAAGAAACTAAACCTTTTCCTTTATTCAAAACAGTGTTCTGAGATACATCTGCATGAGGAAAAACAACATCTCTCTCTACAAAAACACCGGTGGTCTCAGTACCACCACGGGCTGGCTCTGCTGTTGGACGTCTCGCGGCCTCAGTACCGCGGCTGGCTCGGCTACTCTAGTGGCATCAGCACCACCTCCTCGAACTGGTGAAGCGGCGACCTCAGTACCGCCGGTGGAATCAGCATCCTTGGTGGCATCAGTACCACCATCATCGTGTGCGGCCTCAGTACCGCTCTCCTCCTCCTCATCTGGCGCCTGGGTGGATCCTCGAGTCGTCGCTCAGATGAGGCGCCGCCTGCTGGTGCTCTACCGCTCCTAAGTGTAACAAAATCAGCATCAAATAGATCCGAAGACATATCATCAAATGGATCACTAGGAGTGGCATGCTCAGTGAAAACTACCTGCTCAGATTTCCTCTTCAGGCTGTTCGGATTCGGCTCTATCTATGCAGGGATGGCGGCCTTCCCTCTCATCAGGTCCCGCATCTCCTGGCGGAACTCGTCCATCTCCCGTCGAAAAGTAGCGTGCTGATCCGTGAGGAGGCGGGCTATGTTATCCAAGGCGGGGCTCTCCTGGGAGCCCGACGGGTAGCCTCTCTGGTGATGAGGCTGCTGGGCCTGGTGCTGCTGCTGAGGGGGGTAGGAGGAAGGGATGCTGCTGCTGTGACTGGTGAGCCTGCTGCTCACGTCTCCAAGACTGTCCCTGCTGCTGATAGGGACGAGGAACGAAGGACGACTGCTGGTATGGCTGGTAGGCTGGGGGCTGCTGCTGCTGGTGATCCCTCTGCTGGCCATACTGCCCTCCCTGACCGGATGACTGCTGCTGGGGCTGGGTACCTCCACTCCCCCACCTGAATCCGGGATGGTCTCGTCGGATCTCAGGCTGGGGACAGTCATACCAAATCCCCGTTGACATCCATCAACGGCTCTGCATCGTACTGGGCTGGCGGGAGTACTGCCAGAGGCTGATCCGGCTGGTATACCACCATCTGCAAGTCTGGAGATGGTGGTGACTGGTAAGAGGGCTGCTGCGGCTGGTACGGCTCCGCATGTACAAGATGAACCTGTCTAGGCTGCTGAAAAGAGCTGGAGCGCTGGGACGAGCTGCTGCTGCTGAGGGGGGTAGGAGAAAGCGCTTTGTGGGGTAGACTACGGCACGTAAGCCACGAAGGAAAATGAGTCAGTTATTTTTATTAATTGATTATTAGTAGGTCCAATTAAGCGTACTATAGGAGCAGGCAGATAATTAAGTGTGGGGACCCTACTAATCACGACACAAGCAAAGCAGAAAATCCTAAATCTAGGGGCTCGATCAAAAACCGCGTAAACACCGAAAAGGCAGCTAAAAAGAAAAGAAAACAAAACCGCGAGAAAAGCCGTGAAAAACTCCTAAGGGTCCCCCGAGCACACCGGTGCTCGGCGAAACAGACCCACTAAGTCAACCATAGTCCAGTCTCTGAGTCCCTGTTTTATTACAATAATAATCAAAATAAAAATACAAAATAAAAAATCTAACTAAACCTCTCCCACTCAACTCTCGCTCTCTCCTGCGGCCCCGTAAAGAAGGGAGCCGCCTCCAAGTCCTGCAGTTGCGTCGGCTCCTCGAAAGTCGCCTCCGAGGTCCTCGGGCCCTCGCAAGAAACAGAGACAAGTGGTCAGACCAAAATAATCAAATAATGATAAGAAAAAAATGGAAATAGAATGAGGGTATATATGCAAAAATGCAAAATAAAATAAACACTCAAAATAAAATAAAAAAAAACAAAACAAAACAAAACAAAAATAAAATATAAACAAAAGCCACGAAAAAGCCGCGAGCTCTGAAAGAGCCGCGAAAAGCCGTGAAAACAAAAACGAAAAATAAAAATAAAAACTACTAAGCCGTGCTCCCCGGCAACGACGCCATTCTGATGACACGAAAAACCGAGCGACTAAGGCAATCAAGTATCTCTACAATGGTCATCGCGACCTCAGTCACTCGACCGTATCGATCAAAAAGATTAGACCACCAAGATAGATAAAATCAATCAAAAATACGATAGCGGTCTTGCTATTATATTAACATGGTATAGCGACCCGGGTCAAACTCAAGGAGCACGGGTTGGCCTCTCGGCCTACGAAGTAGTCAAAAAGAGAAATAAAATAAAAGAAGAAAATATTTTTGGTGGTTTTTAATTATTTAATATTTTTTGGATTTTTAATGGTTAAGAAATAATAAAAGCTAATAAACACACACTTCAACAATTTATTAAAGTATAAAATCAACCAAAATTCTAACAAAATATTTTTTGTGTTTTATAATTTTTAGTGTTTTTGGTGAATTTTTGGGATTTTTCTGAGATTTATTTAATTTTCTAAAATCAAAAAGTGATAAAAACAGTAGGTACTATCCAGCCGAGCTAAAAGGGCCTAGATAAAATATCTAAAGGCCTCAATTAGCTGGGAGGTAATTTTCGTGTAAAGAGAATAAAACAAGGAAAATTTAAGCACCTATTTTATTGTTTTTGGATTTTTAATTGATTTACTAGAATTTTTATAAGATTTTGAGTGTTTTTTAATTTTTAGTGGTTTTCAGTAATGAAAAATAACCAAAATTGGCTAGAAAATCAAACACAACAAAACAAGCAATAGAATATTTTTTTTTTGTAATTTTTAGACACTATTTAATATTTTTTTGTGATTTTTAAAGTTAGACAGTGAAGAAAATAGATGTTTTTGAATTTTTAAAAATATCAAATGAAAACAAAAATGTCCTAAAAAATCCTCGAAAACTTTACACTATGGCAGGAGCCATGTATCCAATTTTCGTTGGATTTGGAGGTATTTTGCTATTTTATTCAAAAATAAAAGGGGGGGCACAGTGCATAGGGACCAAAGTGCAAATACCCGAAAGTCTGGGGGGTCTAGTGCAATTAACCCAGCGAAACATGTGCTATGCGCGTGCTTGGGGCACTCAGGGACCTATATGTAAGAAAAATAAGTTCCAAGGGCTTATTGGTAACAGGTACCAAAAGTCCAGGGACCTATTCGCAAAATACCCAAAAATATCCGCACATGCTCAAATATATCACGCACAGGGGTATAAATGCAAATAGTTAAAAACTTTCATTCATTAAAGAACAACCAGAACTACAGGGTAGATAATGTAAAAAGCCCAGAAGATCACGTGTCGATGCACGTGTCAGACCACACACAGGGGCATATCAGTAAATAAATGCAAGCACAAGGGTCTCTATGCAAATATCCCAAAAACTAAACAACTATACTAACTAATTACAGGACTAAACGCGAAACAAAATAAACAGAAGGGCCTAAGGGTAATTTACCCTTTATTAATGGAGCGGCTGGATGGAGGACACGTGGATCATCTGAAGGTTGGGAATAACGGGCGCTCCACAGTTGGGCTCCTCTGGCGAATCCGACGGTGAGGGTCAAGCCACGTGGTGCATCGGACGGGCGTGGCTCTCTGCGGCTAACCCTCGAGCATCGGGCGGTCCAGATCTATCCACCTCAGATCGAACGATGACTGCTGCTCCTGAACGGACGACCCAGATGAACCTGGAGCGAGAGGGATGATCGGACGGCGTCTGAAGGTCGAGGAAGAACAGTATTGATACTCTGATTATTTCTCTTGAACTTTAGCTTTTGATCTGTGATAAATTTCGAGGTTATTAATTAACATATATTAGAGCTGAAATCTTAATCACAAATTCTGTGCTGAACAGTTGTCTCTGCATATTTCCTTGCATTTGCATCTCATTGCATTGTACATTTTATCAACGCAGAAATTAATCGAGCATTAATTAATTATTTAATTTGATTTAAGACCATGCAACTAAAAATCTCGGTTCCCTGTGTTCGACCTTGGTAGACTTGCCAAGTAAAAATATTCCACAACATTCAAAGTTTGTGGTATTTTGATCAACCGAAATTCACTTCCTATACTACAATTCCTCATTCTTAAAGAGGTGGATTTCGCCCTCATCAAATGGCGTCGTTGTCGGGGAACGACGAATTTTTAGGGTTTTGAATCGTTTTTATAATTAATTTTTGTGAAGTTAATTTTTGTGTCATTTTTTTTCTTTTTGCATTTTTTTTCTCTTCTGATACTAACCGCACTCTCTTTCTTCGCAGAGTACTCGGAGATAATTTGGATATAAATCAAGGATCTGCGAAGAAGACTACTTTCTATTTTAATTTTGTGAGAGAGAGTTAGCATAGATTTTCCTTTCTGCAATATTCTCAGGGTCCCTCTCTTTGAACCCTTGTAATAATTCAGACTGAACATTTCTGTGGTGTGTTGGGTTTGTTTCAACCCCTTCTGTGTGGTTGGGACCCGACTTGAGTGGCGTAGGACTTAGGCACATATACGATTGTTTCTTTATCATTGATTGTGCTCGTAATTCTTAGGCCACACTCTCACTAATATACGCACTATAGATCGTTCAATATTAGTCGAATTCTGAAATCAATTCTTCCCGCTAATAGAAGTATCTGTTTAGGGTGTTTTTCATCTGTGCATATCATTTAGTGTAAATTTTAAACTCCTTGTCTTGCATCCCGCATGAAGAACGCGAGGATTCACTGTAAGTCCTTCTCTTAAGCATGCATCATTGATTTACGTTTGCATCGGCTTTCCGATCCTCCTTTCTCAAAGTTTTACAACTTAGGATTTAAAGAAATTAGGACTGTTCGTCAGGCGTGAATTTTTGTGCTCACATAAACTACAGTGATAACCTTAACTTAAAATCGGGACTGCTAATCAAGGTGACTGTAAATAAAATTGACCTAAAATTAACCTGTGTTTGGTGGAGAGAAACCCACTCATTGTTTGTAAGGACAAGATCGCACACCTTAGGGTAGAGCCAAAAACTGAAATACTTCATTCAGACTACCGATTTTAAACAATTAGCTACTTTTCAGTGAGGGTCTCGGGTAGCCGTTTACGGTTCGACTTCCCTTAGCAGAGTAGGTGGTTTAGAGGACACCGCGGAAGGCTCCGTCCTCAAGTAACACGGGTAGCCGTTTAAACGGTCCGTACTTACACCTATACTGGCTGAAAGTAGGTGCAACTAGTTGTATGAACTCGGGACAGTCTTTGTAGAATATTTCGGCACCTAACAGCTCCGCTTAATTTTTTAAGATTATTTTATCATTAAATTAAAATTAAAAGTTAAGCGGCCGAACCCTAACGTGCCTTCACCAGTGTTGAGTGGGTGAATCTACGTGTTTGTTTTGTGTTTGATTTGTGTGCGTCAAAGATCTTGCAATTGCAAGCAAATCATGGTTCGCTGATCATTCCATCTCTCTTGACAAGATGTCGGCACAATGGTCTTCTTTTCCCATCTCCACGACCTTGTCCCGATATTCTTCTTCTCACACTCCTCAAGAGAACATGAGCTTCAAATCAAATTCACCATTCTCTTCACGCCCATACATCCCACCCTATGACCACATTTCTTCTTGGAATAGCCCTCTCTCACATTCTGATAAGCTTATGGACATAAGAGAGAGACCAGAATCGAGGATGAACAATAGAGTGACCGATATTAACAACAGAACATGATTTCCAGTTAGTATGATCTCACAGCCTCTTGAACCATCCTCTACTCAGGATGACTATCCTCTTGGGTATAATCAGATTATCATGTGACTCACAATCAAACACGACCACTGACCTCTGACCCCCCGACTAACCATATTACAGAAAATACCAAAAAAAATGAAAATTTTGAAAATTCAAAAAAAAATGGACAATTCTGAAATGGAAGCATTTTGTAAGAGTCTGATCTTAGAGCTTCCATTGATCAAAGCCATAGAATATGTGCCCGATCTTAAGAGATTTGTGAAGAGTCGACTAAACCCAAAAAGACGGGAAAGAAACGATCCAAGACTGAATATCATGTCATATCTATGGCTAGTTCTTTGGTGATGAATCATAAAATCAAAAGCCCTAAAGTCAAGCGGTTGACTCGGATCACATGTGAAATTGAGGATTCAACATTCACTCATGTTCGGTTAGACGACGACTCCACAGTAAACATCCTTCCCAAGTACGTCTTTGACCAACTCAAACTCGGACAACTCAAAAAGACTAGGGTGATCGTTCAATTACCCGATCGATCTATCAAAAGACCGCGAGGGATCGTTTCTGTCGTCGTAAATTTCCGAGGTAAAGAACATAAAGTGGACTTTATTGTCCTTGACATTGAGCACCTCAGAAGGATGTCTGAGTCTCCTATTATTTTAGGAAAGCCGTTCTTAGCCTCCGCTAAGGCGATCGTCGATTGCGAAACTCAGGAAATCAAGTTCCCAAACTCGGACCACAATGAACAAATCCCCAATGACACGTCCTGCTCTGATGAAAACCAACTTGCAACCGACAGTTATGATCAGAAAATAAAGATTTTACATTATCAGACATCTCCGCCTGACACACTGAGACAAACCCTAGGAGAGTCACCTAAAAGACCAACTGTTGGACAAACTTCGGATTCTCACCACCCTATCATTGCTCCTAGGAAAAATCAAGATTTTGGAGCTTATGAAGAATTGGACCATATTATTGAAGATCATCACAATTATTTGAGTGGTCCAATCTTTGAGTCGGTAGTAATTCATGAGATACTTGAACCATATAAGGAACCGACTCCGGAAACATCCGATGTCACCAAAATTCATGATAATCCGGAGGTGACATCAGCGTCCCCAGCCATAAACCACAAAATCACCAGGAACAATCTCCCTTGACTGAAGCAGTGCATGACCCTTCAAGAATTGGTCGACTTTTACGGGGATTCATCTGATGAGGAACTCACGAATGCCACATCGGTTACTCAAGACAGGGAGATGAAGACTGTCCAACTTCCTCCCAATACTTCTCAAGGAAACAAATCGACCAAGAAAGTCACCTTTGACCGTAGACACCAGGTGATTTCTGAAGAGTCCTCGTCCAGTCCTGATGTGGTTCATCAGATAAGTGCAATAGGTACATCTCTGATCCAAGGGCACTTACCTCTGATCGATAAAAGTTGGAGATCCTCTGCGAACGACTACTATTCTCCTGAGGACGACTCCGACAATGGCCAGTCTTCTTCATCATCACCCTCTACATCTCCATATTATCTCCCTTTGCACTCCTGCAAGAAGGTCCCTCGCAAACCTCCTTGATCTTGTACATCCGCAAATGTACCCTGGTTCCCCATCTGTAATTATCTGATTATACTTAGGCTGACCTGAGCCTAAGTATAGGGGGACCGCTACCATTGATTATACTTCGCTTCTCTTCTTTTATTTTTGTCCCATATATACTTACGAGCTATGTCTACATTTCACGTTGTGCCATGGGGACATAGTATAAGCTAAGTATAGGGGGGTGTGTTTGTATATATTTTATCTACTTTATCCATAGCTCGTACTTTAATCATTTTTATCTAACATCGGTGATGGGTACAAGTAGTGTGTATAATACCTGTTTTTCAAAAAAAACAAAAACAAAAAACAACAACAAAAAAACAAAAAAATACCAAAAAAAACTTTTTGCATTAAAAAAAATCATCACTCATGGTCTTGCATTTCATCAAGCATTTCATGCATTCCTTGGTCGATATATTCCTAACACATTCACCTTCACTCAAGGCTTGAGGATTTTTTAGGACACTTGATTTCTGAGATCTTGAGATTCTGATTTAGCCTGCTTTAGTCATTAGGGTTTTGAACTTAATAATCCACACTTCCCTAGTTTGAAAGATTTGAGCGCTATATTGCACTCTTCATCTCTACATTCAAAAAGAATATGATCAGCACAATCACTTTCACAACTGCGTGATTGATGAGATGAGTTGAGATATCACCTGAGGAACTAGGACTAGAGATTTGAGTTTAGACCCGATCTGATGATATTCGAGGATGGGATAAAGTTAATGAAGGCTGCAGAAAACCTGAGTGTCAGCAATACCCTAGCCAGTATATGAACAAGATTCATATCCTATCTCTTTGATAAATGACCTAAGTTCTAGGGTGTGTTGAAACTTAATGAAAATTGTTGATCATTGTGCGCCAACTTTTGGTAAAAGCAGTGGAGCTAGCCAATAAAAAAAGAAATAGAAATGTCAAGAAAAGCTCTATCATCCAAAGTCAAATTTCAAATGAGCTTCCACCAATGGCGAGCGCTCCCAAACATTTTAAAAGTGTCCACTTGGACCAAGCGCTAATTAGGACCAAGGAGTCGGGCTGACACCATAAAAGGGCCCTGCATTGTAAGCGATACAAGTCTGGGTGTCGAAGGTATCTTAGATACTCAAAAGAGACACACCCTGGTGTACTCCCAGAAAAACAAGTGCAGACGACTCCAAATTCTCTTGTCGGACACATTGATCAACAAAATAAAAATATGCTTGTGTTGAGTAATAAAGCACTCGAGAGGCACCTTGTTCCAATGTGAGGGAGAGAAAAATAGACACAATCCTATGCCCTCCATCATCTGGCCATCCATCTACACTTTCAAGTCTGACAAACTAATGAGACGGTTGACTGAAGCAAGAATAGACTTATTCCCTAGTGTTGAGGATTAGGTCTAAAGGAGAGTCTCTTGGATTAGAACTTTGGGTGATGTCTAGACTTGACTCTCATGAATGCAGTACACTAAAAATAATATCCTTATATTATATGTACAAATAGAGAGTCTGAAAATTAGAGAAGTTGGATTCCTTTTGATTAAAGCTTGGTTGAACCCAGAATTTTAGGATCACTCAAATTAAGGATCTTCTCTGAATTAAGCCTTGAAAATTCACTTGCACAGTCAGGGATGTAATCAACTAAGTCATTCATTCATGCTCGGGGACGAGCATGGTCTAAGTATAGGGGTATGATGAATCTCGTATTCATCATGCTAAAATTGGTCATTTAGGCTCTGTACCCCATCATCCACTAGTAATCAATCATTAATAAAGCATTATTAGCCATCATGCATGTGTAAATAATATCTGCATTTCATCATGCATAAATTGCATTAAAAATCCCAAGTGTAAATTAGCCCAAAAAGCCGCTAACTTCTCACATTTGTAAATAATTTATCCTAACTCCGATTGACCCAAAACCCCCTTCATTGTGTAGATATTACTAACTTTATTGAATAAAAAATAAAAAAAATTACTAACCCCAATAAGTGTCAAATAATCCCAAAGTCAAATTTCACATCTGACAGACTAAAATGAGCATATCTCCCACATACAGTGTCCGATTTTGATCTACTCATTTTAAAGTACTCCATTTTCAAATACCTTCAAAACAAGACCAATTTCGTAAAATTCGGAGCTCATTTGTGAAAGTTGGATTTTGGGCCTCTTTTGCGTATTTTAACTTTTTGCTATTTTTTACCTGAGTTTTTATGTGTATAATTAACCCTTTTAATTTTATTTCTTTTTCATTTGTGTCCTTTGATGAATGTTTTATTAAGAGACTCAAAAATCCAAATCCAGATCAAAGAAACTGACCAAGTTCAAGTGTCCGTTGTCAGTCTGTACAAAAGTTGTGTGTTTCTTACTTCTATTTTATTTTTCTATTTTCTTATCTATTAAAAATCCAAAAAAATTAGATTAGTGTGTAATTAATTTTCTTGTATTTTATCATATTTTTTCTATAATTTTTATCTTCTATAGAAACCACCAAAAAATACAAAATCCCAAAAAGTCGGTTTTCTATACACATGGAGAACCACCAAAAATACCACTTCTCATAGGTGATCTCTTTTGCTCCCGAGTCCTTCATGAAAGTTGTAGATCTCGTCGAGACGAACAACTTTCATAAAGGAAATTTTTCAATCCGAGGTCATCTTCTATCTCTTTTTCCCCTCCAAAAATCTGAAATTTTTTGGTGCCACGTGGCAGCTCCTGGGCGTGCCACGTGGCACCCTCACTCTCTCCAGCCGCCCCTCTCCCCAATGACCATCTTCTACCTCTAGCCGTTGCAAGCCGCCCCACTGCCGTTTCTCCTTCTTCTCCATAACCACCGCCGACCTCCTCCTTGTAACGCCCTCACCACCTCCGGGCGTTACAAAGCTGCTCTCCCTCGTGCCTATAAGAACGCCTCCTCGCCAGCAGCTCCGACCATCCACCATTAGGAGCAAGCCCATTCAACCTTGGTGACAGCAAGGTTGCCTGTAGTAGCAAAGACCTCCGGTGTGATCCAGAGGAACCCTCCTCTGTTACTGCTCTACCTCCGACGAGTGGCGAAGCTTCGAGATCTTCCGCCGGTTCTCTGAGGCCATCATCTGAGAAGAGGCATTGCCCTCTCCAACCCCCAGGAGAATCCATCACCTCGTGCTTCACAACAGCCGCCCGTGCCTCCTCCTCAGGACACGACCACCTCACCTCGCACCTCCGCACGCCATTGACGGAGCAGCCGCTCCTCCGCGCCTCCTCCACCCAGCTCGCGCCCTTCGCCACTGCTCGGTCGTGGGACGGCCGAGCTCTGTCGCTGCCTCGACAAGCACCGCGCCTTCCAAGACGTTGGATCAGGCCCCCGCCGTCGATCCAACAACTGTCTACTCGCCGTCAACTCCATCAACCACCGCCGTGGGCGAGCTCCAGCATCGAGCACACCGCCTCGCGACGTCGGCTCCGCCCACCTCTCCGCCCCAGCAGATGGCCCGCTCGACCCCTCCACGCTACACAACCACCATTAAATCGGGCATAAGCCCTTGATTCAACGGCTCCGGGTCAGCCACGTGGAGGGCCCCCAAGCCGCCCCTCCACACCTCAGGCTCGGATGTCCGAGCCTAAGCCTCACCGCCTGAGCCTCAGCATCGCCCTCCGAGCCACCGGTTCGACGCCCAAGCTCAGGCTCGGCCGCCCGAGCCTCCTAGTCCGCCCCAAGCCTCTGGGCGCACGTGCGTTGCACGTGCGCAACTGGAGAAATTGCACAGACGCCCTCAGAACTTTCAGGATTTTCATTTATACCCCCGCCTGGGGTAAATTGCAGAGGAGTCCCTTCGACTTTCGAAAATTACAGATAAGCCCCTCCAGGGACCTATTTGAAGCAAAAACTTTATTTTATTTACATTTTAGTCCCTGTAATTTCATTTTAGCATAACTTTTTCATACGGACTCCGATTTTAGCGTATAATATGTTGTTTCGAAGCTAATTTTGTGCTCTATCACTTGGCATAAATTATGGACAGATTCAAAGATGTTTATTGATAATTATTATTTAGGAGATCTATTGGCTTATGCAAGCTCATTTTGACTTATTTGTGCCACATTTTTCTTGAGAGAATTGACACTTCATTTTGCAGGGATTTGTTGGAGTTGAGCTAGAATCTGAGGACTTAATTTTTGCAAGGACTCCATTGAGAAAAGATTTTGAAATGAATCCTCATACTTTATTTAATCATTATTCATTAAGGATTTAATCTGCGTAGGAGCTTCAAAAAGGAAGATTGAGAATTATTTCCCTTGTATTTTTTTAAATGATAATGTTTATTGCTTAAGAAACATTGTACATGGAAATTAAAAGAAATTTTCAATTGAGCTCAGTATTGATACTTTGATTATTTCTCTTGAACTTTAGCTTTTGATCTGTGATAAATTTCGAGGTTATTAATTAACATATATTGGAGCTGAAATCTTAATCACAAATCCTGTGCTGAACAGTTGTCTCTGCATATTTCCTTGCATTTGCATCTCATTGCATTGTACATTTTATCAACGCAAAAATTAATCGAGCATTAATTAATTATTTAATTTGATTTAAGACCACACAACTAAAAATCTCCGTTCCATGTGTTCGACCTTGGTAGACTTGCCAAGTAAAAATATTCCACAACATTCAAAGTTTGTGGTATTTTGATCGACCGAAATTCACTTCCTATACTACAATTCCTCATTCTTTAAGAGGTGGATTTCACCCTCATCGATCTCACATAGATATTTTAACAAGAAATCTAAGAGAGTTGGAAATCGTAAAAAATATTATGTGTGGATTTAATTAAAAATCGTTTACTCAAATCACTCTACACTTTATTTAAGGCACATGAAAATTCAAATTAAGATGAAATTTGGATACTAATTAAAGCACATTTCAAGCATCATTACTGATTTTTGTGGAATTTTTGGACGAACCGTCAATTAGATATGAATTTAAGAGCTTAGTTTGGGTAAAATATGTAATTTTCAATAAAATAAATTTAGTTAATTATCTATAACTCACAAAAATACAAATAAACAGTCAGATGGTATAACATTAGTTGCTCAACAATATGACATTCTTCATTAAAATAAATGATGTAAAATAGACATCCAAATTTACAAGCGAACATAGGGGGTGTTTGTGCAAAGAAGAAATTAAAAACTTACAAATCAAACTATGCACATGGGTACTTTTGGAATAACAGAATATTTAAGGGAAAACATGCGATTTTTACAATATTTTTTTGTAAAGAAGACCTTTCTTCCTCAGTTAGGGCACGATGTTGGGGGCGGAGGTGGCGGGCGCACTCGGGGGGGGGGGGGGGGGCGGGCACGGGTGGTGTACGGCCGTTGGTGGAGGCGGTTGTGAGGCGTGGGGCGACACCGCCCACGGGGCTGCGGTTGTGGAGCGGCGATGGCCTCAGGTGACGGGCGAAGGGGGGCTGTGACCGGAGCGGCTGCGAGCAGGTGGCGTCGGATGGGGGGAGTTGTGAGCGGGGCAACGCCAACACCAGCCGCGGGGCCGTGGCTGCGCGCAGGAGGGCCGGCAGGCGGAGATGACCACCGCCGCTAGCAGCGGTTGCTGAGGCCGAAGGTGGTGGCCAGGCCGCTGCTTTGTTTTAAATTTTTTTCTATTTAGATTTGATTTTTTTAAAATTTAAATTTTATTTTATTTCTAAAAAATGAGTAATAATAGAAAACGAATGCAAAGAGGGTGATGGTGATGGTGAAATAGATGGATATGATAAAATGACATGATGTGAGAAGAAAAATGAGACAATAAAAACGATGACGAATGATAAAAAGGGAAACTACCTGAAATGGAAGCAATCTCCTAGGGTATGCTCTCGAGAAGCACGATCTTCGCTCGAATAGCCAGCAAGCGATGAGCTCGAGCAGCACACAGGTGCGGCTGTGATGTTGGCCAAGACGCCAACGGATCTCACCGGAGAGAGGGATGTCGTCGCTCGACCACTTTGTAATCATTCTATTTTTTCATTTTTTTCTATTTATTTTTAAATATCTTTCTTTGACAAAATTTTTATCTTTTTGTGCGAGGACCTGGTGGACTTGGAGCGGCTTTCTTAAAGTCGACGCATCTCGAAATGCATCGGAGTTCGACGATTCGTGGACCAATTTAACTGTTGAGATGCCAAAAAGATTTTCATTTGCGTTAACTTGTAATAACTGCATTTAAAGCAGTCCTCGTTTGGGTTCTCGTGTGTGTAATCGAATAAAAATACTCTCTATGTTGTGTGGTTGCTTGACGTAGAATAGATCCTGCACTCATGGCTCTTAGAGCTTCATAGGTCTGTTTGTGCTTGTAACATCTAGGACCACACTTCATCATTAACGAGACACACTTAGATCACAGAGCTATTAGTCAAAGTTAATTTGTTCATCACTCGCTAATAAAACTAACTGTTTAGGAATGGTTTTCTCGTTTGCATTTCATATAGTGTAAAATTTCAATACAGTATTGCATCCCACATTGTAGAGAGCTGGAGGCACTGTAAGTCTTCTTACTTAAGCATTCATCATCGTTTTCTCGATCGCATCAACTTTTTTCAATTCTCTCTCTCTCTCTCAGTTTTTCTAACTTAGGGTAAAGAAATTGGAAATGGACGGTAGACGTGATTGCTTGTGTGGATTAACTACAGTGATAACTAATCTCTAAAATCGGAACTGCTAATTGAATTGGATAAAAAATGATTAAAATTAAGCTCTGTTTGCGGGAGAGTAATCCTGACCTGGATTTCAGGTGGAGTGAGGGTATAGAGAGTGTGTGCACACACTAAGATAGAGCCCAAATCCCCGCCTTCTATATCAACATACCCCGCTCTTAGTGAATATCACAGGCTGAAGTATTCGAAGTTCAACAGACCAGCACCAAGTAGCATCCGCTTGCTTCGGCAAGTAGATAGGTGTGAAGCAGCGGTACGATGTGACAAGTTGCTAGTAACCCTATGGGGCGAAGTGGTAAGCCTTGTCAGCCTCTGCCTACTTTGGTAGGTAGATAGGGGAATGTCCCTGAACTTTACCGGTATTAACTGAGTAATCTAGTAATAGGAGCTAAGGGAGGAAAGGCATTGGTATCTTAGGCGACATGTTAAATAGGGGAGACGCTTCCGACATTGAGCCGACTTCCCTATAGGCCATCACGTAATCCTTGCTAAACTTTGCTTCAAAATCACACTTAAAATCAACCAAATTAATCGGACCCAGCTTCGGGTCCTTCACCGTGTTGAGTGTGAATTTGGGGTTTGATCTTGCGTTTGTTTTGTGTCTGTCCGTGTGCGTTATCCTGTGTACTTGCATGTTTTCCACCTCGATTCGCTTACATTCATCGATTCCTCTTCAACACGTCGGGATATTGGTCATCATATCCAGGTCACTCCTCTTCGACCATAATCCGATTATCTTCACCTTCTTATTCCTCCTCATACCTCCATCCAGACCGTGAAGTCAGAACTTCGACTGACTTCCCCACTTCTTCGCATTTCTCACCTACCCCACCTTCTTACACTCCGGGTCCACTTCCATCTTGGGCTGACTGTCCTTATTCTTGAGAGCTTGCCATAATCAATGAACTAAACAAAGAGCAAGCCACTGCTGAGACAAATGATTGGTATAATTATGTACCCCCACATACCTCATTCTAATTCACATATACACATCCTGAGTTGACCTTAGGGCATGACATGGTCGATAAAACATATCGAATGGAGAGGCATGCACCTTATCATCTTTCTGACTTGATTGACCTTTTGACCATCCTTCATATCACACATTCGGAGAGCCTACACATTCACGGGATTGGACTCATGGATTCAATCTAGGAACTCCCTCTTTATTGACTCCATCATATGAGGCTCCGACCAATATATGCCATTCAGATGGTCCATACTCAACCCAGCATTACATGCCAGAGTCTAGGTATGTTGTGTATGAGAACCTAATATCTCAGCGTTATCCTCCAACTGAACAGGCCTCTTACATGATTTGTCATGAGAACATTTTGAAGGATGACATTTCTAGACTTATTGAGAAAAAATGAATTATTTGGTAATAAGTTAAGAGATGTCCTCAAATATTGCACTCAATTTCTGCCAGCCTGGGTATGAAAGTGGAAAAAGAAATATTTGGATTTGATGTTGAAAATCGAGCGGACATTAGGGAACCCACACACTCTATACAACTAAGTCAATTATACCCCCCCTTCTACTAACCACTTGCCCTCCAATCTCGAGTCTACACTTTCTTCCTCCCATCCTTCACATATCGAAAACATCAAAAAATTGAAAATCCTAAAAAAATCAAAAAAATTGAAAAAAAAAGTCACATGAAAAATGAAAATGAAACAGATCTAAAAAACTGGAAGGGAAGCACTCAATAAGGAACTGATTTTTAAGCTTCCCTTAATAAAGGCCATAGATCACTTCTCCAACCTCAACAAATTTGTGAGAAGTAAATTAGTGCCTAAGAGGTCGGACAATAAGAGGACAAGGATTGAGAGACACATAGTGTCTATGGACACCTCCTTGGTGATGGGGAGAAAGACCAAGAGCCGCACAGTGAAGTGGTTGCCCTGAGTTGAGTGTGAAATCAAAGACACCATTTTTACCCATGCGAGAATCGATGATGACTCATCAATAAATATCCTTCCGACCTCCGAGTTTGACAAGCTCAAACTCGGATCACTTAGGAAGTCCATAGTGATCATTCAGTTGGTTGATCGATCCATAAAACGGGAGAGAGGAATCATTTCGGTCATCATTACTGTCCAAGGTGATCTACTCCGGATGGACTTCATGATCATTGACATTGAGCACTGAGGAGAGTTCACCCAGTCTCCATTATTCTCGGGAAGCTATTCTTAGCCTTGTCTAAGGAGACTATAGATTACGAGACTGGGGAGATCGATTTTACAACATCGGGAGCGCTCCGACTTCACTATTCTTTGATACACTTTACTCTAAGGTGACTCGCATATCCGCAGACAGTCGTTACCACTGAGAGATAGATGAGTCTCGTATCTCTACTACACCTGAGTTACCGTCTGTCTGGACGAGCGTTGGTTCAGACTTCAGAGACTCTCCACACCTCCACTTCACCAGCTGCTTGCACCCCCACCGTGACAGCTTATAAAGAGGACTCACGACCCGAAGCTATCATTGAGTCGGGCATGACTTTTGCTGATTGCCTTGACCATTTTGATGATCCGGCACAAGAGCCTAATAATGCCAAGCCAACTAAGATCACTAGCACCTTTACGAGACGTGTACTGACCCTTCAAGAATATTATTATCTATATGGTGACTCGTCTGATGAAGAACCAATGGTCAGCACCGCACGACATCCTGGACCTTCAAAGCAGACAACCCGGACTGAACTGACCCCACCCAAAATCACGGTTGCTCCTTCCTCTAGTCGGTTATCCAGTTAGAGGAAGTCGAGAGTTGATTCCACGAGGTGTTCCACCGAACCCCTCAAGGCCCATCACTCTTCTCTCCCTCTCAATGATTCAGGTTCTAGAAAACCAACTAAGAAAGTTTCCTTCAACATTCCGGAGAAGGAATTTTCGAAGGAATCCTCATCGGGTCCGGATTAGGTGGTTTATATGAGCGAGCTCAGTTCGATTGTTCTTAAGCCATATCTGAGCAAGAAGCCATGTGTCGGCCTTCGATGGACGATCCCTACACCTCACTATTATTCATCTGAGGACGATTCCAACAATGACGCATGTGTATATTATCCACCTCCTTGATCCCGCAAGAAGGTTCGTCACAAACCTTCTTGATCTGTGTATATTCTTACCCCTCCTTGTATAGATTTTCTTTCTTTTATTTCCCCCTCCCCAGTGATTCATATCACTTGACTCGGCTCCATATCGTCTCATTTTACGGCTATACTTGGGATGACCATATCTTAAGTATAGGGGGGAGTGACTAGAGTCTCTTCATTATTCTATGTACATTCTCCAGATCTCATCATTTCTCATACTCACTCCTGCCCTAAACTTAGGCTGACCATAGCCTAAGTATAGGGGGGACCGATGCCCACCCTGTGTATACTCATCCATTTCCCCTCTTATCCTCACCCGCCCCATTTTTGATCTTCTTCTACACTTAGGCTGACAGAGCCTAAGTATAGGGAGATGGAGCGACTTCTATACTTATTGTTACTTTAGCTCTCCTATGCTTAGCACGAACCATGTCTTTTTCCTCGCTTCTCGTGCTGTGAGGACATAGCACACGCTAAGTATAGGGGGCTGTGCATATATTACATATATACTTTACCCATTGCTCGTGCTTTCGCATATTGTTGTATATATTATGCAATAAAAATGTGGTGGGTAAAATATTGTTTTTTTGTAAAATACTTGTATACTTATATTGTATGTAAATTGTATAATTTGTATACTTTGTATAAAACTTATAAAATTCTTGTAGAATTTGTTGTAAAATAAGAGGTGTAACAATAAAAGCAAACAAAAAAAAACAAAAAAGGCTTCTTATTTACTCTTGCATATCATCCTTGCATTCAAAAAAGAAAGTCTTGCACTCCATTCATCTATATAGCATGCCATCTGCATCTCATCTGCATATCTAGCACATGCAAAGTGAAAAGTTAGTGGGTTCTGAACCAAGTTATGAATAGATATCGAGGATGGATTTGATTTGACCTTAATCTACCTAATTTCCCGGAGTTAAGATTTTTCAGGTCGAGTGACTTAATTCTTTGAGTCCGCAAGTCTATGTTCACATGTCATCTTGATTGTACTAAGTTGAATATTTCGTACATACGCATGATTTTTTTAGACAGTGACTTAACTTGGACAAGCACCATGGACAAGTAGAATATTTCATACACACACATGATGAGGTGGTGAGGAGGTAAAATCCTTTGGCTTGGAGTAGTACACGCATGGAAACATCCGTCCTCCTCTAGGGAGGGCAGTGCATCTCAACCTAGTCTAGTGGCATTGACGTCTAACGACAGGATGCTGTGGGTTGCAATAAAGCTTCAAAAGAGGGATAGTCTACTGGCTCAAGAAGAAAAACTCCTTATGTACATGTTGCACCAAGTATATATGTCAAAAAAAGAGAAAAAGGAGAAAAAAATGCAGAATCTCCAAAAGTGGACATGCCTGATTGAAAAGTAAAATGCCTGTCGGAGTGTATATACAAGTATAGAAAAGTAAGAAGAGCTTCAAAGCTTGCAGCTGGATGACTTGTCTACACTGATCAAGCATCCTAGGATAGGTAGATACACTGGCTACTATCCATTCTTCTCTCCACACCCTCTTCTTGAGCCGGTTGCACTTGAACTTAGAAGGGAATACCTCACTCATCGAGGAAAGAGTTGCTAGACTAGGGAATTAGAGTTACCTTGTTAGATGAGGTTGGTTCTTTACTGTTTTTGATGTGGAGAGCTATATTTCACTTACACAGTACAAGTAAGATTCATAGTCATCAGAATTTGCAAATGAGAATCTGTTCTGACATGACTGTTGAGGCTATTTGAATAGAAGACTTGTGGAACTTAAAGGCTGTTAGGTCTTAAATTCAATTCCCAATAAAGGTTCCACCACACTATTAACCTAAAGGTCGAGTCAAGCTCCATTATCACCTTTTGTTCATGACCTTGGTATGGAACCCCAAATCATTTCACTCTTGCATTTCATTTTAGTTGCTCGGGGACGAGCAAGGTTTAAGTATAGGGGATTGATCAATCTGTGATTCACCACTCTAAAAGTTGAAAATAGAGCTTTGTTCCCTAGTAATTAGCTGCATTTCATCACTTATATTGCACAATTAGCATTCATGCATGTGTAAATAGTTTCTGCATTCTAGCATGCATTTTCGCATTAAAATAAGAAGCGAAATCCCCTTGTAAATATCACCTGTAAAATATAAAATTTCCCTTATTTGTATATATTTTATACTAATTCCAAATCTAATAAAATCAGCTCTATAATGTATATTACTAACACTAATAAAGGAAAAATATCAAAAAAATACTAACTTGTAAAATTGACCAATAAAGCCCGAGCCCCTGTTTGAGATCAAGAACCTTAAAATGTGAATATCTCTCTCAGATAGTGTCTGATTTAGGTCTACTCACTTTTAAAGTAATATGCATTCAAAGACCTTCAAAACAAGACCAATTTCATAGAAATTGGAGTTCGTATGTGAAACTTGGATTTTGGGTCCCTATTGTATATTATACATATTGACCAAAATACCCTTTATTTTATCTTTTTATTTTCTTAATTATTAAAAATCCAAAAAATTAAGATTAATTTGTAAATATTCTTTCCATATTTTCTCTAACTTTATTTTGATTTTTCTTGAATTAAAAATGATAAAAATTGCAAAAACTAAAAATACGGTATTTTATGCATATAAGATACCACCCAAAATACTTTTTGTAGATGATTTCTTTTGATTTTCGATCCTTCATGAAAGTTGCATATCTCATCTAGACGAGCAACTTTTCTGTTGACCACTTTTTGATTTGACTTAGTTTTTGTTATTTTTAATTCCTGAATTTTTCTAAGTACGACACGTGGCCGCTCCTGGAGCTGCCACGTGTCACCCTCTTTTTTTTATTAATTTATTAATTTCATATTTTATTTTATTTATTATTTATTATATTTATTGTTATTTATTTTATTTATAATTAATTATATTTATTTATTTTCCCTTCATTATTTTCAGTAGCTTACTTATTTACTTTATTTATTTTATTTTCCCTCCCCTTTTACTTCTTCTCTACTCCAACTTCTCATCCAAGTCACCACTTCCTCCACCACTCCTCCATTTTCTCCTCTTCTTTTCCAACTTCCTCCTCCTCCTCTTTTTATTCCCGTTATCCTCTTCGTTCATCTTCATCTGCCTTCTGATAGGAGAATCTCTAGCCTGACACTTCGTCCAGGTGACCGCTCGATGAGGATGGCTTCGAGCGAAGACGAACTTCACGATGAGATCCGAAGGTTCCCAACCTTCGTCGCTCCTCCTTCCTGGAAGGGCTTTAGCTTCTCAATGCCTCATCGGGCATTGATTGAGGTCAAGACAAGGAGCGACGACCTTCACGCACCAACAACCCCGACGAACCTCTCCTGGTAATATCCTTCTCCTTTTCCTTTTCAATTTTTTATTTATCTGATATTTTTATTGTTGTTATTCTACATCATCATCACCAAATCATTTTCATCATCCACTCCCCTATCATCATACGCATTCACTATTTTGATCTATCATCTGCATTCACCGCATCAACACACCATCATCATTCCATATCACACCACACTTTCATCCACAATTTTATTTCCCGTTTACAAAAAAGATCAAAAAAAAAACAAAAAAACAAAAACAACAGCCAGAGCCACAACCATCCTCCTCCGACCTCCGCCTCCTGGTCGTGCCTCCTCAGTCGTTCCAGTCAGCCCTGCTGCTGCAGACACGCTCTCCTCGCCAGCCTCCATGCAGCCCTTAGTCGCGACACTACGTTCTCCTCCTCCGCTGCGTGCTCTGGCCCTCTATTGCGCCACAATTGTGCTTCCCCAGTCTGCGTGTGGCCACGCGCTCGCACCCTTGCCAGCTCCACCTGCAGCACCTCCAGGTCGCCGACCTCCCTCGTCGACCGCGCCCCAGCGGCTGCGCCCTCCTGCACCGCCCACCACCTGGAGCCTCCGTCGTGCCTTCCTGCCCTCCTCCGCAGCATCCAGTGGCTGCAGCGCCGCCCACGCGTGTCCAACGCCACTCGTGCACCGCCCCTGGTCCTGCAGATCGCCAGCCCTCACGGCACCCCGCTCCAGCCGGCCAGCCCCGGGGATCGGTTTCTTAAAGCCACACCCCAGACCCGCGGCTGCCAACTGCCCGTTGCGCGACCGTCCACCACCTCCAGTTGCGTGCCCCCATGACACGCGCCCCTGCACCATCCCCTCCTACGGTTGCGGGACACACCATCGCCCTCTGCCCAACATGGCCGCCCGTTGGTCTCCCGCACGCTGCCGCTAAGCCGCACGCAACTCTCGCCCTTCCAGTGGCCCGTGGCCCCCTCCTCCGCGTGCCTCAACCACACGCCTCCTCGCCACGTGGCGCTCCACCGGTAGCTCCTGCCTGCGCATCGTCCACGTCGTGATGCCCCTCGGAGCCGCAGGCCACCGTACCCACAAGGCCCCACCGCCCATCACCACCGCGTGCGTAGCCGCGTGCTACCATTAGAGCCTGGCTACCCTCCTCGTGCCCTAGCGTGAGGAGTCTTTTAACCCACGTTTAACAAGGTTATTTTTTTTTAAATGCATACTTAGTCCGTCGTGTTTCTTTATTTGCAAAACAATCCCTTGTGCACATTTCAATTTGTTTACTTCACTTTCTGTATTGCAAATACACCCCTGACTTTGAGCATTAATTTGAGATATCATTTCAAATCATTCCTAATCCTAAAAATTGTATACGATAGAACATGTAATTCTTTATCTATTAGATATCTAATTGGATTTTTGTAAGCATTGGATAATTAGATAAAATTATTATGGACAAACTTTGCATATTTTACCCATTCCGTGGTATGTAAATCATATTTAATTAAATATTGCCCCAAAAATTGTGCAAAAATTCCATATGATGCCTCTATATGCTTTTTAATTACTGTTAAATTTCATCGCAAATGGAGATGTCTTGTGCATGAAATAAATAGTCGAGTGATTTCTGTAACTGATTTTTAATTAAATCCATATATATCATTTTTGCAAAATTTCAACTCTCCTGGATTTCTAATTAAAATATCTTTTGAGATAAATTACTCTCTGAAAATTTTGATTTTGTGGATTTGTTAGAATTTAATAACCCATAGTCACTCTGTTTTCAGTAAAAAATCATAAAAAATCATATATTCTCAAAAAATTCCAAAATTTTAATGTAGTTTTATTTCATCATATTTCACTTCCAGTAAATTTTTCATAATTTTTGCATTCTGTGTGCATGAAAAAAATGCATAAAATCCCAAAAAAGTTTACACTTTTCATTATTGCATTTTAAATCCAAAAATTTCAAAAAAAGAAAAATACATTTTGCATTCATCGTTGGATTAGGTTTACAAGAAGACTGAATTTGGATTAATCTCATATTAAAATTAATTTGGCTAAGTTGCATATTTTCCTAATAACCTGGTTCAATTGCATTTTTGCATCTGCATTTCTTTTACATAAAAAATTACAAAAAAACCGCTTGGAAAACAGTGAGCTAATTCGTCTAATTTGATCTGACATTGTTCATTTGCCTCCTTGAGTCGACCCTGGGGCTTGTCCAGGTTAAAAATATATAAAACCACGCTTTAATTAATTTGTTGATTCGTCGACTCGTGTGGTTAATTTTTGATCAATCCTAATTGCCCGACTACAACAAAGCGACACGATTAATTAGGGCGATCCAGCGATCAATCAGTGTTGAGGCATACACTGCTCAATTTTATCATCTCAAAAAGTACAGAACAGGAATTTACAAGACAAAATTAGAGAGAGCAAAGAAATATGCGATGGGATTGAAGATTGGCTTGTGAGCTAAATTCTTAGGGAGCATGCCCAAGATATTTGTCGATGTTGTGAATGCATCGCTAGCTATTAATGGAGAACATCGATTGACCCAAAACCATCATAAAAGATAGGCGAGGGGAGTGAAAGCCTTGGTGTTCGTCATGGTACTTTTAAAAGTCCTAACAAGAAGATAAAGAGTGGGTACCATGTCAAGGAAGAGGGTAGGGTCAAGCCTACAAAAAGACCATGAGTTCCTATTTGTCCTCATTGCACGAGAAGTCATCGTGGTGAATATTACAAGATAATGGAAACTTTTCTAAAGTGTGGTCAAAAGGGTCACTTCATCCATGATTACCCAAAGATGAAGTATACATATGATTTGCTAAAGAATTCGTATCTGAAAAAGAAGATCATGGGACGAGTATACTCTATCACAACTGAGCAATCATAGGATCCCAATCAGGTTGTAGAAGGTACACTTCTCATCTCAGGTTTTTATAGCTAGAGTGATTTATGATCCATGAGCTTCTCATATGTTTGAATACATTATATTTGCTAGATTGCTTAATTTACAACATACATAGATGAGATTTATATTATATATTTCTTCACATGTCGATGAAAATGGTACTTCTGGGTCTTCTTACATGAGGTGCCCATCGAGATTGAGGAAAAACTATTTGTTGCAATTCTAATCCTCCTAGAATTTACAAATTATGATGTCATTTTAAGAATGATTGACACTATGAGAACTATGTACATGTTCTTTGTAGGGAAAAGAAAGTCCTACTATGTAGGCTAGGGGAATTCGAGATCCAAAATAAGGATTTTAAGAAACCCATCAAGCGGATGTTTGTCTCCTTATTAAAGGCACATCTATTGTTGTCAAAGGGTTGCAAGGCTTTTATTGCTAGTACGGTAAAGATATAGGCTCAACATGTTTCTATTGCTGATGTGCCAATAGTTCGCGAGTACGTTGATTTTTTCTCGAAACCTTCATGGTTTACCTCCTCATAGAGAGATCGACTTCACTATTAAAGTCATACTGAGATCATCTCCCATATCCAAACCACCTTATTGCATGGCTCCGACGGAGTTAAAAGAACTTAAGAAGCAACTTGAAGAACGTATTGAAAAAGGCTTTATTTAGCCTAGTCTCTCCCCATGGGGTGCTGATGAATCTCCATTTCATCACCTTTATTCTATCATTTTGACCTTAGAAACCCTAGCAATTGCAAGAAAATAACCTCGATTTGCATATAATAGCATCCATTATTTATTGTATTATTTGTATATAAATAAGGGTTTTAATGCTAAAATTGTAGAATAAAGAGAAGAAAATAAAAGGAAATAAAATATCGAAAATATTTTACGACCCTAACCGCGAGACCAAGTCCAGAATGGAATTGGTCGACAAGGAATAAAGTAGGGGGAGATAAGGGCCAAAAATACCATAAATACCTCATTTATTTATTCATTAATTATGCATTTTGATACCTATTTTATTCTTTGTTATTTATTCATCAAATGAAGAAAATTTGTACACAAAAGTTGTAGATAATAATGCAAGTAAAAATATAAAATTGAGTTTGTACAAAAATAATATACGCTGTACATTTTATACCCAGAATAAAAAGCCAAAAACTAAACTTCACAGACCCATATCTTTCAAATAAATGCTCAAAACATAATAAAATCATCTCTAATTGTATATAACTTTTCAAGAACTATTTAATGGTGGTGGTTTTATATTTTTTGGAGTTATTATGTAATAGTTAGGTTTTGGGCCCCTATTGTACCTAATATCGATTAAAATATTCAATTTATTCATTATTTATTATTTTTACAAATTCTTATTTTTATAATTTTGTAAATATTATTTATAACACATGTGCCTAGTAAAATTAGAATAAATTCAAGAAGAAAAAGGAAAAATAAAATAAGTTTATGTAAACTACATAGACAAAAGACATATGCTTCTATATGTATATAAATAAAAGGGAATACATTCTTTTATTCTTTAAATTCTTTTATATTTTTCTAATATTGTAAACATTATATATATTCTATTAAAAATACAAAACTAAAATAAAACTCATTAAAATACATTAAAAATAAAATAGTATACATAAAACATAGGTAAACTACCTATAAATAAACCTACATAATATACATCTCTATTTATTTAAATGTACAAATCATTCCATAAAAATAAAACAAAAATATATTTATACTTACAAAAATAAGTTATAAACATATAAAATAATAGAATAAAATAATAAAATATATAAAATAAAAATAAAAATTACAAAATACAGGTACATATACCTTATAAATAAGACATTAACAATAAATTTGTCATAAAATACATCAAAAAATAAATAAAGTACTACATAAAATAACAAAAATTTTTATTTTATACTCGAAAAATAATAAAATCATTTACTAGATTTTAGTAATTATTCTTTAATAAAACTCCATGTTTTGTCCTGTAGCGACCTAGGTGGACTAATCCCCGCGCGTCAACTGTTGACCGCGGTCAACTCCTCTGTCCCCAGTCACCTGGGGTGACAGACGTCCATCAAGCGATCTTCTCCCATTTCCCCTTCCGAACCCTTGATTATCTCCCTTCGATTCCTTCACAAAATACCTTCGTTCATCATCCCTCAATCACGCCACCTACTTAGAACGCCCAGAAACCCAAACGATTATTTGATTAACCCCGGTAAATAAGGGTGCACCACCATGTCTATAAATAAACGCTCCCGCCTTCCTTCGCAAATTTGGTCAACCTTAGCCCTTCTTCCACCCTAGCCTTTGGTCCAGATAAGTTCCTTGTGACAGGTGGAAGCTCCTGGAGGCTTGCATCGGTCGGAGAAGGCGGGGCTGCACCCACGGCGGCGCTCTAGGGAAGCCCTGCTCCCTGGTGTTCCACCAGGTATAAGAGCTGCTTTTCTTGCTTGGTTAGCTAGGTTTTCATACTGCATTTCATTTTCGTAAGTAGTCTAGTGATTAGCTTAGTGGTTAACTTAGATTAGTTAAATCAAAGTTCGTCGGAGCTCCACTCCGACGAACGATTTAGTCGGGAACCCTCTGTGCTCCGACCCTCCTTTCACCACCACTTCGTTCCCTCTCACATTCTCCATCTCCTGATCGCCCCAGAACAACCAGAACCCTCCCAGTTCTGCGAATCGAAGCTCACCTCATCCCCTTGTCGGAGCTTCGTCGCCCATACCATTTTCACCGCATATCAGCTTCAACTCCCGGTCGAGGTCGTAGCCTTCGAGCCGTCCGTTCTTTCTGTGCAGGTTTGGTGATCAAAGAAGCCCTCCCGGGCTCATTTGTACCCGGCACGAGGTTCCTGGAGGTCCCTTTCTTCTCCGAGCTTGCTAGACCTCCTCGGACCTCCAGGAGCCCATCTGAAGACATCTCCAGACGCGGGGAGCTCCCAGGAACGCGAAGAGACCCACATCGGCGCAGGAGGAGGCTGGAGGAGCTTGCTGTACCCGATCGAAGCTCGCCAACGGCGAGCCCCTTCCCAGGTCTTCCAACATGCCTCTTAGCCGTCCGATCAAGGAGGGGAACCCAGTTCTGATCAGAACCGTCCGATGGAGCTACGTCGCGACCGTTGGATCCTCCTCTTGGATCTAATCCTCACCGCTCACCGGTGAACCGTCATCGGGGCACGAGGGGACGCCACGTGTCAAGTGGATCACATCCAACCATCCTCCAGCACACACGTTTAGGGGTAATTTGCACTTATACCCCTGCCATTTTTGTATTTATTGTTTAGTCCTGCAAATTAAATATAGCGTTTAAAATCAAGTGAAAATTTTGTAAAAAGACTCGGAACTTATTATAATTACAAATAGGTCCATTCCACGTTACCTCACGTGCTGTCCCACGTAAGTTGGGAAAATTGTAGGGAAACCCCCGTGGTTTTGTGTATTCAAAAAAAGGTCCAATAAAATGCAATACAAGTATTATATTTTTGTGAAATTTGTAAGCAGGCCCTTGAACTTTTAATATTTGCATTATCCCTGCCTATAGTAGCCACGTGTCGTCCCACGTGGTGGGTTATTTGCATATGTACCCTGACTGTTTTTGAAATTGTGATTTAGCCCTGGAATGTTAAATAAACGTTGAAAACTTTTGGTTAACTTGTACAGAGCCCCTTGGATTTTATTTTTTTGCAAAAATTCCCCTGTCAGGACATGTATTTTTGTATTCTTTATGTATTTATTAAAAATACCTACATTACTACTAAAAATACGAAAAAATAGGGATAAATGCTTCATGCTATGTATTTTCATGTGCATATTTTTAATGAGCATTTTTTGCATTTTATCTAATTTTAAAAATTAAAAAGGAGCCTAATTAGTCCTTATCTAATTTATAAAATACCAAAAAAAATATAAAAACCTAATGAAAAATTACAAAAAATTATATATATATATATTATATTTTGATATTTATTGAGTCTAGACAATAAAAACCCCTAAAAATAATAAAAAGAAAATTAAAAAATCAGAAGTTCCAAAATCCAACAAAAAATGTAAAAATTCCACAAAAATACCAAAAATATGTTTTTATGTTTTAAAATTATCTATATATTATTATGTATGTATTAAAATTAATTTGGATAATTTTAAGACTTATTTATTATTTTTAAAATCCAAGTTAAGTTCGGATTATGTATTAATCCCATTATTGAGATATTTTTGACTTTAAAAATACGTAAAAATTAGCAAAAATATAGAAAAAATTACAAAAATATTAGAAAATTATAA
Organism: Ottelia alismoides; assembly: GCA_037367405.1. Taxonomy (NCBI): domain Eukaryota; kingdom Viridiplantae; phylum Streptophyta; class Magnoliopsida; order Alismatales; family Hydrocharitaceae; genus Ottelia; species Ottelia alismoides. The sequence continues at coordinate 1,775,979 of JAZKJV010000901.1, forward strand.
AAAGCACAAAAATATTTTATTTCCTGAATTTTGCTTATTTTTACCTATTTTTATAAATATATTATCTCTCTTGCCCTTATTATATATACACATCTTATTTTACATAAAAAGAAAATATAAAAAATATACTATACAAAATAAAAATACAAAATCAAAAAATTTAAAATCAAATAAAAAAATATAAAATCAAAAATAAAAAAATTAATTGAAATTTTAAAACCCACAAAAAGAATTATTTGCACAAATGACTTGGTTGTACATAGATAACCATAGGATACCCATTTTGCTCTATGTGGTTCGACCTCTACATGCTTATACACTATGCATTTTATGGTAGAGAAAATAAATATTAATTCCACATTTTTTGGGGTTCACTTATTTTATTCAATATTGTGGGTTAATTGCTGATTAATGGAGGACTTTCGGGTGGTCGCTTCAGCGATTGGATGTTTATCTAGACCCTCAGAATTCTCCCGTTATCATGTGCTCATGTACTCTTTATCAAAGAGAAGGATGGGACACTTAGACTATGCATTGATTATCGAGCTCTGAACTAGAATACAATCAAGAATAAGTACCCCTTACCTCGAATAGATAATCTATTCGATCAATTGTAGAAGGCTGCCATCGTTTCAAAATTTGATTTAAGATTGAATTTCCACCAGCTAAGAGTTATGGTAGAGGATGCCCCCAAAACAACTTTTAGATCAAGATACGGGCATTACGAGTTTCGAGCAATATCATTCGGATTAACCAATGCTCTTGAAGCATTCATGGACCTCATGAACATGATGTTCCATGATTTCCTGGATAAGTTTGACATAGTTTTTGTTGATGACATCCTTATCTATTAAGAATATAAGAAGCATCATGAAGCATACTTGAGGAGAGTTTTAGAGACATCACTAACTCTATGCTAAGTTCTCCAAGTGAGAGTTTTGGATTGATAAGGTGAATTTCTTGGACATTTCATGTTGAAAGATGTGATATCTGTTCACTCGTCAAAGGTTGAGGGTTCTGAACTGGAACCAACCAAAGAAAGTTACAGAAGTTCGTAGATTTTTGGGTTTGGTTGGTTATTACAAGCGTTTCATTCAGGACTTCTCAAAGATAACCCTATCTATGAAGAAATTGATGAGAAAAGAACCAAATTCATATGGAATCCACAACGCGAAGAGAGCTTTCAAAAATTGAAGGGTACGCTGAGCTCCCATTTTGACACTTCCATCAAGAATAAGAGGTTTTATAGTGCACACTGATGTTTTGGGGTCAGGACTTGGTGTTGTTCTGATGCAACATGATAAGGTCATAGCTTATGCATCTCAACAGTTGAAAATTCATGAGAGAAACTATCCTACTCATGATCTATAGTTGGTCACTGTTGTTTTTACTTGGAAGTTGTGATACATTATCTCCATGGAAAGAAATTCCAGGTGCTTACATACCATAAGAGCCTCAATATCTTTTCTTTCAAAAGGACTTGAATATAAGGCAACATAGATAGTTAGAATTACTGAAAGATTATGACTTCTCCTTGGACTGTCATTCAGGAAAAAATAATGCAGTGGCATAAGCGCTCAACAGGAAATGGGAAGCTAAGTTTGCTCGCATGAGATTGAAATGGAAGCTTGTCGAGGATTTTGTTCAGTGGAAGCTTTTTATAGATGGGCACTACGATATTTTTGTTGCTGGATTGCAAATTCACTCAACATTAATTGAGAAGGTTTTGTCAGCATAAAAAGTTGATCCGGAACCATCATACAAGAAGTTGATCCAGAGGCATCAAAGAAGTCTTCTAACGAGTTGTCGATTGCTGTCGATGGAGGACTGAGATTTAGGAACCGATTATGGGTTTCTAATGATCAAGAGATTAAAAAGGAGGTATTGGAGGAAGCACATAGTTCCATATACTCTATTCATCTAGAGAGTACACAAATGTACAAGGATTTACAAAGTAATTTCTGGTGGAAAAATATGAACCGAGAAACTGCAGAGTTCATTTTGAGATGTCTCATTTGTCAACGGGTAAAGATTGACCATCAAAGGACATCTTGAGAATTGCAACCATTGGACTTGCCAGAGTGGAAGTCTGAGCATCACTATAGATCTAGTAGCGGGTTTCCCTCCCATTGAGGGTGCCAAATGTGATTTCATTTAGATGATTGTGAATTGATTGACTAAATTGGTACAATTTTTACCTTTTCAGTGTGGTCAATCTATAAAGAGTTTAACAAAGTTATATGTCCATGAGACAGTGAAGTTGCATCTCTTGAGCTTCGTTTGGTAGTCGGTGTACACCGACATATCCCTCGTTTTAACCCTCCCAACCTGGATTGGGATTACTTGTATTGACCCTACAATTTCTTTGGTATAATGTTTTTTTAACTATGTCAAAAAAATTATTAACGTAAAAAATATATTACAATCATTAAAAAATTAATATAACGCATAATCAATGTCACATCACATCACAATTATTATTCCAACCCTCCAAACAACTACTATTCACAAGGAATACCCCAACCCAACCCAACCTAATTACCTAACAGACCCTTGGTTTTCCCTTATTAATAGAGGGAGAGAGAGAGAGAGATTGACAGAGAAGGTTAGGTTGTCGTCGCAAGATAGCCCGTCATTCCACTTAACAACGGTCACGGGGGATTGTTCTCAATGCATCCGATCTGAATCGCGACTGAGGGGAGGAGTTGTGGGGAGGAATCGACCTACGGTTGGCATTTCTTTGCATCTGGTATGTGTTCTACCGTTTAAGATTATCGAGCTTTATATCTTGGAACAGTATGTGTCTTTCTTCTACTCCCAGATTTATTTTGCTCTCCTTTCCAATTTCATGATAACATCGGCTGAATTCTTATTTCACATCCCTCTCATCCCATTGATCAATGACCATGAAAGGGGAACCCCAAACACAGTCGTAAGGCCAGACATTCATCATTTTTACTGTTAATTAGAACCTTGTTTATTGATGTATTGTGTGAGGAACACCTGAATTGAACAGGTAGATAACATAGCCACTAAGAAGATTACAACCAAAGATCTACTGAGGGTACTGGTAAGGTAAGATGATAACGGTTTACAAGCCCTCTCTTCCTATAGGTAGACGTCAGCAATATTATCTTAGAAACATGGGATTTAATCTCTACCTTACAATATTTATACTACGCATGGATGCTTACGAATCAGCATAATAATGAATGCAGCAAGAAATTATTAATATAGTTACGGAGAATCTAATTACCATGGAAAATTAGATCTGTTATAGAGCATACTTGTGATGTTGCAATCTGTTATAGATGAGTCACATTAGTTGTGTATACCTTAGACAACAAAACAAGCAATTTTTTTGGGACCATTAGCAACTAGATTTGGGTATACATAATCGCTACCTAAACGAATGAGTGTCAGTTAATAACAATGGCACAATAACGGTAAGCGGAGCTAAGTGCTACACATCACAGTGGGAGCCACCTCGCTTACCGGATCCGATACATACATCAATGGTCTAAAGGGCAACACCTCCAGGGGGTGTCACTTCAGCGGAACCTAGTGGGAAGTCCACATATTGACTCAGTTGATGTCACTATGATGTGCTAAATGTACGATCAAACGTGCAAGTGAAAGCTGCTAGTGCAAGCGATGGGTATTAATGGACCGACATTTTAAGTGTACGCAAGCAAATCTAAGGTATATTTATTATATATATTATCGTGCCATCATCGTTCTTATTGATTGTATCAAGTGATTCTCTAATTTTGTATCTTTCTTAAAGCATGCTAAGCTGTTTGGCTTACGAGCATTTTGTCGCTCCTGTGGACGATCCTCAGAGGAGTAGCAGTTGAGAACTTGAGGTCATTTGAGTGGCTTACGGAATATTGGATATTTCTACTCGGTAGTACCCGTTTCCTTTTCTTTGTCTCATTGTTAGATGTACATAAGGAACATTTTATGAGTTGTGCTACTCTAGTCTTCTGACAGATGTAACTTTTGTCTTTGATTATGTCAAAGATACTCGGTGAATGATTTTCTTTTATTTGACGTAATTCAAATGATTCCTTTGCTTGCTTTTTCGATCTTCTTCTAAATTATGAATTTGATATACATGTGTAACTCTCGGATCCGACGTGACATGTTGCTTCCGCTAGTCACACTGATACGGGATATTACAGTTGATCTCTTGAACCTGTTTCAACCCAATCATGAACCCACCACCAATTGATTCATGCACTTTGTGAAGTTCCCTACTTGAAGCAAACCAAGAACTTGATGGCTAACAAATAACTAAAATTACATCATAAACCCTAAAATCGTTTTAATTGCAATATGGCACTTTATGTTAGTGGGAGTAAAGTAAAATTATAGGGATCTTGATGCAGTTGCAAAGAATATAAGAGAAATGGTGTGTTCGGTCAAGATTTTAATACTAATCAGAGTAAGATCATATGGATCTATTGAAAACTACACAATGAGAATATTTGGTGTAGAAAACTAATCAGAGTAATGATGCAGTTACAGAGAATATAAGATTAATGGTGCATTTGGTGCTCAAGATTTTCAAAGTCATGGTGTAGAAATTTAATCCTGAATGAAACATGTATAATATCGTACAAATCCCTACAAGTCTATTGAAAACTACACAATGAGAGTAACCAAATTTGAGTACAATGTCAGAATATTTCCCGCAATTATTGACAGTAATGTGGCTTGTAATATTTCATCGTATAGGCCACACATCACTCGCATTTGAACAGGATTTTTATTTTTTTTAAAATGTCGTTAGTATCTTCTCGATCCCGTAAAGTTGTTAACCCTTGCACCACAGATCATGTGGTTAACTCACGTCTATTTAAATGTTAAACTTAACCGGATTTCCTTTAAAAAGGATGCATATTATCCAATTTCTCTATCAAATTTAAAAAAGATGGCCTCCTCACATCCCCTTCCCTTCCACTTTCTACCTTTGTCCCCAGTGTTGCCCCCCCCCCCCCTGACGTCCCCACTCCTTTCAGCACTGCCCATGACCCCTACCCTGCTCTCCCAACCCCGACCTCCTCTCCACTCACCAATGTCGCTCTAACCACAACCTCTCCCCAAACACCCCCACTCCTTTCAGCACCGCCCATACCTGGAACCCCACTCCCCCATCCCCGACCTCCTCTGTCCTGATCTCCTCCTCCCTCTCCAACACCGCCCCAACCACCCCCACTCCTTCCAGCGCTGCCCACAACCGAATCTAGAGCCAAGGTTGGAGTGGCACCCTCGGTGGCAGGTGGATGCAGTGTAGTCCCTAACATTTCATGAGCCCTAGGCAAAGAAAAAAGGGCCCTTACAATTTTTTTTACTAAGAGCGAATTGTCCTTAGTGTGTTTACCATCAAGTATAGAATGAAAGATTCTATATTTGGAGAACATTTGGCCCTTATATAATCTCATTAAATTTTTAATTTTAACATTGAGTTGTTCACCGAAAATTCAAATCAGCAAGGGTCCATTTTTTAGTGAGTTGGTTCACCGAAAATTCAATTTTATCCCTACTTGAGAATTCGAAGTGAGAGAAGGAAAGGAAAAAAGTGCGAACTCCACTAGTCACCTCCTCCTCTTTTGACTCGTCTACTTCTATCGAGAGGCTGATTGGAGATCACCTGGTTATATATACTAAGAAGGCGGGAAAGCAGAAAGAGAAAGAGAAAAGTGACAGCTATGTGTGAGAGTTCCTATATTTCTCCTGCTTTCTGTAACTACTTTCTTTGATCTTGTCTCTCCTCTCATGGAATGAAATAAACCAGGGATAGAGCCAGATCTTCACCTTGGTTCGGATCGGAGACAGGAGAGTTTTGATCAGGCAAGCGAGTCGTAGACAAAAGGGCCCAGTAAGATAAATGTTATTTTATTCTTAAAATAAAAGTCATATCACATATAATGCTGGGACCCCAAAAGCTAATGGGCCATGGGCAATTTCACTTCAAAACTATGCTCAGCGTCTGCCTTGGAACTTGGATGATCGCGAAGGTGGAAGGTGTCTGGCACATTGCAGTTGCTTGGTTGCCCTCCGCTAATATGGACGGTGGACTCATGATGAGAGGAAAAGGTTGACACATGACCCTCCTCGTGACTATTGTGTATCTTTTTAGCATGCTCAAATATTTGATCAATCGGTTCAAGAAATCATCCCGAAAAATAATCATTTTCGTGAGCAGAAGAGATGGTTTATTAGTGAAAAATACAAATTTGGTGATTTGGTGGATAGATGGAGATCGGATAAAGAGAGATAAAATAAAGAGGACGAGGAAGAAGAAGAAGATGAGGAAGGAGAAAAAGTGCCACCCTCGAGGTGACTCACCTGGGGAAGAAGGGTGATAGGAAATATAGAAAAAGATGGGGAGGTAGAAGATCCACCATCTAATTCTCATACGGTTAGATTAACTTGATATTAACCCAAGGTATTGAATCAAGTAAAATTAACGACGGTGTAATACATAGCACCTTTACATGATCAAGGGGATAATAGTGATGCTTACCAGACCGAGCATATAATTTAGAAAGATTTTAAGGTTCGTGGAGTAAAAATACCTTCAAAATATTTCAGCAAATCCAATGTTTTTACAGTCACTCAAGAGCTGCACAATAAAGGATTAACTCGCACTACGAAAAATAAAGGATTAAAATCTGACGCTTTATTTTGCAAATGCTGACAAAAATATACAAAAATATGACATATTCTAGACATCCAGATTAACTTAATATTTTTGATGTATTTCAGCATTAATGTCGAATATTACTTATATTCGACGTTTGATAAATGTCGACCACTCTTAAATATAGACAAAGTTAACTTTCCCTTAACTCGGCATGCCTTTCCTCCAAACCTTATCCCCTCCATCCTCCCGAGCTTAGGAGTCAGGACACAACCTCCATTATCATACATCCAACTACGGAAAGTTTCCCATCCCATGTAACATGTATCACCCTCCCCTTTCGCGCTCCGCCTAAGCTTTTGTTGTTTTGAAGTCGGCGTCACTTCGAAAACTAACTAAGATGAAATCACACTTGCAGTCCTGCACGCAATAAACAAGCGAGCAACTACGATGTCTATGTATGTTTGAACCATTCTTAAAATATCAAAGAGCAGATAACTACCAACAATCATTGTTTCTTTCTCGGGCCTTGGATTGCCCTATAAATGATTTGTAGAAGCTTTATTCACCGTAGATATTCATTGTAATCACGATGAGGAACTTCGTGATTCCATATGATGACTGGCAATTGAGAAAGAGTTGAGTGTTGTTATCACAAAGTGGCACACGACGACTAGCTACTCCACCTAATGGCAACAAGTTAGTTGGATCTAGATGGGTATTTACAATCAAATATAATGCTATTGGATTGATTGCTGGATGCGAGGCTCGATTAATCGTCAAGGAGTTTGCTCAGACATATGTTGACTTCTTTGACACCTTCTCCTCAGTTGCTCGTCTCTCCACAATACATATTTGAGTTTAATGGGGCTGCCCCTTGCGACAGCCAACAATGGCTGGCCCCGCGTCATTTTCGACGCTTTTTTTATTTTTTTTGAAAAATATCACCATGTATATTCATCACTATAACCCTCCTATATGTCATTCGAATTTCATCAGAAACAGAGACTCCTACGGCCTCCATCGAGATGGTGTCGATTTAAAAAATCTTGTTACCGTTAAAAAATGATTGTCTCAATGGAGGCCGTAGGAGTCTCTGTTTCTGACGAAATTTGAATGGCATATAGGAGGGATATATGGATGAATATACATGGCGATATTTTTCAAAAAAAATAAAAAAGTGCCGAAAACGGCACGGGGACAGCCCCATTAAACTCTACATATTTTTATATCAGTATCCATACAACATGATTAGTATTTACACTAACTTGATGTGAAGAATGACTTTTCTATATGACATTCTATATGAGGCGGTGTATATACATCAAATTCATAGCTTCGAGGGTTAGAGAGAGTGTCATTAAGTATGCCTACTATGCAAAGCCATCTATGGGCTTAAACATAGCACTCAAGTCTGGTTTCAAAAATTATCACAATTCTTAGAAAGCATGAGTTTTTATAGGTCTATGGTAGACCATTCCTTTATTCACGTAGAAAAATAGAAAAAGAATTGTGATAGTACTGGTTTATGCGGAGGACATTACATAAGTTAAGAAGCAACCGGGCGGGCAATTTGTGATCAAAGACTTATGGCCTTTAAGATACTTCCATGGAGTTGAACTAGCATGGTCCGTGTGAGTTCTAGTTATGTCTCAATGAAAGTATGTTATGTCTCAATGAAAGTATGTCACCAATCTACTGTTGGAGACAAGGGTGTTGGGGCTAAGCCAATCAAGTAATTTGTGGATCCCAAGGCACTCATTTATGAATCGAGAATGATCAATAATACAAGTTTCTACAGATGACCCTTGATGATAAACTATTGTATCTGATCATCACTTGATCATATATGTTGCTTGTAGCTGACAAGCTGAGTCATTTCAGGAACATATCTATATGAAGAAAACTGGGACTTATCTCCGCACAAGCTGTGAGAAGTACAAGAATCCATAATCCACTATGTCATATCTGCCTTGTGACAAATGGTAAGAGCATAGGATATACTTGAGGTGTTAGAAGAGGCTCCAACAATGGCTGCAATATTAGGACATGTAGGTGTACTAGTCACGATGGTAGCAGGAGTCGTTATCTCCCTTACACGGAGACAATAACATCCAACTCCTGATCTGTAGTAGGAGTAAAAGTGGCAGTAGGCTCAATACACTCGGTTACACGATGAGACACGAGATATCCATGCTTCAGATAGCATGTTTCTTCAGATAGCATATAGTAAGTGCAATGACCACACCGACGTCTAGGGGCGGACCCACATTCGAGGCAAGCGGGGCACATGCCCCCCTCGGATTCAAACTCCCTTGACCTTTCAAGTCCCGTTACTCCTCTGAGAACAACTCAATTCCCAAGTGTCATGCGTGTATTAGACTCTATATGGGCATTATTTCATTGTTATGCATATGCCTTTCTATGATATGTCGAGAAGAAGCTTCCTTTGTCAAGCACGCACCGTGTGAATTCTTCTTATATTTCTCTATTGGTTGGTTCGAGAAATAAGGTAAGAATAAATGGTCATATATACAATAATCGATAATGTAACCATAATGTGACACATTGATATAGGTTTACTTAGGATAAAATCCCCCTTATCCAAGGACAAATAAATAAATATATAAATGTATATATTCTCATCTAATTAGTTAAAAAACAATATTCATATAATGCATTATTTATTTGTCATCATCAATGCCATTGGTCAACGTTTATCGTTATTTATTAGTGGGATAACTTAGCATATTTAGGCTCTTTTCAAGCCTTACGATGGATTATTATTTTTAATTTCTATTTCAATTTGTTTAGACATGAATATTTTAAAAAACAATATTTACAATATTCTTGATGTTTCTTATGTATTCCTATTTTATCATTAATTGTCAAATTTTTCTCTAAAATTCAGTCATTAGAATTTTTTATTATCGTACATAATAAATTTGTTACTTTTGTGCATTTAAAATTATTATGTTATTAATATTCATCCATTTAAAATTATATTTTTTGTATAAATAGTTTAATATGTATTGCATATCCAATATATGTGATACTATTTTATAAATGGCTTATTAAACCGTACTCCAAAGTTGTTATGTAATTTAGATGTGCTATGTGTTCCTAGTTATTGCGGATTAGCGAGCATGATTAATAAACAAATCGTCTCTACGTTTTATCTTATTTTTTTTCGACAGACATCATATTTTTGTAAAATCATAACCATTCGTATATTAGGGCACCCTCTCTCATATAAATTTTGGGGTCCGCCAGTGTTGACGTCCACCTCTTTGGTCTTCAGATATGTTTAGTATTCTCATAGAAAAGGCCTTATATTCATAGAAGTCAACACTTTTGATCTCTTACCCTACTCCTATGTAGATTACAGAGGTTACTGCGAGACAAAAATCTACTGCTAGGTTTTGTAGTTACTTAAAAGGGAAATTGGTAACTTGGGGGAGCAAGAAACAAAAAATAGTCTTCCACTAAAATGATGAGAGTGAATGTATAGCTATGACTCATGTAACAGAAGAACTAGTATAGTGCCAGTTTGTTTTTACAAATCTTCATATCCCTTCCATCAAGACTATGGAGCTCAAGTACGATAAACAAGCAATAATTCATAAAACAACCTCGTGTTTCACGAACATACCAAACATGTGGAAGTTGACTGCTAATACATTAGAGACCTGGTAGAAAGAGGATTGTTGCATGGTCTATATATTAGTCTGTCAATATGTTCACCACACCATTTGTTCGTACACAATTTAAAAAATGTTATCCAAGTTGAGCATGATTGCCATACATGATCTAGCTTGAAGGGGAGTGTTGAGTATTATGTTATGCTCCCCACTCATGCGCACACCAATCTTTTGACTACGCATGGTGTCTCTCTATGTAATCCTAACCCATAGGCCTCCACATATACATGGAGACATATTTCAATGGCGAAACCATCCTTATATATTCACGTCAAAGACAATAACTTTATGCCATATAGTAAGGAGATAATAGCCAACACTATAACGACTCTAATATATGTTGGCTGTCCCCAGGGGGCTGCCCCATCAACCCCATATATAATATTTTATGGTCAAATAATTAGTCTTATTTGGTTCGTTTAAATTATAAAGAAATAGTTAACGTTGTCCTCCATATAGGGATATCTATATTTGCTTCATGTCTATAGAATACATATATGATTTGGATATACATTAAGAAAATCATATCCTTAAAAATATGGATACAAATTCAAACCGGATATGCATTAAGGAAATCATATCCTTAAAAATAGGGATCACGTTCAAGATATTCAAGACATTACCATGTCTGTATCTATATATAATTGAAAAAATTTTACAACACATATTCGTATTTTTCGTTCTTTATTTGATTTATTCATATATGTTTCGATATACATATCTGAACATTTTTTGAAATGGTAAGCGGTTCTTCAGATATATCCATATCCATTTCCTACCTCCATATCAGTTGACTTTATTAAGAGATTAAAAAAATAAATACTATAGGTGGAGACATAATAGATGACTAATCACGATGTGATATAAAAAATGTTTAACATATGATCTTAAATTTTCATTTTTATTTTAACACAACTGGAATCATATATATAGTGGTCATTGCATTTCTAACAATGAATAGAATCGAAGTTTGATATTTCATTACCTGCACATATAATGGTGGGATTAAAATTTCCTTATTCTTACAAGGTTTGGCCACGATAAAAGTTTCGTGGTCTCAAATTATTAGACATGGTAATAGTACCGTGGTCAAAAAGTATTGGCCATATTAATAGTATTGTCGCCTAACATATTTTGCGACGGTAATTATCGTTGCAATTAACTTTAAGTTACTGTAATTTACCGTGGTCTATAGTCTTCAACTACAATAATATTTATTGTGGCTTGATCGTGTGGCTAATACTATATTTTTTACTAGTGAACCCGTCTCTATGATAATATAGATGCTGCAACTTGATGTCAGAATCCTCTTGTTGATGGATATATGATTGCGTGGTTTCATAACATGCAATCTATTCTTAATGATGAGGTTTGACATCGACATACCTAGCCATGTGGATGTCTTTTTCACATATATTTCTTATATTGCATAATTGCTATATACTTGTGCGATCATGTAGCTTAGTTTGATATTTGTTGTCATTCTATAAGTTATTTCATCATATCATTGTGTATATTAGACAATGGAGTTTTTTTTATCACAATATCTGCAATGGAGCACGGGACATCTAAGATGTATTTATAGGTTGTTCATATTGTCTATTACCACTTAATACATGTTACCACATAGATTTAATTATTTCTCAACTAATGGTCGGGATCTTTTTTTTTTTTGAGAAGAAAGAGGGTGAAATCCCGAGCTAGGATTCACCGCAAAAAACTATTCATTATAATAATTGATAAAAAGATACATTACCTTGAAGATTAGAACCGATAAAAGGAAAGACAACTTGCGATTACATTTTTCGGATAGAACCTCTGATTTTTAAAAATTACGTCAATCTTTCCTCCCCAGATGGCCCAAAGAACCGTAAACGGCAAAGAACAATCATCCGTGGAGTTCATCCCCATTGACCTTATCGACTTCCAGAAATCGTTAGAAGCAGCATGTTGTACCCATGACGCCCCTACCTCATTCCAAACCTGCTCCGACCAAGGACATGTAAAAAACAAATGTTCTGCATCCTCCGTTTGTGCACCACATCTATCACAATGAGCATCTGGAATATCAAACAACCTGCTCCTTCTCTCTCTGTCCCAAATCTTGTCCCTTCTGAGGCACCAAAGAAATACCTTCACTTTGCAAGGGATCCTACTTGCCCAAATAATCTTCATGTATTGCTTCAGGTCTGGGTCTAGATCCTCCGTTCTCCCTCTGAACACTATGTATGCCTTTTTCACCAAGAATCTTTCCCCCTCCCACATAAATTGATCCCTTCCTTGAGATAAGCAACCAGAAGATGGTAGTTCAGACCTCATTCTGCCCAAGGCGTCTCTTCTTCGCCCCGAAAGCTCATACACCAAAGTAGGGTTCCACGAACCAGAACAACCAACTTCAGCCACCAGCCACCAAACACCCCCTGCTCGCCGCCAACGTAAATAATCTTAGGAACCTATTACATAGAGCCCCCTCCCCCGTCCAGTTGTCCTGGCAAAATCGAAAGATCTCTCTAGCCCCCAACTTTGGTGTCATTCTCGACCTCAGCTGTGGTAAAACTTCACGAACCCCACTCCAAAGTGATGACTCAAAATGCACTCTGCCTGCTTCCATTGAGCATCTGACGTCATAAATGGTTCGTATGAGCTGGATAGCCAATCTATCTGTACTACCCCAAATTTGCACCACCCACTTAGCCAGAAGCGCCTTATTCATGCTACTTATATCCCGAATTCCAAGGCCTCCTTCGCTTCTCTGCCTCATGAGCTCCTCCCATCCTGCTAGATGTATATCTGATCTTTGTTGCTTCCCATCTGACCAGAAGAATCTTCTCATCATTATCTCTATATTTTTCCTTACACCTGCCAGCATCAACCGAGTTGAAAAGAAAAAGATTGGAATAGCTGACAACACATGCTTAAGTAGGATCATCTTCCCACCTTTAGATAAAGTAGCTGCCTTCCAACCTGCCAGTCTCTCCTCAAATCTCCTAAGGACCACCTCCCACTCCGCTTTCCTTAACCTGCCTGCTACTAATGGCAGCCCAAGGTAAGGAATGGATAACTTCCCAAGGGGGCATCCCAAAAGCACAACCCTTAATTCTCTCTCCTCCTCATCCATCCCAAACTGAATCACCACAGACTTATCTCTATTGATCCCGAGACCAGAGATATTGCTGAAGATCTCCACTAACTGCCTCGTCCTTTTGTGCATTTCCCATGTACTGCCCAAGAAAATAACCATGTCATCTGCATATTGTAAGAGTGGAATAGAGATAGCTCCCTTACGGAACCCCTCACACCATCTTCCATCAACTGCTCTCCTGAACATTACCGCCAAAGTGTCCGCCACCAGAACGAAAAGCATTGGTGCTAACGGACATCCCTGTCGCATACCCCTTTGCGGCTGGAAAAAACCTCCTTCCGGACTCCCATTCACCAAAACTATATATGACGAGTTTGTGACGCACCTCTTCATCCAGGCTATCTAGAGGTCAGTGAAACCGCACCGACGAAGAGACTCCCACAAGAAGCTCCAATCTACGCAGTCGTAAGCCTTTTCGAAGTCAATCTTCCAGACCAATCCCTTCACATATTCCCGACGTCACTCTAGGCAGATCTCAGATGCCCTAATCAGTTCGTCCGCCATCTGTCTGCCTGGGATAAAAGCTGTCTGATTTTGCAGGATTACATCACCCAGCACTCGCTTGAGCCTATTTGCTAATACCTTGATGACAATCAAGTAGATTGCGTTAGATAACGCAATCGGCCTATAGTCCTCCACCCTGATCGGGTTCTCCTTCTTGGGAAGAAGAAAGAGCATCGTCCAATTCACCTTCTCGATTCCTCTGTTGCCATCTTTGAACTCATTGAGCGCCGCCATAACGTCTTCTTTCAGTACGTTCCGAAATTCCCTGTAGAAGAACACCAGAAAACCGTCCGGACCAGGCACACATTTGCGTTCAACCCCCACACCGCGCTTTTAACTTCCTCCTCCGCAAAAGGCGCATGCACCTCTGTCAATGAATCAACACCTGCTCCACGCCACCCCCAACCCTCACGTTTCCTTCTCCTCGACATCTCCACAAAATGCCCCCTGAGGGCCCTTCCCAACAAAGCCTCACCCACCACCCTTTCCCCACCAACTTCAAGACTATGAATAAAATTCCTCCTCCTTCTACTGGAGGCCATCAAATGAAAAAACCTCGTGTTCGCGTCCCCATCGCGCAACCACTTCTGCTTGGATCTCTGCTTCCATTCCACTTCTTCTTTCTTGTCCTCCAAAAGTAACTCTTATAGCAGCCTTGCCCTCTCCATCACCTCATCCTGGTTCAGGCCCCTCTGATCTTCTAGCCCATCCAGACAGACGGCCCCTGCTGAGCCTCCTGCCTTTTCTCCCTCCATTGCGTCCTTACTCCCCGTCAGAAATCAAGCAGGAATCTCTTCAGTAGTACTAACTTTGAAGCCAGTCGCCCTACTACCGACCCCTCCACCTGCCATCCTCTCCATTTCGCGATCACCTCCTCCCTGAACCCCTCTTCCATCAACCACTGTCGTTCAAATCTAAACAAGGATCTGGGATGCTTCTGTTCTTCTGAAGACCACGGAATTGGCGTATGGTCATAGTGAATACGAGGCAACGACCACGCCTGAGAGAGGGGGAAAAACTCCACTCCCTCCGATGAAAGAAGAAATCTGTCCAACCTTGATCTTGATTTAGCATTCCGCCATGTATAAGCACATTTTAATAATTATGGAAGATGTTTCATCGTGGTTGTATTTGTACTCAAGACTCGCTTCCATGGACTATACAACTTTTACTTTACACGGGAATTTCTTTCCGAGAATGATGGATGGATCCTCAATTATGATCTTGGCCTTGTGAATCCTTCACAAGATGCATAAAATCCAAGGAATATGGTAAGATGACTAGACATATTTTAATGAATCAAATGCATCGTGATGATGTACTTTCTTGATATTGTAGGTTGATATCGGGTTCCTTCTATTGATAAACTATAGGTTCACATGGTATCCTAACATCGAAGTTATCAAAGAAAGGTTGGGATAAGAGTGGACTTGTTCCTACTGTTAAAACTTTTATTACATGTGCTTGAACTTTATCTAGTGGCTCGCTTTATTAAATATAGAGACAAAACTACGAAATGAAATTAATCAAATCTTTTGGTGGAGGGGTCTCATTTTACACTTGCACACACACATGCATGCATACCTACATAGATATATGTATGTTGTAATAAAGGTAACAAAATATTGTACTCAAGGGTAAACTGGATTCAATTGAAAATATATATTACATAAAGGGTAAAATGGGACTGCCTCCTTGAGGGGGAGCTAACTTGGCTCCCCCGCTCCATTTTCTCCATTTTTTATTTTTTTTGAAAATTTCTTCAATGGATTTTCATCAATATATCCCTATATTATGCTGTTAAAATTTCGTGCGAAACAGAGACTCCTACGGCATCCATCCAGACAGGGTCGTTTTTAGCAATTCTGTTACCGTTAAAAAATGACTGTCCGGATGGAGGCTGTATGAGTCTCTGTTTTGCATGAAATTTTAATAGCATAATAAAGGGATATAGTGATGAATATTTACAGAAGAAATTTTCAAAAAAAATAAAAAAAGGAGAAAATGGGGCGAGGGGAGCCAAGTTAGCTCCCCCTTAGGGGCAGCCACATTAAACCCTTACATAAAAATATTAAAGAGTATGTTTAAATTCTATTTTCATGTTAAAATGTAGTTTTCCCCAAAACTAGTTAAAGAGAGATATATTTATTTAACCAAATTCATTATTCTAGTACTGACTTGATGATGAATCTCCATTTCATCGCCTTTATTCTCTCATTTTGACCTTAAATTCCCATTAACTGCATGTATATAACATTAATTGTACACAAAATATTAATTATTTATACTATAAATATTGTATAAAGTCATTAATTTAATGATAAAATAAAAGAATAAAAGAAAGAAAAGAAAAATAAATGAAATACCAAAGGTATTGAATGACCCTAAACCCCGAGACTAAGTCAAGAATTGACTTGATTGGCCATGAATAAAGCAAGGGAAGATAAAAGCCAAAAATTACACAGAAACTCTAATTTTTAACCAATCAATAATAGGTTTTTAGGAGCTATTTTATTTTTTTATTTTTATGTCTCAAATAGTAAAACTCTATATATAAAAGTTATACATAAAAATAAAAATAAAAATACAAAATTTTTTCATTCAGAAATACTGCATAGTGTGTCCAGGACACACATAATAAAAGCCGCAAAAAAACTTTCCAAACATGGATTTTCCATACAAACTCAAATTTAATTAAACTCATCTTTATTATTCATAAAATTAAATTATATATTTATTGAATATGGTTACATTCAATTTGGAGTTAATATGCAAAAGTTGGCTTTTGGACGCTCATTATGCAAGATATCTGTATATTTTATTCATTATATTTATTCTTTACAATTTTAGGTTTCTTACATTTTTATAAATATGTAACCATCAACTAAACTACATGTATATATTAAAAATAAATTAAACCATCAAAAATAAAATAAAATAAATACTATATTTTAATATGCAGGTAAAAAATACATGTATTGTATATGCATTATACATAGGAAAAAATGGGTATGCCCCTGCCCATTTTCGCGCAATTATTTTTTTTTGCAAAATATCACCATGTATATTCATCTATATATCCCTCTAATATACCATTCGAATTTCGTCAGAAACAAAGACTCCTATGCCCTCCATTTAGAACATGTAATTTTGACGATCTGACATTGCTGTAATCCACCTATTGTAGATGGAGGGCATATGAGTATGTTTCTGACGAAATTCGAATGAGATATTGGAGGGATATACAGATGAATATACATGATGATATTTTGCAAAAAAATAAAAAAATTGCATAAAAATGGGGCGGAGGTAGCCCCATTAAGCCTTTATACATATACCTATTTATTTAAGTAAATAAATAAATTCAGAAAAACAAAATCAAAATATGTACATATGTATTTAAATAAGTTATAAAATATAAAGTTATGTATATAAAATAATAAAATAGAAAATAGAAAATAAAAATAAAATACATCATATATAGATAAATATGCCTATAGTTACACATGTAAAAATTAACGCCTAATAAATTAACTCTTAAAAATGAATAAAAATCACAATAAAATACTACATAAAATATTTTTTTGCATTGTAATGAAAAAGTAAATTCATCTATTATTTTTAAACTATTTAATAATGGAAAATTTTCCTATTTTATCTTGTTCTGCGCTAACGTGGACCAATGAGGCGCCCGTTTGAGTTGACCTTGGTCAAGTCCCCACCCCTCATAGGTTTGCTTCCGTCAATACTAGAACTCCTCATTTCTCACATTTTGCATGCCTAGTTCTTTCATCCTTTTGGCTCGATTCCTTCGTAGCTTTTTTCCCTCGATCATAGCTCTTTCACGCCATCATGTTTCCTCGATCGATGGAGTCCTGCATCGAGCCCAATCCGTGGTTAAACCATGGGTTGTACATATACTCCTCCTCCTTCCCCATTTCAATTTTGATTTGTTTATCTGCGCCCGAACCCTCAGATCATGGAACGATCGGGATGAGGGTGGTGACAACATCCTCCTCATGAGGTCTGCAGTACGCGAGCGTGTAGGAAGCATGATTCAACCTTCGTCGGCGAGTTCCACTTGGTGATTATGTCCTCCCTGTCTTCGAGCAGGTTTGAGCACCTTTTTTTATCACATTTTTACTATAATTTAATTCCATTTTTTTTCCTGCTTTTATTTCATGTTGTAATCAATTGCCTTAGCATAGAATTTAGATCTTAGTTCGCCAGAGCACTAAGCTCCGCCACTATTCCACCATCCGCTTCCTCTCTTCTGCCTCGCCCGACCACCCTATTAGCTCCCCCTTCTATTTCTCCACCAAGCCAAGCCACCCAACCACCTTTATTCATTTTGGATCAAGTCCACCGCTCTCCCTCTGCCACCCATCGCAAGAGAGCTTCACCACCCTCTCATTTTCACCTTGACCTTCTACCAATAACAGATAGTACCTTCACCTTTGCTACACCAATCTTTCTATCCTATTTGTAGGTGCTGAAGACCCCATCTAAGGGGTGTCCACATCAGGAAACAACCCTCATGCATCTTTGAGCTCCATGCCCCCATCGTTGGGGCCCAAACCCATTTGAGGGCATCAACAGCTTCAGAGGAGCTCCAACTCCATTTTGCACCAGGTGGGAGCACTCCAGGTGGCCTGAGCATGTTCTTCTAGCCGCCTCCTCCGCCGTAAGATTAAGAGCTTCATCCAAATTGCACAACCATTGTCAGATCTTGAGCGCCATCGATCGTCATCTACATTCAAGGATCTGATCCGATCCATTGATCAGCGAAGCAACACTAAGCGTTGTTGACCGTTGAATGCGCTCAAGTGAAATGATCGTGACCGTCCACACATATACGTGAGATGTAATTTTGCAACTTATACCCCCGCTTTTTGTATTTACAAATTAGTCTATAAACATTCATATACAGTTCAATTTTTTTTGTAATATTTACATTTTAAGCTTTGCAATTGTTTTATTTGCATTCAGGTCCTCCACCACGTCTCCTCACGTGCGCATACACGTGAGGTGGCGAGGCATTTTGTAGAGGACCCCATCTAGGTCTTGGTATATAGTGTTAGACATGTACTTTTTATTTTAAGTGTTGTATTTTGTGGAAAATTACATCCATGCCATGGAAGTTTTGTACTATTACGAAAATACCCCTGCTAGTAGTGAGTTTTCTTTTTGTTAGATGTCTTCGATGTCTAAAAATTCTAGGAAAATTAGGATAGAGGCCTGGTATTTACTTCTATCACATATATTTTTTGTGGAGGCTTTTTATTCTAATTTTCTATTTATTTAAAATAAAAAGTAAAGCATTTATTCCTTGTCTGCTTTTAAAAATATAAAAAATTATAAAACTACTTCTAGAAGTTCTAAAAAACAGGATATTTTTATTATTATCTTTCATATATCAGACCAAAAATCACTAAAAATTACAAAAGGAAAACACTAAAAAGAATTAAAAAAAACCTCAGAGCATTAAAAAAATAGAAAAAATTATATAAAAATCCAAAAGATATTTGATTTTATCTCTGAATTTTGTTTACATTATATTTTAGATATTAAAATAGTTTTAGGAGATATTTACCTATTTTTAAATCCTAAAACTATCCAGCCTATTATTATAAGTCACTATTTTGATATTTTAATCAATTAAAAATACATAAAATTAGCAAAAATTACATAAATATCACATAAATAGAGCATAATGTAAAAAAGATAAAAGCATTTTATTTTGTGAAATTTTAGTATTTTTAGATATTTTTAAATAAAAATACTTATATAGTATATATATGGGTTAAATGGGGCTGCCCCCTCGGGGGAGCTAACTTGGCTCCCTCCACGCTATTTCGTCCGTTTTTTTATTTTTTTTTGAAAATTTCTTCCATGGGATTTCATCACTATATCCCTATATTATGTCATTAAAATTTCGTGCGAAACATGGCCTCCATCCAGACATCCATTTTTAATGGTAACAAAATTGCTAAAAATGACCCTGTCTGGATGGAGGTCGTAGGAGTATCTATTTGGCGTGAAATTATAATGACATAATATAGGGATATATTGATGAAAATCCACGGAAGAATTTTTTCAAAAATATAAAAAAAATCGGACGAAATGCCACGGGGGGAGCCAAGTTAGCTCCCCCCATGGGGGCAACCCCATTTTACCCTATATATATACATATTATTACTTATATATTTATTAATATTAGCATTATTATTAGAAGCACTCATAAATATATTTAATACCTTTAAAAGATAAAAAGAATTGTACTTAATTGTATTTTCTTGATTTTATATATTTATCATATATTTATAATTTATACACTATTTATATTATATATGTTGATATATAAACTTATATATACTTATTATATATAACAAAAAGGAAATAGAAATCAGCAAAATATAAAAAAATAAAAATTATAAAATTAAAACATAAAAAAGTATAAAAGTAAAAATATAAAAATAAACATAATTGAAAATTACATAAAAATAAATTAAAAATACAAGAGAAGGAAAATTTTGGATTAATTTCTCAATCTATCATGTTTGCTCCCTGAGTTCGACACTCTAGATACTTGCATCCATACACACACTTTGTAAAGTTATAATAAATTTTAGCTCCACATACATATTGCATTACTTTGTCATTATGTAAGTTTATTATTGTCCGATGTTCCTCTTTTGTTCGGTCACCTCAATGATTGTTAGTTGTGTCTGATTAGCAGACCGACTGAGAGCTTGTCGACACTTGACCAAGAAATTAAAATTAACATGAGAAACTTAATTAATAAATTTCATAAACACCATTTTTCAAAATATAATACATAACTTCTCACTACTAATATAACACACCACATTAAGAAACACATGCATTAATAACAAAAAATAGAACATGTAGCTAAGCTATATGGAAGTTGCGTATTTCATCACCTTTATCGGTCATTGATTTATCTTGGGGTGAGCAACCAACATAGCATATGCCTTAAGAACATGCGTCGTTTGAAATTTCGAGACCAAATGAGTGGCTATGAAGTGGTGAATATTGAAGTTGCATGCAGCTTGGTTGCGTGCTTTGTCCACTATTATTGCATCACCTTCACATTCTATACATAATAAAACAATAAAATTGATCATTCTCTCAAAATTCATAGAAAGTCACATGATCATAAATTCCTACATCAACCATCCATCAACTAAAAATCAAAATAAATAAATAGTTTACAATTTTTTACACTTGTACCCCTCTAAGATTATGCTATTACACTTACGTCCCTCTTTTTTTCGCAATAATATTTATGCCACTGTATTTTTACTAAATTTAAATTATGTTCTTTGTAATTATATGCTCATTTTGCAAGGATAGAACTGTACTTTTATAAGAATAGAAGGGCACAATTGATCCTGCAAAAAAAAGTAAGTGTACAACTATCATAGCAGAATTTCGGAGGAGCACAAATATAAAAAATCCACCACTTTTATTCCTTCCAAGATAGCATCTGATCTGACAGCTCACAAATTTAATAATGAACAAAATCACAAAAGAAAGTGGACAAATATTCTCATCGCAGAAGCAACTCAATATGAGCGCCACGTGGCAATTGGACGCTGCCTTGTCCCTATAAAAGAGCCCCGCTGTCTATCTCCCCGTGTCCCAGGCTTCCAGCCCATAGAAAACCCCAATACCACACCTCCTGCCTCATCTCCCGCTCACCATCACTTCCCCCGCAATCTCTAACCCTATCCCAACTCAGGTCTCTCACCGTCGATCGCCTGCGCGGAGCACAGTCAATTCGCGTTTTCCGGTCGAATGGGATCGAGCTCGATGCCGGACTACTGCTGGATCGACGACGTCGGTGGTGGATCCGACGGGGAGTTCCGGTGGAACCTCGACGAGCTGCCGCCGCCGTCTGGGTGAGGGTTTTGATTGCTGTCATTGGTGTATTTTTTGTTCTCCCTGGCAATGTGTTGGGAATGTTTTATTCTTCCCCTTGGAACAGGGCGGATATCGAAGGCGTTTATGGGGATGGCTGCTGTCTTGATCAGACGGGTTCCAGGAAAAGGTCCGATTTTTTGGTTGTTTTTTGTGTGTTTTTAAATTGTCCGCTTCCTTTATTTCCGGTTAATTTTATTGAAAGATTCTCTCATGTAGGAGCTTCGGTTGAGGGTAAGAAAAAGATTGTAAAAATTTGGCATTTAATGGTATGTATATCGATTGATTGAGTTTGACACGCTTCTCCTATGATGATTTCTGCTATGGGGAGTGTGAGTTTAGAGTCAAATGTGTGCTAAAAAGAAGTAGGTCAGATCTGATGGTGTGGTATTCCAGGCAAGTCCAAAATCCGAAATCATAAATTTAACTCTGAAATAAGGGGGACGTGCTGCGGTAGTGATCATCTAAGCATTGCCGTCAATTCAGGATTCCGATATTTTAGAGGGCCCTGGACTAGAGTTTTTTCAAGTATATATATCTTCTGCGTTTTCTTTTGCATCAATGTCATATTCTTAGAAACTTCTGTCTCATTTACTTCTGGATTTGCCACAATGGCATTACTTTAAAGTTTGAGATTTAGGTTAATACTTTGAGTGGATACTTTTGTCCCATTTAAACATATCACTGTAAATTGATGCCGATTCTCAAAGTTTAAAAACACATTATATATTTGATGCCTCAAGGCCCTCAACCTCCTTTTGGGTTGATGGAGAGGCTGGGGGTGAGGGTGTCGAGGGATGTTGTTAGCTTCACATGGAAGGGGGTGGGGCACTGGGCGAGGGCATGTCATGATCCGTGGAGTTCTTGCAGTGCCAGGTTTTTTTTTTGCCATGTCGAGCCTCTTTTCACCTTAGAAACTTTTGTCCCATTTACTTATAATTTTGTTAGTCTAGATTGTTTTAAAGTTTAAGATTTAGACATATACTTTAAGTTGAAAGTGTGAAGTTTGCTGCATATATCCACCCTCATGGTTAGGCCAAAAAATTTATCATGGTGAATGGGTGTTTTTTCTTCATCTTAAAAGGAAGCTTAATTTATCTCTCTATAGAAATGCATTACACCATTGATGCCTCAACACTCGTTTGTATTGATGGAGAGAGTGAGGATTGCAACTAGGGGTAGGGGGTGGATGTTGAGAGCATTTGTGAGGTCGTCTGCCTAGGTCAGGTTGTGCCTACTTGTGTCAATGGTAGTTGGAAGCTTGGTGCCAAAGGAGGTTGAGGTGGTCAAGGAGGGGGCGACCTTCATGGTAGTGGTTCAAATGGTGATAGTGGGGGAAAGAGGCTACAACAAGGGTATACCTGGATGAATTTGGTGGAGGGTCGTTCACAAGGTGGCGTGGCAATGGGCGATCCTTGACATGGAGGGGCTTTGTAGGGGCTATTAAGGAGCTTTGGATAAGGCATGGATGTGGGCACATCGGTCTATGTAGATGGTGTGGCATTTTGGATGGAAGTTGTGGAGAAAGGAAGGAATCTGGAGGTGGTATATGGTTGAGGGAGGTGCCTTTTTGCTTCTGCGAATGCTTTTGGGGGGTGGGGATAAAGTGGAGTTGATGGAAGCAAGGGGAGTTAGCAGTTGTGACCTTTTGAGAGGGTCAAGTGTCTCTTGCTGGTGGAAGTTTTGAGGTCAAGTATAGGATCGTCATCCCATGAAGGGAAAATAAGGGTATTATGAAAAGGGACTCCCAAATCCCTTTTCCAAGGTCCATAATTGTTATCTTGAACTTGAAACGTATTTTTTAGAGGGGGGATGGTGATTTCGATGGGTAGAATGGGCTCAAGTTGTCAGTCTCATGATGGGTGTTGGGTGGATCCCAATTGAAACTTCATTTTGGAATGTAGGGTCCTGCAGCGTTGGTGTAGACAAGGTTGGGAGAAGCTCATATTTGATTTGGTTAGCTTTGAGTGAGCCCTTGTGATTTTTCTCTAGTCAGTCATGGTGGCATGCCTTGCTCATGTAATGGAGAGCTCTGGAGGGTGCATTCGGAGGTGGTTGATTAATCAGAGGAGTGGGATGCTCAAGGTAGCACAGTTTCAACCTAACCTTATGGCAACGTGATGTTGGGTCGAGGAATGACGAGTGGGGCCTCGAGTTCGATTGTTTGTGACAGTGGAGGTTTCTTTGAGGAGTTTGGAAGTGATTGGTTTAGTCCTTAGGTTGGGCGAAGGCAGGGAGGCGATGGCAATGGTGGAATATGGGTCATGGCGGGGTGATCCTATTAACATGGGCATAGGTTGGAGGAGGAATAGGTAGGTGGGGCCCCTTGTTTAATCAAGGGTGATATCAATGCTGCTTAATTTTCTTAAGACATGTATGAGGGCCGGTCTCATGGAATTGCTAGTTTTGGATAGGTTATTGATGAGATGGGTCAGATAGATTTCCCATTACAAGGTTGCATGTTCATGTGGAAGAACTTTCCCACGAGGTTGAATGAAAACTTCTTGGCCTCTATGGAGCTTGCAAAGGCATATGTGATTGCCTCTATCACATTTGAGCTTAGACCATTTTGAGATCATATGTTGCTCGTAATGGTCTGCTGGTAGTGCAATGTGTCTACCACTCAAAAGACTAGGGTTCAAATCCCTCCTTGTTAGGGTTGCATTAGGTAGCCAACAACCAACGTAAGTACGTAACAAATAATCTGATTTTATTTCAGCATGGATTTGAGCAAGAATCTATATAACCGATCATACTTAATGTGAGAGAAGGCTTTACCATTTTTATGTTTCTTGTTATGAGACATGGACCAGTTTAAATTTCTGTCGTAACTCGTTGTGTGAGCCATGGTTTCACACGTTGCAACATTTGAAAAGCGTAGAAAGAATGTCATTGAGATGTTGAGGGTGCAGGAGGACAATGTGCAGCTCTAGCAAAACATTTCAAGATTCACATCTAGACGGTTGGGAGTGATGCATGTGTTGTATGATAGGTATGCTAGCATGTTGTTTGCGGAACATGTGATGGTTTGATCATTAGTTAAAAGGAGGCAATGACAACTTTTAGGGTCTTGAAGCATGATGCCATGCCATGGTTTCCTAGTCTTCTTCACGATGAGTTTTGAAGTTTTTGGAGACATACGAGATGCATGTAGTGATGGAGTAGTATGGCATGCCATAGTTTCCCGGTCTTCTTCAAGAGGAGTTTTCATGTATTTGGAGACATGCAAGATGCATGTAGTGGTGAAGTTCCTCAAGGGGAACTCTGAGTTTGAGAGGCTTAATTGAATTTTCTTCTTCTCGTTGCCGAAGAGACTCACTAAAACGAGTTGAGGATTACTGCCTAATCATTGCGTGTGCTGCCATGTATTTCATCATTGTAAAGACCCTTGTGAGTCGTTGATGTTTTCTTTGAAAGGTTCTATTAGCATGATCTAGTATATTTTTTTCTTCTAACCTGTTGTTGATGGACAATATTGTGGCAACAATGGGCATAGGGTCTTTCTGAAATAAAAGGGGATGGAGTCTTTCACGTGGAAGGTGGATTTGTCGGGTTGAGTGTCATCATAAAATACATGTATCTTTTTGTGATTGATTGGTTATCTCTTTGATTGTGCTACTCTTGTGATTCACTTATTTGTTTGTTTCTAATCCGCATGCTCATTGATCGATAGCACACTTCTACACTGATGATAAATGCACAAAAAGTTTCTTTTGCCGTTGTTGTTATGGCAACGCTGTTGTCCATAGTTTTCGTTATTTTTATCAGTGTCATTTGCAATGGATCACATCATCCAGAAATTGCTCTATGGACTTGTACCTAGCTGACACTTATGGGATGAACTGCCTCTCACTAATTATCAGCTGATTGAATTTTGAAATCAGCATGCATTTCAAACTCATAGAGTCAGATCTTTTACGCTGGAAACGAATACTGTCGGTCGAGAATTATTTAGAACTGTTCTGCAGACACTTATGTAGCATTGGAGAAACTTATGTTGCATCGGAAAAACTTGTGTGAAATTGGGAAGTAAGATTAAAATATTTTAATTGAGATAAATCACTCGTACCATTAAGAGTTTAGTTGCATCTTTGTCTACTAAAATCTGGACTTTGATCTTTTATATGACTATAAGAAATAGAGGTGTAAACCACCATTAATATCGCTATCACGAACTCTACTTTTTATTTCCTTGTGGAGCTCTTACTGCATCATAGATACATTCAGATCCATTATGTCAATGGATTAAAATACATGTTATGTGCATCTTTAACCTATAAGCGGTCTTTTGCTGAAGATATTCATGGTTTCATTCTTTATCTTCTTATGCTAGTTTTCATGTGACAAACACTCCAAAACTAATCATGTGTGGGTGCATGTTACAATGTGGGATTACTACTTGACAACTTGAGTTTAAGCAAATTGACTAGTTGCCATTGGATTTAATTGTGTTCAGGCGCAGCATATTATCAGGGCTAGTTTCCATATATTTCAACTAATGTCTAACTTAGGGTGCAATAAATGGTATTAAAGATAATATTTCGTGAATTGTGGAAAAGGACGACATAAGAGAATCAGAGATGGAGTTGACCTTACACAGAGTTAGAAGGGAATAGAACCATCATGATTATTAGAAAATGGCTAAGTCGTCATCTTAAGGACACTCCACATTAAGTGGACAAAGTTGTAAGTTGTAACACCCAAAAATATATCCAAGTGGGAAACTCATAAGAAGTAGGTGTGAGTTATAAGAGGTGGAGATTATTACGTGACAACTTGGGCTTAAATATCTTGGGTGGTTGCCATTAGACCTAGTTAGTTGCGATTCCATGTTTCCAACAAATTGATAGGACCGGTTTTCTTCTATAAAGTCTTGAGGCATTACACAATATATTTTACTTGTTTGCTTTGTAAAGTAGAACTAAAAGTATGCTCCCTTCATTATTGTTGCATGCTATAGATTGTGCATATTGTTATCTTTGAAAACTTGATTAACTTAGGCCATCATAATCTATCTTTTATTTTGATTTGCAATGTTGGTCAAGTAATCTTTTCTCTTGATCTTACAAAATAGTAGAGCTCATTGCATCCCTGTATTTGATGTAATTTATGGTTTTTTGGTTTGCACCCTCTCTATAAGAAAATACCATTATTTGTTATGGGAATAAGACTGATTTTTCACGTGCTTATTTACTAGGTCTAGAAATGAATCTTGTGGAGGTGCCAAGTCTAAAGCATGCCGTGAAAAGATGCGGAGAGACAGGTTAAATGACAGGCATGTCTCTGTTGTGAAATGCATACCTGTACATGATTCTGTCCCAATTGTTTCTCCTCCGTTTTTTAAAATGTATATAATGACAAGGCTACATCAATGTTGTCTCAACATATTCAACATTTTTTCCGATTGAAATTTATTTTGGCATAATCAGGAATTGTTTGTAGCATGGCACAAGACATAAATAAGGATTGGATTTTGTTTTAATTGGATGACTCCTAACACCTTTTCATCATAGGACACGTTTTCAACAGATTTTTGTGTCTTGATTTGCTCAATTTGGTCAATTTAGTAAAGGGATTCATAGTGTCCAAAATTAAATGAAACTTGTTTCATTTAGGTCTTGTACCATGCTACTGGTCCCTAAAATTGTCAAACTAATTTTGAAGTTGCTATATCACTGATTAGGGAGCGAACGGATAAAGATATTATTTGTACATGCCTGCAACCATATCTGTTTTTTAAGGACATGTATATGCATTTTCCAATTCGATAGACCAAGATATTGATATTGGTCCAAAAAAGGTTATGGATATGGTTTTATAATTTTCGATGGACATGTATATAATTTTACAATTTCGGAGAATACGAATACATATATTAATTTTTTTAGTGCTTGTCCGTTGAATACCTGTTTATGGACATGTTTATTGTGTATATAATATATTTGCATATACTTAAATATACAATATTTCTATGAAGTATATGCTTATGGTATACATTTATAAGGTTTTATATGCAAATGTTTAAATTACCATGATACAACTATTGAAAACAGAGATCAACTGACTTCATTTTCATCCATCTCCCTGTTGCCCACCAGCGCACGCTCTTGTCATTTTTATTATTTTTTTGTACATGTTATTCGAACAAGTAGTTTATATTACGATATTCAAGTATTTTTATAGATACATACATAGAATATTGTTAACAGTATGTGTTTATGCAAAATTGTGTTACGATCAAGGTTTTAAAAAATGT
The DNA here is from genome assembly GCA_037367405.1 of Ottelia alismoides. Classification (NCBI taxonomy): domain Eukaryota; kingdom Viridiplantae; phylum Streptophyta; class Magnoliopsida; order Alismatales; family Hydrocharitaceae; genus Ottelia; species Ottelia alismoides. The sequence continues at coordinate 1,804,175 of JAZKJV010000901.1, forward strand.
GAGGCATATCAAGACGTTTTTCCAGTATCGCCTCGACACATAAGCAAGTTATCATTGCATCTCTAAACATTGAAGTCACATCTCTAAACAAGTAGGGAAATATCTAAACATTAAGGTCACATCTCTAAACAAGTAGGGAAATATTAAATTTAAGCCGCTGGAAGTTGTTAAATATCTCTCTTCTTTTGTACTCTCAAAATGTAAAGCCAAGTACATATGGATTTGCAAGCACAACAATGAGTTAATCTCAGTAATAGTGAAGCTCTGAATAAAAATTTAACTAAAGGGAAAATTTTAACTAAAGGGCCTCTGAATAAAAATTTAACTAAAGGGAAAATTTTAACTAAAGGGCCTGGATGTCCACACCTTTTTTTTTTAAATAGTTGATATATGCATGCCAATCAATGAGAAAAACAAGAGAGTAAGCAATGATCATTTTTTCATATATACATGAATATTGCATGTTATGACCATCCATATTCATGCATGCTTTGATGTGTATTATTCATGCTTTGATGTGTATTATTCATGCTTTGATGTGTATTATTTTGGTCCCGATTGAATAAAAGTAAAGATGAGACATGTTTACAAAACATACTCTTCTAAATTTCGATCCAAGTAGGGGGCTTGCATCCGAACATTTTAATAAAGAAATCATTTTTGTTTTACTTATACTAGGGAGTAAAGGCATTATATTTAAGGAATTGAGACCCAATTTTTTGTTCATGTTGATTTATATAGAACATGAAGAGTAAAGTAAAAATAAGCTTAATATGCTAACAAAATGCAAAATAAATGTAGTAATTTTGTTGTTCATGTTGATTTATAAATATCCAAGTAAAATTGAGCTTAATATGTTGATAGACTGAAAAATAAATGCATTAAATCAACTTGTTAGTTCTGGAGTGTTAATTAAATACCTTTCAGTGAATCGCGAGCTCAAGGATTTGAAACTGCTTGTCTATCTATATAAGACAAGCTCACAATCAAAGAGAAGAGGAGAATATAACAGAAAATAAATGAAAAATCAGACGAGGTCTGAGACAGCGCTTCGCAGCTGTGAGACACACACCTTAATGAGGCTACTTGAGGCATGTGCCTCGAGACATGTTTTTACAAACAATGGTTACAAGACATCACTATCAGATGGATAGTCCATATCATCGTTCGTTGATTATTCATATATGTTTGACAAATATCAAAATCCATATCCATGTCCGTTTATAGAATATGGCACCTCATTTTTTAGATCTACAGGATATATGTTACCATAACTAACTTTGAGAACAAATATGGGAATGCCCATATCTGCATCTATATCCGTCCATTTGCATCCCCAGAACTGATGCTGCCCCATTTTTCTTGTATGCATTCATACTTTGATTTTGAGTATCGCGACGCCATCAAGATGCAGATCACCTTTTCTTCAGACATATTCTAGAGAGATCTCGCTTGAGGCTGCAATTGGTTGTGTGGACTAAACATCACTGAGGGTTTCTGGGCATCTCTTGGGACCACCAATGTGGGTTCGTACAACGATAATGCCAAACCTGTTGGGAAAATAAAGGAGCTTGTTTATTCCATCAGCCCTAGGCTCTCTTATATAGGAGTAGCCTATGGGTAAATTACATAAAGAGTACAGCAGGAACTGGAAACAACTAAAGAGTACATAAGTAAATAATATATATTAACACTCCCGAGCCTCAAAAAAATATATTAACACTCCCCCTCAAGATGGAGCATAGATATCAATCATGCTCAGCTTGGAGGCACACTTCTGGAACGGGCCTCGTAGTAATGCCTTGGTGAAGATATCTGCAGTTTGATTCTCTGAACTGACATGGGATGTAGCAATGAATCCCTTCTGGATCATATCACGTGTAAAGTGACAATCAACTTCAATGTGCTTGGTTCGTTCATGGAATGCTGGATTGTTTGCAATGAACAAGGCCGCCTGATTATCACATTCTAACGCCATAGGAAGTGGAACTTCTATATGTAAATCTGTAAGCACAGTCTTTACCCACATCATTTCTGTGCTAACATGGGCCATAGCCCTATACTCAGATTCAACACTAGACCTTGCTACCACAGTTTGCTTCTTGCTCTTCCATAAGATTAGGGAATCTCCAACATATACCGCAAACCCCGATGTAGATTTCCTGTCCTTGGGACACCCTGCATAATCTGCATCTGCACATGCTGAGATAGAGATCGCTTTGCCTTTCTTGAACAGCAAACCCGCACCTGGAGATGACTTGAGGTACCTGAGTATCATATGTATGGCATCCATATGAACTTGGCGTGGTTGCTCCATGAACTGGCTCACTCGACTTACTGCAAAGGATATATCGGGCCTAGTGATAGTGACATACAGAAGTTTGCCCACCAGTTCTCTGTATCTTCTCTTATCCACCTCCTCCGTATCATCATCATATAGCTTCATACTAGGGTCCATTGGTGTGGTAGCAGGTCGGCAACCAAGCATTCCTGTTTCACTCAACAGGTCTGTAACATACTTTCTCTGAGCCATTACTAGCCCATACGGATTTCTGCCGAACTCCAGCCCCAGAAAATATCTAAGAACTCCGAGGTCCTTGGTAACAAATTCACGTCCCAACATCTCTTTCGCCTCCTTTATTCCTTGTACATCATCACCTGTAATTAAGTTGTCATCTACATAAACCATGATTGCAATAGTGCCTCTGGAAGTCTTTTGTACAAACAAGGAATGATCAGCATTAGAACGTTTGTATCCCTGTTTTTCAAAGAGGTCTGAGAGTTTCTGAAACCACGCTCTGGGACTCTGTTTAAGGCCATAGATAGCCTTATGGAGTATGTACACCTTGGAACACTCCCCCTCAACAGCAAACCTAGGCGGCTGTTGCATGTAGACTTCCTCCCGTAGATCACCATATAAGAAGGCATTCTTCACATCCAACTGATAAAGAGGCCACTCACGAGTAACCGCAACTGACAGCAGAATCCGTAGAGTAGAATGGCGGGCCACTGGCGAAAATGTATCAAGGTAGTCCACCCCGTATGTCTGTGTAAAGCCACGAGCAACAAGGCGAGCCTTGTATCTGTCATTTCTATTTAGATACTTTAGACGCTAAAGGATATGACACGCAACTCCTTTTCGATATTCGTATAGCAATAGGAACATCTAAATCAGTTGTATCCTCGTCTGTCCTCTGTAACACATCTTGCTCAGAAACATCATCAGATCCATCAATAATAATATCTTCAGAACATACCTTAGGCGAGCTCGGTGATGAGCAATGATCATGAGCTGAGGCAGGCCTGCGGGTGTAATGATATGGTAGTGGTGAAATAGGTATAGTAATAGGAGGTGCAGATGATGGTAACGGTTGTGGTAGTGGTGGTGGTGGCGGTGGTGACATGTAAATGGCACCCGTATTAGCTGGAGGTATCAACTGATCACCTGGTGCCGAAAAATACATAACAGATTCAAAAAATGTGACATCTGCACTAACAAGATACCGCTTGCGCAATGGATCATAGCACTTGTACCCCTTCTGAGTTCTGGAGTACCCAACGAACACACACCTGACAACCCTAGGGGCTCGTTTGGTTAGAGGGTTGGGCAGAGTTGGCTTGGCCCAACCCGGGTTGGCCCTCCAACCAAACAGGGTTCTCCTCCTCACAGTTTACTATTCACAGGGGTACCCCTGCCCAACCCAACCCTGTCCAACCCTGCAACCAAACGAACCCTAGGAGAGAGCTTGTCAGTACCAGGAGACAACTGGTGGACAAAGGCAACCGAGCCAAACACACGAGGAGTGAGAGAAAATAGCTCTTTTCCAGGGAAGATAAGGGAGAACGAAATTTCTTCACCTAGAACAGATGACGGCGTACGATTGATTAGGTAACATGCAGTAAGAACAACGTCACCCCAGTAAGAATGAGGAGCATGACTCTGTATAAGGAGTGACCTGGTGACATCTAGTAAGTGACGATGCTTGCTTTCAACAATCCCATTCTGTTGGGAGGTATAGGCACATGATGTCTGGTAGATAATCCCCTTGGATGAGAAATAACTGGCTAGGGCATGCGTACACAACTCCAGGGCATTGGCACTTCTCACAACTTTAATGGATGCAGAAAAAACATTGCGAATCTCATTAAGAAAATTGATAATAATATTCCCTGCTTCAGATTTATTCTTTAACAAAAATACCCATGACACGAGAGAAGTCATCCACAATAACTATATAAAACCTGTGTCCCTGATGATCAGGAACACGACTCGGACCCCAGATATCAATATGAAATAACTCAAACTTTACTACTCCGACACTGACGACTGGGAAAGGTAGACCGATGATGCTTTCCCAACTGACACGCCTCACATTGGATAGATGTGTGAGGCAAAATCTGGGGTAAACAACGATGCAACTTCTGAAGCGACAGATGTCCAAAGCGCAGATGCCATAGTAGAGGAGAGACGGGTCCAGTAGGTAGAGATGAGGCTCCAGCAAAAGAAGTATGACACAGGCGATAGAGGCCTCCTTGCTTATAGCCACGCCCAATCACGTTTCCCGTAAGGATGTCCTGAAAAACAAGAGAAGATGGATCAAAAATCGCCCGACATTGTAAATCCTTTGTAATTTGGCTGATAGATAATAAATTCATTGAAAAATCCGGTGCATGTAACACATTCTTGAGCTGCAGAGATGGAGTCAGTCTAATCTCCCCCTGACCAGTAATCGGGGAATGTGTGCCATTGGCAATGACCACTGTTCAACCTGGAGGGATCTGTCTGTACCCTATAAGTAGACTTTGATCACCACATAGATGATGTGTGGTGCCAGAGTCCATAATCCATGCTAAAGTATCTGATCCACTACTAGTAAATGCATGTGTGCTACCTGATGCACTGGTAGAAGCAGAGGCGGATGCATCAACGTCAGGCTGGCTCTCAGTAGTGTGTGCTGGGCCGGGTGGAGGAATAATGCCCCTTAGACGTGCAACAAGATCATCAAAACGCTGATCCAAAGAGGCAACGGATGGAGGTTCTATCTGCTCAGCAACTCGTGCAGATGCAGGAAATCCATGCTTGGAGTAGCATGTGTCTTCAATATGTCCGGTGCGATGGCAGTAGGTACACGTTGGCCGAGTACGACCTCCTCTACCAGGAGGGCCACGACCACGTGTATAATGGTGACCTCCACGACCTCTGTTGGCTGCCATGGTTGAGGCAGTCTGATTCGTCGCCGTAGAGGGTACAGTAATCCGGCTCAACTTGTGAAAAGCTTCCTCCATAGGAGGAATAGTAGAGTCTGCCAAGATCTGAGACCGTGCTGCCTCATACTCAGGGTTAAGGGCAGCGAGAAAAACTCCTACCATAGTAGCATTCCGGTAGATCTTCTGTTGCTCTGATGTAGCTGTCAGGGGCATAAAGCTATACAACTTCTCTAACATCCCTCGTAGGGATGTGTACAGTGAGTGTAGAGGACGTCCATTCTGCTTGATAGTGAATATGTCATGCTGGAGATGCAGAATCTTTGTCTCATTCTTCGCTTGAGAATATGTGGCAGCTAGAATGTCCCACATATCTTTTGGGCTGATGAAGAATATCATTGGCAATCTTGATTGCCAGAGTTCCAGATAGCCATACTTTGGCATATGCATCATCTGCCTCCCACGAGGCATTAACTCCAGTCTTCTCAGCAGGCTCTTCTTCAGTAAGAATGTGTTTCTTACCGGTTGACTTCATCATACTCATGAACGACATTGCCCACAATTCATAGTTCGAACCATCCATCTTCACAATCGGTGCTGGACCTCGGAATGCGCCTACAGATGGGATATCTGCCTTGCTTTCAGACATACTTGTAACCAAAGACTGGAGTAGTAGATTGAGAATAAGATCGTCTACACGGACATAGATGGGTTTAGTTGCATGTGTAGATTTCAAGCAACCAAACCCATTCCTTTGGGGATGTGCGCGCTAGAAATACGTGTATGGCTGAATCATGGCTTAAGAGCGCACAACAAGAGGCGCACACAAGGGTGCACGGGGAGCGCGCGGGAAGCCACGCGAGAGGGCGCACCGGCAAGCACGCACTGGAGATGCGCTAGAAGCGCAAGGCGCGTGCTAGTGATGCACGCGGGGTGCAGGAGATGCGTGCAGGTGCGCGAGGAGCGCGTTGGAGAGCACGCTAGAGATGTGCGCGAGGCGCGCGGCACAGCGCAGGAGGCGCATGCGACGTGCGCAGGAGGCACAGGGCGCGAGGCGCAGGCGCGAGGCGCTGGAGGGCTCGACGATGCACAAACGAGATGCTCAGAGAGGCACCGCCTGCGGCGGCGCGAGGAGAGAGAGAGGGGGGCTCGACGGTGGGGTTAGGGTTTCAAGAACTCCGGTCTAGGACCGTCGCTCTGATACCATGTTGGGAAAATAAAGGAGCTTGTTTATTCCATCAGCCCTAGGCTCTCTTATATAGGAGTAACCTATGGGTAAATTACATAAAGAGTACGGCAGGAACTGGAAACAACTAAAGAGTACATAAGTAAATAATATATGTTAACAAACCTTTGGCCAACATCTCGGCTTTGCAGTAGATGCGGAAATGCGTGGTGTTCCTGGCCAACATCTCGGCTTTGCAGTAGATGCGGAAATGCGTGGTGTTCCGATGCGGAAATGTTTTGTGTTTCAATATGAGAGATTCTGTGTGTCGAATGTATAAGAGCATGCCAATGCCCTCTTTAAATCTTGATCTTTCTGATTCTTCTTTCGAATTTGTGAATATATAGTTCGGATGTGCATCATTTTGGATGCCCACTCCTTTTCTCCCGAGAAAAGGAAAGTTTTTTAGTCAGGACTTGTTCTAATATTTTTCTTTTTCCTGATTATATAATCTTCAGGTTCCTGGAACTCTGTGCTGTCCTTGATCCTGGAAGGCCTCCCAAATCTGATAAAGCTAGTATACTTGGCGATGCAGCTCGTGCCTTGTTACAGTTGAAGGGTGAAGCACAAGAGTTGAAGGAAGCAAATGAAAAGCTGCAGGACACAATTAAAGATCTGAAGGTCTGATGTTGTGATATTATCGTCAAAATTGTTTATGCAATGTTATCTTTATCTACAAAACCTTTTTAGACATTGATGTTGAGTACTACCTCATTTGGGCCATAGAATCATTTTATTTTAAGGTTACTGTCGTATTGGAGCATTACCCTCGAACAAAATTTCTAGCTTCCTTGTGACTTCGTTTGAATTCTTTTTTTTTGGTAGTTGAGGCTCCTAATTTTGTATCAATCTGGTTTTTCATCCTACTGAACTATAGTGGTGAAGTAAACACTTCCAGAAACTAGAGAGGATCGTCTGCTGCAGGCTGAAATGCCGCAGATTCTGCAGTAGCTGTGTGCATCGCTCGATCATGATCGAGCGGTTCGCACGATTTTGCACCTTTTGTAGGCCCGTACCGTGCAAAATCATGTGAACCGCTCGATCATGATCGAGCGGTTCATGCCATCACAGCAGGGACAGCACTACAGCAGACAATCCGCCTCCTCCATAAACACACGGGGATGTATTTGGCTTGGCATTGGATGATTTTAGCCGTCCGTATCAGCATTACTTCTTTGACGGGCTATTTGTTGTTTCCTAAATTTTCTTTCTTGGATTTCTTTTAATTGGCATATTGGGCTATGCTGACATGATCTTCAATCTCATTAAATAAATCAAGTAGTTTATCAAGAATTTGAAAGGAACACATAAATCAAGTTCTTGGAGGGAAAACAGCGTCATGGTCATTGGAAGTCTTTTCTATCTTGGATATGGTTGGTCTTTTTTGTTAAAGCAGGTCTCGTCTTATTTTTATCATCTAGTGAGATATTGGGGTATGCTAATTAGTTCTACCTTTTGCTTATTCTGGTAGAGTCTGTAATATTGCAGGCCGAGAAGAATGAGCTTCGTGATGAGAAGATGAAATTGAAAGGTGAAAAGGAGAAGCTGGAGCAGCAGATTAAGATGATGAGCATGCCACCTGCAGGATTCATGCAACCACACCCAGCGATGGCTTTTCATGCTGCCGCCGCCGCCTTTGCCGCCCAAACTCAAGCTTCGACAAACAAAACGGCTGCATTTCCGGTGTACCCAGGCCCGCCCACCTGGCAATGGCTGCCTCATGGGCCGTGGCTGCCTCCGGCATCACGAGACACAACCGAAGATCCAAAACAGATATCTCCAAGTGCATAATCTCCTCGTCTGGTAATCAACATCTTCTTCTGTTATCTACTTCTGTCCACAATGTGCTTGCCTGTTATATGAATAGTTCGGCAAGCCTTTTTGCAGAGGAAGAATGGTAAGCCTGACTTGCAAGTCCTCTTCACTCCTAGCGTAAAGACGCGGGTGCCTGTAGATTATGGATCAATTGGCAAGCTTGCTATTACAGATGTATCCTTCAGAATCATTGTATCATATATCTCCATTCAAGTAACCGGGATCTAACTGGCTTCATATAATTAATAAGTGTCCAGCTTGTGGAAGTATTGTGTGGACTTCTTTGTTCAAGCTCCTCTGGAACCTGCAGGAGTTGCTTGCGGCTATTGCAGCTTGCATTTCCCCCCTTCTTCCGATGGTTTGGTGCGATTGCGGATCCATCTCCTTCCATTTCTCCTCAGTCCGAGGATCCAAAGGTCATCTGGTGGTGTTTTGTTTAAACCCAATTTGCAATTGCCCGGTGCTTCTTATGAATCATATGGATAGCTCTTGTGTTTGGCATCTTATGTGAGCCACACACCCGTCGTTGATTCCATTACTCATAATGTCACCAAGATGTGTGAAAACTAATGTTTTCTTCTGTTTTGCTGGGAAGCAATCATGTAATAAGGTGTATACAAACAGTGGATTTGCAGATCTATGCATTCATTCATTTCCTGGTGGTGATGCGACAGATCTCAACCCTTCGGAAATCGCTTTGGTTCGGCAAAAATCAAGCTCAAGCAAATTAAGACAAAGCCTAAAGAAGGAATATAGCTGTAGGATTGTTTGAAGGACCCGAGATCAGCTGTTCCCCTCTGGCAGCTTTGTGACGTTGATATTGTTGTGTGTTTATATATTAATCTAAAAGGTCCGTTTTTAATAGATTTTGAAGCCATTTTATGGAATCAGCAGGGTGAGACTCCTTTACGAAATCCATTTCCCTAAGGATCTGTTTGTTAGGGGAATATAGATTGGAATAAGTCTTTATTCTCCTCTTCCTTTTTTCTTCTTTATCTACTCCTTTCTTCCATTTCCCTTCTTCCCTTATTTCTCCTTATCTACTTCCTTTTTCCCTTCCCCTTTTTCCTTATTCCTTATCTACTAACGTACAATCATTATTCTTTATCCCTCATTTGCTAACCGAACGGAGAATGGCATATAACTATACATATTCCTTCTTATTCTCATTTATCCTATCCCTACAACCGACCATAATAGTGCCTTATTCTACCTTATCCTTCACCCTTATTCTTAGGAGGCATTTGATTCGGGAATAAGCATGAATAAGGATGGGAAATAAGGAGAATAAAGCTCTATTATTTGCTCGGCTAGAAAGATAGGAATAAGTAGAATAATGTGGAATAAGGGTAAGTAAGATGGAATAAAGATATGAATAAGGGTGGAATAAAGTGAAATAATGAATAGTCGTACTCTTGCGAATCGTGTTGGGTGGGAAATTGACCCTTTATTCCAGTGCTTATTCTCCTTTGAACATGCCCTACTTATTCCACTGCCGAACGTGTTTTAAGTCTAAAATTGAAACTCATTAGTTGCGTATAACCATTTGTTTGGTTGATAGCTTTTATTTTTATTTTAAGTTTTGTAATTAAGTAGCTTTTGAAAATGTAATAAGTCTTCACCAATTCTTAAGTTTTGTTAAGAGTTTTCGGTGCTCATACATAAGTCGCGTGTTTTAAGTTTTGTTAATATTTTTTAAACAATTACATGTAATAAGTCTTCACATCAATTTTCACAACAAAAATGTGATACTCCGGGATTCAGGTTACCCATTTACACTGCACTCCCAACATTACATTCGTTATTGATTGCATCAGGTTATCAAAAATTTGAAGAAATTTTCGCGGTTCGAATGACATTCACAATTGGATAATAACAATCGTAGAACTACAAATTATCACCAATTCTTATTGTATTAATTTCCATATAAGTTACATGTAACAAAAGAAAATGACATTATGTACTTGTATCTTAAAATGTAACAGACAAAAATAAGGGCATAAAAGATTTTACATTATCCTCAACAAAAGCTATAATGTATCGTTGAATAGTAACTGCGGAAGCTCGGGTCCTGCTATTAGACTACTGAGATGCAAATGCTTTACCAGTCATTTTTTGTTTAGGAAGAAAAGAATGTCAACAAAAGTTGAGTACATTTTAATTTACTTAAAAATAACAAGCATTTCATTGATTTCAACAGAAAGCAAGTAGATAGGATTTTGACATTTAATTTTAACAAGCTGCTTGCAGGGGAAGATGGTTTCCAAGTTGTTTTAATTGTAAATTCCCTTGTTTATTATTTAGGACATCATCTTTTCATTATTTATAAGTCATGCTGATGAATCTTAGTAGATGTATATAATAAGTTTCATGATTCGATCTCATCTTGTGAAATTTCTCAAGCTTAGTGGATAATCTTTGTCTTTGTCTAATTTTCAAGCTTAGTGGATAGACTGTGGTCTTAGTCTGAGTGTGACCTCACACCATGACTTTACGGCATGAAGAATGCCTTAAGTTTGGGGTGCCTCCGTATGCATGCAATAGAGCGTAATGCATCCTAACTAAGTTCCATCACGTCCATTAGTTTTTTTAACATCCATAGTAGTAGTTCTAAATTCGGATTAAATATCGATGATTGATAATTGATGACAATTGATAATTTTTGTTTCATGATTTTCTTTATCATACCTACTAGTAGAACAATAAACAACCTCAAGAACAGTACCAAACTCAACTTCAACCAAACTCAACTGCATCCAAACTCATATGTAGCCAAACTCAACTATAGCCAAACTCAACTGTAGCCATGCTTAAATATAACCAACCCCAACTCCAGCCGACAATGATATTTTCTTCGTCAGGACCTATTTGCAGAACAATGACCAAAACTCAAGCGGTGAGAAAGCCTTCTAAGAGACTCTTCCGTCTTGTCCTCCTAGTGGAAGTGCAGTCCAAGAGAGGGCTAGGCACACTCCCAAACTACACCCCTGAGACTGGTGAGAGACTCTCCGGACCGAGTCACTCTAGACGAGCTCGACCGGTACGAGACAACGAGCTCGTAAAAAACTAAGGTTCCTCCAGTCTAGGCACCCTACAGGACATGGGTCAACGGAATTGGTCAAAAAGAAAGCATGTGGATCCTAACGAGGCGAAAAATCATGAAAAATCGGGAAAAGACTAGGATCCTAGACTCGCATATTAGGCCATTGCTGCCCTAATTGGGCTTCCTATCTCCCGCCTAGTTGAGGGTCACCGCACCCTCACACAGTCAGGTGTGAGGGTGACGAGTCTCCATTTCATACATTTATTCTTTCATTTTTGCCTTAAATCCCTAGCTAAATGCATGTATATATCATCAATTTGTCAAAATGAACACTCTGTAATTTGTACAAAATACTGCATAAAATATTGTATATTTAATGCATTTAATTCTAAAATTAAAGAATAAAGGAAGAAAAGAAAAAGAAATAAGACATCATAGGTGATGAATGACATTAGACCCCGATACTTAGTCATCATGATGACTTGATCGACAAGGAATAAAGTAGGAGGAGATAGTGCAGAGAAATTGTACAGACAATACATGAAAATCCTAATTTTTAATTCATCTATCGTTGATTTTTTAGACCTATTTTTTAAATTATTTTTACACATCTAACAATAAAACCCTTAACATGAATATTGTAGATAAAATACAAAGAAAAATACAAAATTGAGTTCATTGAAAATAATCACAGTGTGCTCGGGACACACAAAATAAAAAATCAAGATAAAAACTTCACAGACCTATATCTTCTCCTTACTATATCAAAATAAACAAAACCACCTTTAATTATATATAACTTTTAATAAGCTTTTTAATGAAGGGGTTTCATTTAATCTGAAGTTAAGATGTAAAATTTAGGTTTTGAACACCTGTTGTGTAATATACATGAATACTTATTCCAAAAAATTTATTCTTAATATTTTTCAAATTCTTTTAATTTTATAAAAGTATAAATATTATTTAAAATATATGTACATAATTACAATAAGATAAAACCATTAAATAAAATCAAAATAAATAATACATTTAAATACATGGGTGAAATATACTTGTAATGTATAAATTGTACATATAAACTCAAAAAATACAATAAAAATATCTAAATGTATAATAAAATAAATAAAAAATATATAAAATACCTGTATAAAATAATAAAATGAATAATATAAAATAAAAATAAAAATACCCAAATACATTTATTTATACCTATGTTTTACTTGTAAATATTAGCTTACAATGAAAAGCCCCATAAAAATCAATAAAATAATGTATAAAATGCTAAATTAAATTACAAATATTTTTCATATTTTAATATTAATTAAATCATTTATTATTTAATTTTGTTTTTACAAGGTTTTCTTCCGGGAAGTTTTTGGTTGGTCCACGTGGACCAACCATAAACTTTCCTGCGTTGGCCTCATGTCAACTACCCCTCTTCTCTCTTCCTCGAGCACCGTCCAGTCAGAACCCCTTTCTTCTTCCTTTTTTTCGCTCGAGTCCATCATCATCTGGCTTGGAGTGATGCGTGATTCCTGGATATTGAACCTCCATGATTCATGCCGCACCTAAGAGGATCTTCGATCATCATCGATATGCTCAATCCCATTGATCGAAGACCCTCATAAAATGACCTCCTCTGCTCCGCTTTCAAGTTTGATCCCCCTTCGGTAACTTTTAGTCGCTCATGTCCTCCAGTTCTCTTAGCCTTGGTGACATCAAGCTAACGAGCGGATTTTCAGTGAGGAGGAGTGGTCAGAGTTGGTGATCCATTCCATCGCCGAAGGAGCTCCGCCGGTTAGTTAGCCTCCTCGATTCCAATCGAGTTAAGGCCTTGTCTACCATTCTTAGGTAATATCATATGTGTAGATTCGATTCCGTCATTCAATCTCAAGTTTAATTGCATCTTTAGGTTCAATTTTAGAAAACCCCCAATTTCCTAGAGCTTGTGCTCCAGGTCGATTCATCGTAATATCACCATTGATCCACCCTAATTTTCATCTCATTCTCTTCCCCTTCACGTTCTCCATCGATCCCTCTATCTTTCCTCCCCAGATCCATCGTAGATCTGGGAGACGAGCTCCACTCCGTCCTTGTTCGTCAGAGCCCCATCTCCACGTCACCCCATGTTGCTTGCAGCTTCGCCGTTCAGTCGAGGAGATTACCCTCGAACAAGGGAACTTTTTGGTGTAGGTCCACAACTCTGAGAAGCCTTATGAAACCTCATCAGAAATCTGGAGCAGCCCTAGGTCCTCAGACGCAGTCTGAGCTCCCTCGTCTTCATCAGAGCCGACCACTGCACGCGAAGGAGAGTTGGGAAGCTGCTTGGCCCATTCGATCGAGAGGACGATGTCAGAGAAAGGAGAATCACACGATCACGGCTCGTCGGACCTGAGATAATCAGGTGTTCTTCCTCCCCCTTCGCCGACCATCGGATGAAGAACACGATCCGAATCTAATTTGGTCTGTTCATTTTATTCGAAGGGTGCCCAAGAAGAGCCATCAGATCAGCGATGTGGTGCGCTAGCAACGATTAGACTAAAAGCGTTTAAGTGGTAAAATTTGCATCCAACCCCCTCCGCCTTTTGGTATTTTGTAAAAGGTAATGTAAAGATTTAATTTAACTGAAAAATTTTGCGAAGAAATTGCATGTACCCCTGGAACTATTTGATTTTGCACTTTAGTCTAGTGCTAAGTCGCCTTACGTGGACCCCCATGTGAGTGGACATTTTGTAGGCGTACCCTCTGAATTTTGTAATTATTATTTAGTTCTTAAAAATCAAGTTACAATGTAAAATATGTTGTTATTTTGCATATGCACCCCTGAAATATATTTTATTTGCAAATATACACCTGTCAGGTTGATTTATTTTTATTTATGCATTTCTTTTTATTAAAATAGCTCCTACACTCTAAAATATTTGCAAAAATAAGTCTAAATGCATGATTAATTGTTTATTCACGTTATACATTTTATTTATCAGTTTATTTGAATTTTCTATTATTATAAATCAAATAGAGCTATTTTAATTATTTATTTAACTTTGAAATACAAAAAAACATAAAACCTTTTTTAAAAAATCTGTAAAAATTAGCTACTATTTATTAACAAATTTTCTCACTCTGGACCAAGATCAAAAAAAATTCAAAAGAAACTTAAAAAATAGCAAACCCTTTCTAACCCTAGAAAAATATAAAATATTTTCAAAAATCCCAAAAATATTAGTTTATATCCCATATTTTTATATACACTTATTTCTATGTTTAAATATAACTTTGAGAAATTTTTAACTCCTTTGCTATTTTTAATCTTCAAAATAATTTGGCTTATTTAAATAGTCCTTGTTTTGCCTTATTTCTGATTTTGAAAATACAAAAAATTGCAAAATTCCCTAAAAAATTCATAAAAATAGAAAAATATTTGAATAATATAAAAAGATTTTATTTGGAACTTTTAACTATATTTATCTATATTTATAATTATAATACCCTATATTTAGCTATATATTATTATATGTAGCTTATATTATTAATAATAATTATTATAAATACTATAATATATTTTAAAACCTTTAAAAATAAAAGGAACATTTTTTTGGTTATTTTCTGATTTTTATATATTTATTATATATATCCTACTATATATACTTATATTATATATATATTACCTTATATACCTTTATATACTCTTATATACATATTTATATGTTATTGTGTATTATTTATTTAAAAGAAAATTAAAAATAAAAAAACTAAAATTAAATTATTATTTTATGTAATTAAAAACTACAAAAATATTGATTTAATATTGTGCATACTTATGTACACATACCCTTGTATTATTTATTTATAAATAATAGACATTGCTACATCCCTTGTTCCCTGTGTTCGATACCCTACTCTGCTTGTCACTATAGACACGTTTATTATAGGATTATAGTAAATTTTGATCCACATTTGGTTTGATTTCTTTATTTGATTCTTGTGGGTTGATTGTTGTTTGAATTTGAGATCTTTGTGAGAGGCCACTTCGACGACTGCGATCCCACCTTGTGAGGATTGTACAATCCTCTCCTCTGGTCCCCCTGATTCAACAAATGGCATTGGTACCGGGGAACAACGGATGCAGAGCATTATGTATATTATTGTGTACATTATTTTCTCTTTCATTTTCAACATTTTTTTTGATAATTGTTTATATTTTCTGACCCACTGGTCTTTGTTTGGCTTTCTTACAAGGGGCCACATGATGATGGCCACTTCTTTGGAGATGGATGCACCCGAGCCGCGAGGAGGTTGGTTATTCTACTTGTGAGCCAACTAGAAGAGAAGGACATAGAAGTAGAGAGGGAAGGAGAAGATCAATACACTTAGCTATTTTTTGTTTTACTTTGTGAGGAGAGTGATTTTTATGTTATTTTTGTAATATTATTTGTAATAACTTGGACTTGGAAACTTCTACTTAACAAGATCCAGTGCCCGGGTGTCTGTTCCAATAAGTACATCATTGGGTTTATCACATTTTCTACCACTTTTTTTATCTTGTTTATCACGTTTTGAGCTATCCACCTTTCTTTTCATTTGTTTTATTCGATTGAGCCCCTAGATTTAGGATTGTTTGATTTGGTAAGTTATGTACAAAGCCCTAATAGAAACATGCACCTATAGTCTCTTACGCTTGGATCTAGTCAAAAATAATTATTGATCACTTAAATTTGGAACCACGAGCCGTGAGAGATTCCACACAGCGCTTGCATGACCTGTTGTGGCAGGAACCGAGGAGTCTCCAAGATCGGACACTTAGGCTCCACTTTCAAGTGATTTGCATTTGGTTCTTCCCAATAATAGTAATTCTTATTTAGGATGCTTTACGGCTTTCATATCGCTCATATAGTATAAACATTTTAATTCTGCCTTGCATCCTGCATGGAGAGTGCTAGGAAGCATTGTGAGTCTTCTTACTTTGCACGCATCATTTGGCACGAGAGTGAGATTTCCAATCTAGTGTCCACTTGCATTGCTTTTCCCTTTCTCCATCTGTTCTATATCACACTTTGGTTTAAAAAGAAAATACAAAAAAATCATTAGGTTGTTTGCTTTGACAAATACTCAAAAAATTGAAAAGTTAAAAATTAAAATAAGGGGATTGCTAATAAAACTTTGACCTTAATTAAAAATCGTAATGGAAATCCTTGTTTTGGGTTCATAAAGCCCTTCATGCTTTCAGGTACATTCCAGACTGAGTGAGGCACGACCCCTTATGGATTAGAGCCAAAAACCCGATCTGTGGCAACCTTGATTATCAACTACGTTGGTGAAGTATTGACGCTTCTGTCGCATGTGGGCGAGTAGGGACTTGTAGGTGATGGTGTTCCTGCCTCGTGGAGCATCCTACTTGGTCTAAAGTATTAAGCATAGGCCACAACTTCACGAGGGCGTTTGTCGCATTGTTCTGCGGTCGAGTACCTCGCTTGAGAGAAAAGTATTAGTTTCGCCTATTGGCTTCTTCTCTATATTTCTTTAGCTGAGTAGCCACCTAGGCACAAGATCAAAAACCTCAAAGTACGTAGATCACATGTTACAAAGGAGGTGGAGTAAGTACGAGTACTTTCCCGACAATACCCACACTCCTATAGGATAGCCCTCATAAGAACTTGTTAAAAGATTTTCCTGCAAAACAACCATAAAATTGAAAAGATAAAAAATAATCGAGCTCTCACGGCTTCACTTAGGTTGAGTTTGTGAATCCACAACTTGTCTGGTGTTTGTTTGATTTGAATTAAAGTCAAATATCAAGTCTCACATACTTGTACAAATTTTGCCTTTCAGTTTCTCTCCTTTTATTCTCATTTGATCCCTGCTCATTTTGAGTCGTTCTAATGTTTTGCACTCCTTTTATTTCTTATTGAACTCAATATCATTCATCCATTCTCGATCTTCCTTTTAACCTTGAGATGGCAACCCATGGATGGCTTGGTCAGACTCCACCGACACCCATATCGATTCCATGCGAGCGACATCTCTAATAATTCGGGGTGATTTCCGAGATCATTGTTTGGACTCCGCAAACCACTCTCCAGACTCCCCGCCTTTTTCAATAAATAGGGATCACTCTTGTCCCGAAATATCCTATTTTGGATGGAGATTGATTTCACTCTATATACCTCTCCATCCTTAATGAAATTATGTGTTGACCTTAACATTGAACGGTTTTCCTTATCAGTGCTTAAATTCGGACTGATCGGGGTATTATTCCATTTGAAGAATAAAAGCTCGATCTGGAGCCAGATATTTGTCAGACTCAGATTCCGATATAGAGATGTCTTTGAATGGAAAGGGAAAGGGACCTCTGCATCCACAACTGCAGACATGCCAACAACCAGATCAAAATGAGGTGAATGCACAACTCCTTGACTCAATAAAGGCAATCGAGCAACAACTCATAGACCTGGCATTAACCTAGATCTCCTTTCATGACATGTGTTGAATGATTTACATAGAAGGAGAGACCAACCGGGAGGAGGGGGAGGAGGAGAAGAGGAGGACGAGGAAGATGGAGCTGGTGGAGGGCTGACAGATGAGCGAAGAGGAGGTCAACCCAAGTTGACTCTTAAGGAGGCTTACAACCCTGATGCCAAACAAATGATCAAATGGATCCAAATCCCTGTTTTCCATGCCCATTTGGGTTGAAGCCTCAACTCTTCGATCTGCTTCCCACCTTCCACATGAATGCAAATGAAGAACCCTACATCCATATCCAACAGTTTGGGCGCATCTGACGAACCACTCACTACCCTAACATCCCGTTAGGTGTAGTCAAAATGATGGAATTCTCATTCGACCTTCAAGACAAGGCGCTTCACTGGATCAATCATTTGGTGAAGGTCGTCACCACTTGGGAGGAACTGAAGACTGCCTTTTTGCAGAAGTTCTACCCCCTCGGGCGGCTGAATCAGATGTGTGCCCATATTGCCAACTTCACCCAAGCCACTCATGAGTCCATTCATGAGGCTTGAAAGAGGTTTACTGATTTACAAGAAAATTATCCCCATCATGACATTCCTCAGGCCAGCCTGGTACACCATTTCTTTGGGGGACTTACAATTGAAAGCTAAATGCTCGTTGATGCTGCCTATGATGGGTCACACTTCAATAAAGACGAGGACATCGTATGGCAGATTTTTGAGGAAATGGCAGAAGGAGAAGTTGCCTTGTCGTTTTCCGGAGCATACCAGCACCAGACACAGATTCATCAGAAGCCGGTACGTATGGCAACCTCACACGAGCCAGACAGGGATGAGAGTCCTAATCTGAGCATCATAGGGATCCACTTTTCCAAGGTGGATATTATTGAAAAGCGATCACAGGACATTGAGAAGCTCGTTGTGATTGAATGGAGGACCCAAAGTTTGGACAAACTGGATCAGATTACCAAGCAATTGGAGCATCTAGTAAGCACAATCAACGCTTGCCAATCCGCGTCTGCGTAAGCTTCGATTCTTGCTGAGACGAAGGAGCCCTCATCACTTCAATCTCCTCTGCAGAGTCAGTCTCAACCAGTGGTCCAACACGTGTATTACTACAGGCCCTCAAGCTATCATCACCCCAACCACCACAACATCAGCTGGTTGTATGCCAACCATAACACCTATATTCTCTCAGATCCATGCTCTCCTCCACCACCTCTCATTCAGGAGGTGAATGGAGTTTGGTCTAACGATGCACAACTGGCCCGTCCTGGCAGACCTCAATAGGGATAGTCTGCCAATTCTCGTCCACTCCCTCAGCAACAAGGAGGGAGATTTGTCTAAGGAAATCAACAACCTCACCACCAGCAGTTTCAGCCGGACTGGAGACAAAATCAATATCAATAACCACAATACCAGAAGAATGAATGATATCATCAGTACTCAATTGCCTCTTATCAGCACCCTCCTCCTCATCATCAACAGTATCGATCTTATTCTCAGTTTCCCTCTCAACATTTGTATCAGCAACCTCCACACCATTCCCAGTCACAGCGTGGCTAGCATGCTGAACCATCTGAGGTTGCTCCTGTCAGCCCCGCCCTGGACTGCTTGGTTCAAATAGTAAAGAGCCTTGCCGAGATGAGTCAAAAGATATATGACCTCACCACTGCCAAGAATACCATTCCGGTACAGGTGGAGGCAAATCCCAACAATTTCAGAAAGCGAGAGTAGGTAGTTTGTGATGTCCCATCCAAACCCGCATAGTCAGATATTCATGATATGCTTTTATCTTATGTTGTTACTCTCAAGAGCGATAGGATTTTGTAACCTTCTGCCACAATGAAGGAAAGAATAAAGCTTCCATAGGTGAGTCATCTTCTTCTTCTGCATCAACCGGACCAGCAGCCGGATCGGGTGAGGAAGAAGAAGAAGAAAGAGAAGAAGCACCAACAACAGGTTAAAAAAATGGAAAAAAAAAACAGAAAAAGAAGGCAACAACAATTGGAGTGCCAATCGACAAGCGACGGAGAGGACCACACCTACAACCAATCCGGAGTTAGACAATGGATCCTTGTTTGCCAATTTTGGATATCACATTAGACGGATGACGATACTTCTTTTTGTCATCCATTTATACAACAATATTTGTGAATAGATTTTGATGCAAATAAGAACTTTTCTGCATTTGATTTTGTAAATATTCCTTTTCCAAATGCTTTACAAAAATCCAAAAAAATTAAAAATTTGAAAACTGCCTTGTCGGATCCAAATGTGATTGAAATAATTCAGAATCTTGTTCTTGAGATACCTTTGCTGAAGGGCATTACGTGCATGCCAAACATCAAGAAGGGACTCAAGGAGGCATGTACTTCAAAAAGACAGCCGCACTGAGCCAGATAGAGAAATGTGAAGCACATTCTGACAACGACGAAAGTTAATGCAATAAGCAATCCCCATAGTAAGAATAAAGAAATGAGATCCCCTTTCATCATATGTACGATGTTTGACCAAGAGTTCGACCGAACTCTTCTTGATAGTAGATTACCCATAAATCTGATGCCTACTTCACCGCTGAAGAAATTTGGGTTGGGACCGCTAAAACTAACAAGAATGATTCTGAAGTTTGCGGATACATCAATTAAGCAGCCCCGAGGTTTTTGGAGGATGTCATCGTCACCATTTAGGGAATGCAATTCCCTATGAACTTCATCATTATACATGGACACCTCAACTCTTCTTCTGCATACCCCTATTATACTTGGATGACCATTACTCCGAATAACCGAAGCAGTGGTGGGTTATGGCATCAGACATATTGCCTTTTACTCTAACAGTGACAGGGTACCCATTCAGACGATCCATGTATCGAAACCTTCAGAATCTGCATCACATGCGAGTGTGCCTTCAGAACAGACAAAATATTGTGACTTTCTTGCAGAAATCGGAGATACAAATCTATTCATGGACGACACTTAGACCTAGGTGTGTAAGAAAATTCTCAAGTTCAATATTCGCTCAGGTTCGGCTCGCTAAAAGTCCGATTCAAATTCGGTTCGGAAATAAACGAACCGAACTTGAACACAAATTTAGGCTCGATTAAATAAACGAACCAAACATAAAAATCATAGGTTCGCTCAGGTTAGATTCATTAAAAGCTCGATAAATATACACATATAAATATTTACAAATCATTATCCGTAAAAGTGGACCTTATTTTGAGATAAATGGATTTTATCCCAGGATAGTGGATTTTGTCTAGAGATAACTGAATATTTATGAGATAAGCAGGTTTTATCTCGGTATAAACTACCCAAAAATAAATAGTCACATCATGTTTACAACATCCATCATTCATGTGTCTAGTACTTTTCCCTTCTTTATCCTCAAATCAACAGAATATGTATAAACTTTACTCATCGAATATCTCCACATTATTCTTATTCATTATCCCCATCTGAAAAGATATAAAAATATATTATAATTATACTTTTTTCAAAGAGACAAATCTTTATTAATATATTTTTTCAAAAGATGAAGATGAGTTAGATAAAGAAAAAAAACTAAATGAATATTTATTCTAATTGTAGACACACATATATATTCCCATTTCGCTTCTTTTCACTCCCTCTTATTAGAGAATTCTTAAGTTCGATATTCGCTTAGGTTCGATTCGTTTAAAAAGAGGTTCGATTTGGATTTGGTTCGAAAATAAACGAACCGAACCTAAACACAAGTTTAGGCTCGATTAAATAAATGAACCGAACCTAAAAAATATAGGTTCACTCAGATTCGATCCGTTTACACCCCTACTTAGACCCACAAATTCCTCTCTGCTGAGGAAGAATTGGATAGCACAACCAACTTCCTCTCTGTCATAGAAGATGAGATTTTTGCCGATGTGCCCGAAGAATTGATTGATGGCCACCCATCCTTAGCAAAGATAGAAGAGATCATTGAATATTTTCTGCGAACAAGATTCTATCATTGAATTTTTTTGTGCATCATTAAATCCATAGCTTGAACTACCAGAGGTGGACAATGTATAATCGAAAGTATTGGCACCACTGACGTTCTGCACAGTTGCGGAAGTCATCACTGATGTGATTCAAACTTCACCAGAGCTTAAGCCGCTTCCGGCTAATATGAAATATGCCTTCCTTAAGGGTGCACAAAATTTATTTCCGGTGATTATCAATTCTCAGCAAACCCGGAACAAGAATCTTGACTACTCGATTTGCTGGAAAATTTCCGATCTCCATGGGATCAATCCTTCATTATGTTCCCATCGCATCTACCTGGAAGAAGATAACAATCCATCCTATGAATTCTACTACAGATTGAATCTGAATCTTCGGGAAGTTGTTATGAATGAAATCGCAAAATGGTGTAATGTAGGCTTCATCTATTCCATTTCTGACTCTAAATGGGTGAGTCCTTTGCATGTTGCTTCGAAGAAATCAAGGATCACCACTGTGAAGAATGAAAAAGGAGATGAGATCGCAACCACATGCGCATGAATTTAGCAACCAATAAGGATCATTTCTCGCTTCCCTTCATCGACCAAATAGTCGAAAGACTGACCGCGAAGGAGTATTTCTGCTTCTTGGATGGATACTCTGATGTAATCAGGTTATAATCGCCCTAAAAAATCAAGAAAATACTACCTTCACTTGTCCATTTGGGACATATGCCATCCGCAGGATGCCATTCGGATTGTGCAATGCTCCTGCGACCTTTCAGAAGTACATGTTGGCAGTTTTCGCAGATATGGTTGGTAGTTTTCTCAAGGTGTTTATGAGCGATTTCTCGATCTATGGTGATAGTTTTAATTATTGTTTATCTTACCTAGACCGATTTCTGAAAAGATGCTATGAAGTCAACTTGGTGCTCTCATAGGAGAAGAGTCACTTTATGGTGATTGAAGGGATTGCGCTCGGCCATGTCATCTCAAAACGAGGCATGGAGGTCGATCCTGAAAAGGTGGAGGTCATTTCGAAGCTAGAGCCACCTACAAATTTGAAGCAAGTCTAATCATTCCAGGGGTTTGTTGGTTTTTATTGAACATTCATTAAATATTTCAATAAAATTACCCGACTGTTGACTGAGCTTATAGGAAAGGAGGTAGATTTTATGGTAGATGACAAAGTCCTCCAAGCCTTCAATCAGTTGAAGGATCTAATCGCTCCGGCCCCTATTCTGCAACCGTCGGATTGGTCTCTACCATTTGAGATCATGACAGATGCTTCAGACTATGCCATTGGAGCGGTTCTGAGATAGAGGAGAGACAATCTTCCGTTTGCTATTTACTATGCCAACAGAACTCTTGATGAAGTGCAAAATAACTACACAGTTGCTGAAAAAGAGTTGCTAGTAGTTGTCTTCGCCCTGGAGAAGTTCAGATCTCACTTACTTGGATCCAAAGTCATTGTGTACACAAACCATTCTGCCATAAGGTATTTGCAAGCCAAGAAGGATGCCAAACCAAGGCTAATCAGATGGATCCTTCTGCTCCAGGAATTCTATCTTGAAATCCATGATAAACCCGAAGTAAAAAATGTGGTGACAAACTATTTATCAAGATTGCCAGAGCCTGACACTCTCGAGTAGAACCTGATACTGATTATAGAAACCTTCCCGGATGAAGCAATTTTGTCAGTCACCTCACTCCCCTGGTTCATTGATATTGTGAACTATCTTGTGTCCAAGAGAACTCCACAAGATTGGTTGAAGCTGGGAGAGGAAAGGGCTGCGAAGCTAGACCAAAGCCTCCCGAAGGCTCTGAGAGCGAGGAAGAAGCAAGTCTACTCCTAGTCCCTATATAACAAAGGGGACTCGCTTGGTCTGAGTCCGTCTATGATCTCGGGGCTTTTGGTGCTTTTTTTTGATCGTTTTCTCCTAGGTTCTCGCTCTTCTTGACGCAGGCAAATACTTCCACTTGATGTCTAGTTTCGACCCCGCCGCTCTTATCAGTGGGAGGATCCATATCTCTTTTGTGACGGGGCATATTGCATCTGGAGGAGGTGTATTCCTCAAGAGGAAGTTTAGTGTCCTCAAGCATTGCCACACCAGAGAATTAGGAGGATGCAACTCTAGGAAGCATATGGTAATAAACGTTCTACAATGTGACCTTTGATGGCTGACTCTCTTTAAGGATGCAGAAGACTTTGTGAAGCATTGCAGTAACTGTCAAAAGATGGGAGGAACCATTGGGATGAAAGATACAATGCCCACGAAGTATATTCAAATTCCAGACATCTTTGATGTGTGGTACATTCACTTCATGGGCCCATTTCCCAACAATCAAGGTTATGAGTATATTCTTCTTGATGTTGATTACCTAGTCATTATGGAGGCTATCTCAACCGAGTCGCTGACAGTCGCAACATCCGCCAGTTTCTAAAAGAACACATAATTGCAAGGTTTGGGGATCCCCAAAATTCTGATATGATAGGGGTATCATTTCATAAATAGAGATGTGCATAAGCTAACTCAGGAATACTGCATAGAACAACAAGTAGCTTCTCCATACCACCCACAATCTAATGGCTTGGATGAATGTTCTAATAGGAAATCAAGAAGATTCTCCAAAAGCTTGTACATCCAGACAGAAAGAACTTGTCTCAACTACTTGACTCAGTTCTCCGAGCCTATCAGACAATGTACAAGTCCCCCTTGGGAATGTCTCCCTACCGCATGGTGTATGACAAGCCATGTCATTTACCCGTTGAACTGATTCATAAATCTTTATGGGCAATTTAAATATGCAATTTAGATCCAAAGAAAACAGGAAAGAACAGAAAACTAGATCTGAACAGACTTCTTGAATTCCATGACTATGCATATGACAACAACCTTATGTACAAGGAGAATATCAAGAAGTGGCATGACAAGCACATTCGCCACAAGATTTCGAACCTGGTCAGAAGGTTTAGTTGTTTGATGCAAAGTTGAAATATTTCCAAGGAATTTCAAGAGCAAGTGGACTAGGCTATTCATAGTGAAGCATGTGCATGACAATGGAAGCATCATTATATCTGGATGGTCAACTGATGCAAAGCCTTTCATCATCAATGGACATCTTCTGAACCCTTATATCGCGCATGATACCTTCATGTCCTTAGTTGACTCTATTCAGGTGGTCTACAATGTAGAACTTCCAACAGCAACATCTGAAGATTCAAACAAAGAATCCAAAAATATTTTAGATTAGTTGAATCTTTTTCTTCTTTTCTTCTTTTCCTTTTTTATTCTTTTATTCTTTCAAAAGCTTCATTCATCCCATTCATCATTTCTATACTTGAATATACTTCATCCTAAGTATAGGGAGGATGAGTGTATATGAGTGCTCATTCTTTAATCCCCTCGCATGTCTCCTTAACTGTTGACAAATTTTTCCTATACTTAGGGATATTTTACCCTAAGTATGGGAGGATACATGCCGATCCATTGATTCTATTCGTTCCCACCCTCGACCTACCTTGCTTTGTGTACATTATGATATACTTAGGATTAATTGATCCGAAGTATAGGGGATTTGTCGACTTCTCTTTCATTATTGAGTCATTGTAGTATAGACTTTCTTATACTTAGTACAAGTAATGTCTTCCTTTTCTCTCTCATCTATGAGGACATAGCTCAAGCTAAGTATACTGGGGTCATATATATGTTGTATATATTTTAGCCATAACTCGTACTTGCGTATTTTTAAAAATATGGCTATTTAATAAAATTCAAATCGCACATTAAAATTATTTATAATTACGGTTAATAAACTGGTTAAAAATGTTTTGCAAAATATTTGGAAATTTTCTTTGAAAAATCTTTTGAAAACTATTTGGAAAATATTTTGTGAAATATTTGCAAACCTTTGTAAAAATATTTTGTTTGTAAAAAAAATTATTTCTTTTATTTGAATAAAATATTTTGAAAATCTATTTGCAAATGATTTGGAAAATGGTTGCAGAAACACTTTACTGTTCGAGAAATCTTTACAAAATGATTTTCAAATTTTGTAAATGCTTGCAAAATTATTTGTCAATTTATTATCTCAAAATAAAGTTTTCAAAAACTTTTCCAAATATTTGAAAATTATTTTGAGAACTATCTATATAATCCAAGTAAATAAAAATTCTTTACAAACTTTGTACATAAAACCTATAAATACCAAGTGTAAATCTATCATCTAACTTTTGTAAATAACAAGATGATCTCCCGTGTAAATATCTGCACATAATTATTTTACCAAAACTCTTTTATTTTTTAAAAAATCACTAAAAATTGCATAACAAAAAATCTATGAGAATTTACAAAAATATTTTCAAAATTTGCATAAAAACGTGTAAATTTCTTCAAAAATCTTCAGAAAGTGGCATCACAAAAATATTTTCTGCATTGTGAATAGCATTTGCATTTTTCAGATTGATAGTGATAATTTGACAAATCTAAATAAAATCCAAAGATTGGAGCTTGGTTGGACCTTAATCCACTTAATCACAGGAACCTTAGAGGAACTCGAATTGAGGCACTTTAGGTCTACTAGACTTAATTCTTTGAGACTGCAAGACTAGGCTCAATGTCGTCTTTACTGCCTATGTAGAATATTTCAGAACATACGCATGACTCTTATCGACGGTGACCTAACTTGCACATATGCACCTTGCACTTTACTCAACTCAGTTGAAGTGATAGAGGGCTAGATTTGCTAACATGAGGTGCAAGCAAATGGTAACATACGAAGTCACAACCGATCCAGTAGCTATGAGGTCTAATAACAGAATATCATGGGTTGCAATAATGCTTCAAAAGATGGATAGTCTACGGGCTCAAGAGGAAAAAGTCCTTGTGTAAATGCTGTTGTATATAGTATTTTTTAGATATAAACGAGCAAAAATCTAACAAAAAGCAATTCCCGTCGGAGTATGTATAACTTCAATAAGCAAGCTTGAGCTTCGAAGTCACAGATACATGTGAGCATGCAGCTGGATGACTTGGCTACATTGGTCAAGCATCCTAGGATAGGTAGCTACACTGGCTATCGTCCATTCTCTTCTCAACCTCCTCTTCTTGATATATATCACACACACTGTACAAGATAGACTCAATCATAAGGGTCTGCGTATGACATCGACTTGTTCTGACCTGACTTTTGAGGAGACTTGGGTAGAGTTTTGTGATTCTTAGAGGTTGTTGTGTTTCATGTCCGATTCCCAATAAGGTTCCGACCAAACTAAAAATCAAAAGGCCCGACTAAGCTCCAAACTTAGATATTATGAAGACAATTTTAAGAGTTGAAATCAATCCATGTTCTTTTTTTATTTTCTTTATTTTCTTTTCTGCACTTATAGGAATAAGTGTTTGCTAGGGACTAGCAAAGGCAAGTATGGGGAGGTGATGAATCTCTATTTCATCACCTTTATTATTTCATTTCGTCCTTAAATCCCTAGCTAATGCATGTATATATCATTAATTTGTAAAAATAAATACTTTGTAATTTGTACAAAATACTGTATATTTAATGTATTTAATTCCAAAGTTAAAGAATAAAGGAAGAAATGAAAAAGAAATAAGACACCATAGGTATTGAATAACCTTAGACCACGAGACCCCATTATCATGATGACTTGATCACCAAGGAATAAAGTATGGAGACAGGACAGAGAAATTGTACAAATAATACATAAAAATCCTAATTTTTAATTCATATATAATTGATTTTTGGGACCTAGTTTATTTTATTATTTTTACACCTCAAATAAAAAATTCTCAATATAAATAATGTAGATAAAAATAAAATAAAAATAAAAATTGAGTTCACTGAAAAATAATGCATTGTGCGCTTGGGACACACAATATAAAAAGTCAAAATTATAACTTTACCGACCTTTATATTCTTCATACTATATCAAACTGAACCAAAATCATCTTTAATTGTATATAAATTTTAATAAGCTTTATAATGATGGTAGTTCCATTTAGTTTGGAGTTAGGATGCAAAATTTAGGTTTTGGGCACCTACTGTGCAATATACCTTAATATTTTATTCAATATATTTATTCTTTGTATTTTTGAAAGTCTTCTATTTTTATGAAATTACAAATATTATTGAAAATATATGTACATAATTACAATAAAATAAAACCATTATAATAAAATCAAAATATATAATGCATTTAAATACATAGGTGAAATATACTTATAATGTATATATACATAATTAATTAAATATACATATAAACTCAGATAATACAATAAAAATACCTAAATGTGTATTAAAATATATATATATATATGTATAAAGCTATAAAATGAATAATACAAAATAAAAATACCCAAATACATGTAATTTTACATATGTTTTACTTGTTAATATTAACTTAAAATAAAAGCTTCATAACAATAAGTAAAAATACATATAAAATATTGCATTAAATTACAAACATATGTCATGTTTTATCAAAAATTTAATTAAATCATTTGTTATTTATTTCTGATTTTACATGGTTTTTCTTTATGGGAATTTTACCAGAAACTTTCTCTCATTGACCTCAGGTCAACATCCCCCCTTCTCTCTTCCTCAAGCGTTGGCTGTTAGAACCCCTTTCTTCTCCCTTTTTCCGCTCGAGGTCATCATCATTTGGTTTGGCGTGGTGCATGATTCGTGGAGTTTGATCCACCTTGATTCACGTCACACCCAAGAGGATCTTCGATCTTCATCGATATGCTCAATCTCTTCGATTGAAGATCCTCCTTTTTCCACCCTATAAAATGACATCCTTCGCTCCAATGCCAAGTTCGATCCCCCTTCGGTTGCTTTTATCCCCTCCAGCCCTCCTGTTTTCTTAGCCTTGGTAGCAGCAAGCAAATGAGTGGATTTGCAACGAGGAGGAGTGGTCGGAGTGGGTGATCCATTCCATCATCAGAGGAGTTCCGCTGGCTAGTTCAACCTTCTCGATTCCGGTCGAGTCGATGCCTTTTCTCCCATTCCTAAGTGAAATCATAGGTGTAGATTCGATTCTAGCATTCAATTTCAAGTTTGATTTCATCTTTATATTTAATTTTAGAAAACCCCCAATTGAGCTCCAGGTCGATTCATCGATATCGCCGTTGATCCACACATATTTTCATCTCATTCTCTTCCCCTTCACATTCTCCGTTGATCGCTCCATCTTTCCTCCCCAGATTCATCATGGATCTGGGAGACGAGATCCACTTCACCGTCGTTCGTCAGAGCCCCATCTCCCAGCCACCCCCATGTTGCTTGTAGCTTACCCTTCGGTCGAGGAGATAACCCTCGAACTAGTGAACTTTTTGGTGCAGGTCTGTGATCTAAGAAGACTTCTGGAACCTCATCAAACATCTGGAGCAGCCCCAGGTCCTCAGACATAGTCTGAGCTTTTTGATCTCCCTCGTCTTCATAGGAGCCGACCATCACATGGAGGAGTGTCAGGAAGCTGCTGGGCCCATCGGATTGAGAGGATGACGTCGAAGCAAGAAGAATCGCATGATCAAAGCTCACCGGACATGAGTTCATCAGGTGTTCTTCCTCCCCCTTTGTCGATCGTCGGATGAAGAACACGACCTAGATCCAGGGTCGTTCATTTTCTTCCCAGATCGAATCAGCCACGTGGCACGCTAGCAACGGTTGGATTATAAGCATTTAAGTGGTAAAATTTGCATCCAACTTCCTCTGCCTTTTTGGTATTTTGTAAAAGGTACTACAAATATTTAATTTAATTGAAAACTTTGTGGACAAATTGTATGTACCCCCAGGAACTATTTGATTTTGCACTTTAGTACAGTGTCAGGAAGCCTCACGTGGATCCCCACATAAGTAGACATTTCATTGGCGCACCCCCCTGACTTTTGTATTTATTATTTAGTACTTAAAAATCAAGTTAAAGTGTAAACTTTATGGATATTTTACATGTGTGCCCATAGAATATATTTTATTTGCAAATATGCCCCCTACCAACTTGATTGATTTTTATTTATGCATTTCTTTTTATTAAAAATAGCTAATGTGCTCTAAAAAATTCGCAAAAATAGATGTCAGTGCATGATTGATTGTTTATTCATCTATATATTTTATTTGTCATTTTGCTTGCATTTACTTTTTAATAAAAATTAAATAGAGCTATTTTATTCCCTGTTTGACTTACAAAATCCAAAAAATAAAAATATTTTTGAAAAATTCTGCTATTTTCTCTCTCCAGACAAAAAATCACAAAATATCTCAAAAAAACTTCGAAAATTAGCGAACCCTTGCTAGCCCTAAAAAATTATAAAATATTTTCAAAAATCCCAAAAATATTAATTTCTGTCGTATATTTATATACACACACTTATTTCTATGTATTTAAATTGACTTTGAGAAATTTTGAAGCCTTTTTGTTATTTTTAATCTTCAAATCAGTTCTACTTATTTAAATAGTCCATGTTTTGCCTTATTTTTGTTTTTAAAAAATACAAGAAAATTTTCAAAATTCCCCAAAGAATTCACAAAAAATAGAAAAATATTTGAAATATATAAAAATATTTTATTTGAAACTTTCTAAATGTATCTATTTATATTTATAATTATAATGCCCTATATAGACAATATTTACATATATTATTATATAGCTTATATTATTATTATTTATTATAAATAATATAAATATATTTTAAAACCTTTAAAATAAAAGGACCATTCTTCTGGATATTTTCGGATTTGTGTTTTTATCATATATATATTCTACTATATATTATTTGTATTATATATATTCTCTTATTTACCTTTATATATACTCTTATATACATATATATATATTATTAAATTAAAAAGAAATTAAAAATCAGAAAACTAAAATATTATATTTTATTTTATTAAAAACCCACAAAAATATTGATTAGATGTTTTATATACTTATATACACATACCCTTGTATTATTTATTTATAGATAATATACATTGCTATGTCCCTTGTTCCCTGTTTTTGATACCTTACTCTGCTTGTCACTATACATACATTTATTATAGGGTTAAAATAAATTTTGATCCACATTTAGTTTGATTGCTTTATTTGATTCTTGTGGGTTGATTGTTGTTTGAATTTGAGATCTTTGTGAGAGGTCACTTCAACGCCCGCTATCCCACCTTGTGAAGACTGTATGATCCTCTCCTATGATTCTTGATTCAACAAAGGGTCACCATGATCGGCACAATTAACTACTGTCACTAATTCACCACCACTTGATTCCTCATCATTTCTTGATCTTTAATGTGGTTAACCTTATAAATCTAGGCATCTGGTCAATGATCTTATTAATAATATACCTAGAAGATTATTTCGTGAAGATGATTAGTCCTTGTGATCACAGGTTATCATTTTTTAAGTCATCAGACTGGAAGTCATTCGTTGGATTTGGATCTAAGTTCAACTCAATGCTAAACTCCCAACTTTTATTTTCAATCTTTCATTTTTTAATCATGAACCCTCATCTATAATTTGATTCAACAGTAATAGAAGTCGAATGATAAATTCCCAAAAAAATCAACTGAAAACTTTAATAATAGACTGTAACAGCTCTTTTAATTTTTTTATTTTAATTTTTAAACTTAAAATTTTTAATGGTAGATATCATAACATCGACGGACTTTTGATTCAAACTTTTTGAATTAAAATTTAAATAGTACAATAATTGATTTTTAGTTTAAAATTTTGAATTAAATTTGAGCAAAAGCTATTATAAATAGTGACATATTCTATTTTTTAACTAAATTTGAACAGTAACAATGACAGATTCTAAATTCATTTTTTGAATTAAATTTGAACAGTAATAATAATCGATTTTTAAATCAAATATTTGAATCAAATTTATGCAGTAGCTATTATAAATAGTGACAGATTCTAAAACAGTGACAGATTTTTTTAATTCAAAATTTTTAATTTAATTTGAGTAATAGCTATTATAAATATGGACAGATTCTAAATTAAAATTATTGAAATTAATTTGAACAGTAATAGTGATAATTTTTTAAATTCAATTTTTTATATCAAATTTGAATAGTAGCTATTATAAATAATGACAGATTCTAAATTCAAAATTTTAAACTAAATTTGACTAGTATTAGTGACATATTTTTTTAATTCAAATTTTTGAATCAAATTTGAGTAGTAGCTATCATAAACAGTGATGGAATTTAAATTCAATTTTTTCTTTATTGATTCTGTTTAGTTGACCTTCTGTCAAATTCATTTCTTTTTATTTGCAGTAGTTTAAATCCAAAAAAATCCCTAACTTTTTCATATGATAAATAGTAGCAATACAGACATGCAAAAGTACTATCGAATTCTTGTCCTTTTCTTCTAAAATCGGGAGATTATCATACTAGAATTAAATTTTATGCTAAATTTCCATACATGGTAGCAAGAGAGGGGCTTGGATGTACCATGATCTCCAAGTTTGGAGATCAAATCTGAGCTTGATCTTGCACACAACAATGCTTGAAACAATAGCTTGAATTTAAAATAGTAAATGCTTCAAGATTAGATACTTGGAAGCTTCAATGGAGCAGCAGATGTCTCTAAATGGGAGCAGCAACTCCTTGCAGGAGCTTCAGTAGAAGGCCAAGGGAAACAACATCTGTGGCTGCTACGGTAACCAACTTGCAGAAGCTAGAAGGAGCTTCAGAAGCAGCAAGAGGCTACATCTCTCTGGAAAGAAGGAGCAACAACTCCTGACTGCTTTGAATGACAGTAGTAGGGCTGCAATCTGTAGTAGTAAAGGAAGATGGAGAGGGCTCTTTCGACTGGGAAATGGGAGTGAATTGGGGGAAATTTAGAGGAAATTGAATGGGTTTATATAAACAAGGTGAAGGCTTAGGTGTTAACATGTGGAGAAGGGTTTGGGCCAAGTGTTAGCTTGTGCTGGAAATTTGATTTTATTATTTTATTGTTTTTACCATTAACTCTTTCTCTTACTTATAATATCAAAGTCATCTATATTTATACCATGAATCTCTGATTCAAATATTCAATAGATCGTTTTGACCGTCTCTGAATAACGATCAACATGAGTATAATATTCATACACTTCTAATCTGAGATGAATTCAGAGATTATCGAGATACAGTTTTGATTTTGCCATAAAATTCACAATCTTAAATGGTCAACCGACCCCCGATAGACGAACAACCGATTTCGTTGGTCTTTTTTTATCGATATGAATTTATGGTGGTCTCAGTTTATTTTGCAGTTCGGATTTTGCGTCATGGCTTTTCCGATGGCACACATTACGATGCAATTGACTTTTGATAGGTTACATCTGAATAAAATTCAATCTGCGATATACAGATCGATATGGGTTTATCCAATATTAATTGAATAATAATTGATCATGCAAACTCTTAATAGGATCAGATTCGGGTTATTTGGGTCCAGATGTCACAAATATAAAAGCCTCAAAGGGAGCCTCGTCCCCACAGTCTCCAATGTTGCCTCTTCGACACCATGTCGG
This sequence comes from Ottelia alismoides, assembly GCA_037367405.1. Lineage (NCBI taxonomy): Eukaryota > Viridiplantae > Streptophyta > Magnoliopsida > Alismatales > Hydrocharitaceae > Ottelia > Ottelia alismoides. The sequence continues at coordinate 1,837,431 of JAZKJV010000901.1, forward strand.
TGCCATAGCACATTGACTGAAGGAATTTCTTTATTGTGAAGCTTCTTCACAACATTTCCAAGTATCTGCACTGGCCTCTCCTTGTATGTCAAGTCATCCTCCACGTCAAGATTCTCGTAGCTGATGATGTGTCGAGGGTCGTGCACGTATTTCTTTAGGTTGGATATGTGGAAGACATCGTGTATTGTTGATAGGTGTGGAGGAAGGGATACTCGGTAGGCCACCTTCCCCACACGAGTAATGATTTCAATGGTCCAACCTATCGTGGTGCCAATTTGGCACAAACATCAAATCTATATACTCCCTTCATGGGAGATACTCTTAGGAATACCCAATCTCCTAACCGTATTTACAAGAATTTCATCAGTATGAGAGATTTTCTTGAATATTGATAAATCATTTTTGAAAATGGATAAAGAGAAGATGATAAGATTACATGAAATTCCAAATCTCTTCTCCGATGATATGCATAGCTCTTCTGGTGATTCTCTGCCGTCAGAAGTTTCCGCCTCACAAGATCAACAACCCCCGTAGTCTCCTCCAAGATATCTATGGAGTAAAGGGCATGAGTACTGAAGAACCCCAAAAAGCCCTAGTTAATTTGGTGGAATTAATGTTGATTTTTGTTGCAGTCGGGTAAATTCGGATTAATAAAAAACCACTTAATTAATGTGCTAATAAAAAGTAAGCAGTCAATTAAATTTTTTACTTCGTAAGTCCAAGGTCGATAGGGATGTCAGCAAAGCTCGAGCTCGATGAGCTTAACTTGGGCTGGTCTCGTTAAGGGCTCACAAGCCAGACTCGAAACCTTAATGAGCCCGAGCCCGAATGGATCGTTAGCTTATCGAGTCGAGTCCGAGTTGGGCATTGTTCAACTCGAAAACTCGACTCGATAACTCATTTCCCTCTCTTAATAAAAAGTTGAAAACATATATACCGAAACTCCCACATTGAGTTTGATATAAAATATAGGTTAACATTTTGCTTGCCTAAAAAGCTACAGAAAAGAGTATAAAAAATCAAAGTTACAAATGACATTTACATAATTTAATGTATAAAATGGAACAATGACTCGTTAAGAGGTTCATGAGCCTGCTCATTTTGAGGCTCGTGAGCCAGCTCAGAAACTCATGACTCGATAAGAGACTCGTGAGGCAGCTCATTTTGAGGCTCCTGAGCCAGCTCAGAAACTCGTGGTTCGATAAGAGGCTTGTGAGTCAGCTCGAACTCGATGAGTTCGAGTTCGAGTTGGTGATCCAGGGCTCGGCCCTTATCGAGCTCGAGTTCGAACCTTAGATTTCTTATCCAGTTCGAGTCTGAGTTGAGGTCAACTCGGCTCGTTGAATAGACACCCCTAAAGGTCGAACTCAAGAAGGCAACTTTCTCCTTATGTTGATTTATAGTCGATCTAAATGTTAGGTTTTCAAAGAAGTATTTTTTATTTTTATGCAAATAATAAATGATATGCAATTATGGCAAAGTCCAGGGGTTACATTGTAAATTTCGATTAAATGTACTCCAAATCCAATGAAACTTATCTAAGATGTGTATGAATGCAAGACTAAGCTACTATATTTTTTGGAATTTTTGGATGCAAGATGAATGTTTTATGAATTAATGAATGTGAATTGTGAGATTGTCAATAATTAATTATAATAAATATCAAATCTACTTATTTTTAGGAAATAAAATATCTAAGATATATCACTAGGTGATCTATCCTAGAAAAATCATAAACCCTAAAAATATTGAATGTAATGTTTATTAAAAAATAATTAATGAAAGACACAAAATGTTTTTATAAAGCAAAATGTGCATGTGCAATTCTTTTAGAGCAGGAATCATAGTAAATTCTACAATCCATGATTTTTTGGCAATTTTTCAACCAATGTTTAATTATCTATGAATTTCTAAGCAATAAAGAAAAATATGTAATTTTTCACACAAATAATCATTATGAATTAACCACGGATAATAAAATATGAGGAGCATGCCACAATGTAGAGAATTAGTTGAGAAACACAATGCAACTTTTTAAATAATAAAATACATGCAAAAAGAGGTAAAGGAACACAAGGTTTTGTCTGCAAATTATAATTAAATATATAAACAGAAACTGTAGAGATAGGACCTAAGATTAATTACCAAGACCCCTCTGGGGGTTTCTGCAATATTTCTAAGGGGCGTGCTGCGTGGTGGGGGACCTTCTGGAGATTGGGTGAAAGGCGGGGGCTCCTTCACAAAATGCCCCCAACAGGGGTGTCGTTGATCACATGAGATCTTCGGGAGAGGCACTTGGCAGAGGATTCTTGGCTGAGTAGCGAAGCGGTTGGTTGACCTCTTCTGTGTCGACGGAGAAAGGCTAGGCGAGGGTGGACCTTCTGGTGGAGGCACGCCGATCAAAGCACGAGTGATCGAGGATGAGGCGAAGACTGCTCCGACGGTGGCTTGGCTCACTTGAGCCTCTGGCATGGGTAACGAGGGCCGACTACAAGTGTCGAAGGATATGCCAATTGTCAGAAGGTGGAGGACGTGGAGGAGACGTTCGCCGTGAGCGAAGCTTGGTTCTGGAGATGGTGGCGAGCGACGGTGTACCGGAGCTGCTGTCAGGGGCGTCGAACTCCAAGGTGATGGAGAACCGATGGTGTGAAGATGGCTCTTGGAACTCCCAGGGGGTGTTGATGAAGGTGGTGGCTCGCGGGCGAAGGCAATCTGGTACGATGATAGACGAGGGCATCTAGCAGGCGGTCAAAGGCTGATGATGAGTTGGAGCGAATAGCGGAGAGGCGAAGGTGGAGCGAATAGCAGAGAGACAAACGTGGAGCGAATAGCGGAGAGGCAAATGAGGGATGCAGAGGAGATGATCGGAGATGGAAGAAAGGAGGATGGAGGAGGGGGAGATGAAGAAGACGAGTACCTGGAGAGGTGCAATGCTCGACGACCCGAAGTTGGAGCAGAGCAAACGCATTAGACTCGCGTTGCAGCAGCCGTTAACGGGTGGATCTCGCCTCCGATAGAACCACAATTGTTGTTGCTCGATCAGCGAACCTTCATGTTGTCACCTGGAAGGGCCAAGGGCCGGTGGCGTCGCTGACTCTCGAGTTGGAGGATGATCGTAGCTTGGGTTCGATGATGCTCTTTTATAAGAGAATGGAAGAGAAGATGATTGTCGAGAGGATAAGGGTGGTTGGAGAAGAAGGCGGCGATCGGTAGGTGATGAATCTCCATTTCATCACCTTTGTTCTATCATTTTGGCCTTAAAAACCCTAGGTAATGCATGTAAAAAGCATCAGTTTGTACATAATAGCATTCCTTATTTATTGTATTATTTGTATATCAAATAAGGTTTTAATGCCAAAATCATAGAACAAAGAGAAGAGAAGAAAAAGGAATAAAATATCAAAGATATTTTATGACTCTAAACCCCGAGACCAAGTCAAGAATTGAGTTGGTCGATTAGGAATAAAGTAGGGGGAGAAGGGCCAAAAATACAATAAAAATGCCATTTATTCATTCTTTAATTATGCATTTTGACATATATTTTATTCTTTATTATTTATTCATCAAATAAAGAAACTCTGTACATGAAAGTTGTAGAAGATAATGTAAACAAAAATACAAAATTGAGTTTGTATAAAAATAATATACAGTGTTCATTTTATACACAAAATAAAAAGCTAGAAATCCAACTTCACAGACCCATATCTTTCTAGTAAAAACTCAAAACATATCAAAATTACCTCTAATTGTATATACTTTTCACGAGCTATTTAATGGTAGTGGTTTTATATTTTTTGGAGTTACTATGTGAAAGTTAGGTTTTTGACCCCTATTGTACATTATACCGATTAAAATATTCATTTTATTCATTATTCATTATTTTTACGAATTTACAATTTTAAAATTTTGTAAATATTATTTATAACATAGGTTCATATTAAAACCAAAATAAAACCAAAAGGAAAATATAAAATAAAATAAGTCTATGAGAAACATAGATAAAATACCTATGTTTATACTTGTATAGGAATTTTATTCTTTTATTCCCTTATTCTTTATATTTTTATAATGTAAATATTATATATATTCTATTAAAAATACAAAACCTAAATAAAACTCAATAAAATACATTAAAATAAAAAGATGCATATAAAACATAGGTAAAATACCTATAAATATACCTATAGAATACAAATTACATCATAAATATAAAATAAAAATATATTCATATTCACAAAGTAAGTTATAAATATATAAAATAAAAGAATCAAATAATGAAATAAAATATACAAAATAAAAATAAAAATGTGTAAAACATAGATGAATATACCTATATATACTCTATTAAAAATTAACTACTAAGAAAATATACCAAAAAATAAATAAAAATCAAAATAAAATACTACATAAAATAATAATAAATTTTTATTTTATACTTAAAAATTTATAAAATAATTTACTATTTTAAATTAATTATTTTCAAATAAAACCTGCTATCCTGTCGTTTAGCGGCTGACGTGGACCAATAGGGTCACATCAAATGTTTACCATGGTCAACTGCCTCCTCTGCTCTGGATTTGATGCGCAGACTGGTTTTCCCATGATTTCTTCCCTTTTACCTAGGCATCTCGTCGCTCAATCGCCTTCGTTCCCTTCATACGAAATGATCATTAATCATTGTACATACACGCCATGATCTCTAATCACGTGTACATATGCCCAAATCTTTGTTTTTCCCCGGTCAATAAGGGTGCTCAATAAGATCTATAAATAAGATCATCTGCGTCCTTCTTCAAATTTGGTCACCATCTCGAGTTTTGAAAGCCTCGTCTTGGATCCAGATAGTCTTCTCGTGACAGGGGAAGTCGACTTGCGGTCAGGCTGAGCTCCAGGAGCATGGAGGTGCACCCACGGTGGTTCTCCGACCATCCTGCTCCCTGGGCACTCCCCATGTATAAGAGTTGTTCCCTTCTCGTTCCTTTTGTTTGTCTTAGTCATAGGTTTAATTTCCTATCGTTAGTTTAGGATTTAGTTAAGTAAATTAGTCATAATCGCTCCACCCATACTTCGCCGGAGTTGAGCTTCGGCGAGCTTCTCCGCGCGTCACCATCGACGCTCCGTCGCTTTATCCGCTTCTATCTTCATCTTCATCGCCTCCCAATCATTCCACGTACATCCAATCCACCAGGACCGCCTTGGTTCTGCGAATCAAGGATCAACTCCGCCGCTTCACCAGAATCCTCTCCGACCCCTCATTTTTTGCGTATCCAGCTTCACATTTGGTCGAGGAGGAGCCACTGGAGCCACTCGTTCTTCCTGTGCAGGTCTCGTGTGCAAGGGATCCCTCCTGGGCTCAAATCGAGTTGACTTGAAGGTCCCCAGGTCCCCCTTCTTTCCCGAGCTCGTCATGCCTCTTCATGGGGTCCTGGACCTTCTTTTACACCAGCAACTACGGAGTACCGCCCCGAACGTGTAGAGCATCTCGCCAACAAAGAAGACCGTCGAAGGATGGAGAAATCGATGATCGAAGGTCGGAGGCAGGGACCTTCTTCCCTGTTCTTCGAGCGAAGCAGCAACTGTCTGATCAAGGGTGCATCTCCAATTTTGATCCCCGTCGTCCATCCTCACCACGTCTTGGCCGTTGATGAAGACCCCAGATCTGATCCAGAGTGCTCATCTTCGAAGGGGTATCGGCTTGCCAGAACACGCCACATGTCTAAGTGAAGGGAGGAGGACCGTCCGATAGCGCGCCTATTTTGGGGTAAATTGCAAAACCTAACCCTGCCTTTTTGTATTTATTGTTTAGTCCTGTAAATAAAAGTTAACGTTATAAAATAAGTGGATATTTTCCATATAGAACCCTGAGCTTCTTGTAATTACAAATAGGTCCAGTCCATGTCACCTCACGTGCCGTCCCATGAGAGGTGGCGAAATTGCAGGGATACCCTGTGAGTTTTGTAAATTATTATTTAGTCCAATAAATTGAAATGCAGGTTATATATTTTTGTGAAATTGTTGAGAGGCCCCTAAACTTTTTGTATTCGCATTTTGGTCCCTCTCAGCATGCGTCACGTGTAGTACCACGTGATGGGTAATATGCATAAGAACACTCTGGCGTTTTTGTAATTATTTGTTAGTTCCATTAATGTTTAATTACATTGTATATTTTTTTGTGTAATTAAATAGAGCCCCATGATGTTTATTTTATTTGCATTTATACCCCTGCAAGGATATGTATTTTTGTATTATTTATCTAATTATTAAAACTATTTATTGTGCTCTTAGAAATACACAAAAATAGGATTAAGTACTATATACCTTATACTTTTACCCCTATTTGTAACTGGTATTTTTTGCATTTTATCTATTTATTAAAAATAAAAAAGAGCACATATATTCCCTGTTTACCTATAAAAATTCCAAAAAAATATAAAACTTTTGAAAAATTACAAAAAAATATTAGCGTGTTTCAACATTTATTGAGTCCATAAAACAAAAACACCTAAAAATAGAAAAAGAAAATTATAAAAAACAGAAAGCTCCAAAATCTAACAAAAAAAATATAAAAATTCTACAAAAATATCAAAAATATAATTTTCTATTTTACAATTATCTATATATTATTATTTATATATTAAAATTGATTTGGGTAATTTTGGGCATTATTTATTATTTTTAACATCCAAATCAATTTCAGGTATTTTATTTATCCCTTATTTGGGCTATTTTTTACTTGAAAAATACATAAAAATTAGCAAAATTCTTGGAAAATTACAAAACATTAGAAAATATTAAAAACCCAAAACCAATTCATTTTCTGAATTTTGTCTATATTTAACAGTATTTGTAAATATACCACTATATATTGTATATATTAAGCCTTATAAATACTATATAGTTTAAATAAAAGAAAAATAAAAAATATATAAAAAGAAAATATAAAAATCAGAAAATTAAAAATCAAAAGAGAAAAATATAAAATCAAAATTAAAAAATATATAAAAATTCAAAACCCACGAAAATACCTATATAAATAAATGACTCGGTGGTACATAAATAACATTAGGATGCCTGTTTTGCTCTCTGTGGTTCGATCTCTACATGCTTGCCTGCTATGCATTTTATGGTAGAGAAAATAAATTTTAATTTCACATTTTTGCTATTAATTAAATTATGAATATTGTGAATTAATTGCTGATTAATCCGAGGTCTCGTCGGTTGCATCGACGATGGTGTTCCCGCCTTGTGTGGAACACATGATCGATGATGAGTTTTGGGTTTATGAGTAGGCCATTGGGATGCAAACAGTGATAGAATAAGAGAGGGAGCGAGGTTGGCCAGCGAGTGCGAGGGGAGTATAGGAGGTAGTTGCGAGGGAAGTTAGGCGTTGAAGGTTGGAAGGGAGATAGAGCACGTGTAAAACACGTGGAGGGAGGAGGGTTGAGGCCCGGTGATCACGTGCAAAGCACGTGACCTCGAGGGGTATAAGGGAGGGTTCAAGAGAGATAGAAAAGGGTGGGGCAATACGTGACAGCTCAGAAGGTGCCACACGTCGCTCCAAAAAAATCAAAATTTAAATACAATCACAAATAAAAAATTAATAGTTGGAGACTTCAAAAAGTTTTCTTCATGAAAGTTGCTTGTCTCAACAAGATCTACAACTTTCATGAAGGAACCAAGAGAAAAAGATGTCATCTGTGCAAAATCATATTTTAGGTGGTACCCTATTTACGTAGAATACCTTGATTTTTGGGTTTTGTAATTTTTTTATCATTTTTAAATAATATAAAAATCGACAAAAATTACAATAAAATAAAGGACACATATTTACATATTACTCTATTTTTTGAATTTTTATTAAATACGAAAAATAGGAAAATAAAATAAAATGGATAACGGGAGATATTTGTACAGACTCACAAGGGACACTCAGACTCGGTCAGTTTCTTTGATTCTGTCTTATTTTTTATTTGAATTTTTATGCATTTTAATAAAACTTTCATCAAAGAATAAAAATGAAAAATAAATAAAAGAAAAAGGGTTAAGTACATAAAATATCATGTCAAAAGCCGTTAAAATACACAATGTGCAAACGAGACCCAAAACCCAACTTTCACATATGAGCTCCGATTTTTATGAAATTTATCTTGTTTTGAAGGTCTTTGAATATGTATTATTTAAAATTGAGTATACCGAAATCGAATACTGTATGAGTAAGATATGCGCATTTTAGTCTGTCTATTCTGAAATCAGGGCTTTGTCTCATGGACCAATTATTTGAGTTAGCATTTTTATATTTTTTTCTTTAATTTTGTTAGTATTATGTACACAATGGAGGTGGTTTGAGGTCATTCAGAGTTAACATGATTTAATTAAAAATGCATGAAGTTAGGTGAGAATGTGAAGATGATTAATGCGTGCTAAAATGCAAATATTAAGTCTAAGTGCATGAATGGTAAGAATGCAGAATAAATGATGAAATGCAGCTAATTACTTGGGAACATAGCTCTATTTTCAACTTTTAGTGTGATGAATCATGGATTAATCAATCTCCTACCTCACGCCAACTGAGAGGTGTGAGGCATCTCCGCTTGTATAGGGCTTCGAATGGTGCCATGCCGATGCTGGAATGATGGTTGTTGTTGTACATGAATTCTGCTAATGGTAGTTGGTCCTTCCAGGACCATTTCCACTCCAAAGTGCATGCGCGTAACAAATCATCAAGTATTTGAATAGTTCGCTCATTCTGTCTGTCGGTCTGCATATGGTATACATAACTCATCTTCAACTATGTATGTAGTTTGACATGAACTGGTTCCAGTAGTGAGATGTAAACCTCGAGTCTCTGTCATACCCTAGCTCATGTGGTATACGATGAAGCTTGATGATGTTCTGCACATATAAGCTGGACAATCTAGATGGAGTGTAGGTCGTGCTGACAGATATGAAATGGGCTGATTTGATCAATCTGCCAATTACGACCCAAATAGCATCATGACCACCCGGTGCCCTTGGCAGTCCAATGACGAAATCCATAGAGATACTCTCTCACTTCCACTCGAGAATGGGGAGAGACTGCAATAACCCTAATGGTCTTCTATGCTCAGAGATCAGAGATCTATAAAAAAAATAACTATTAAAAGTAATTCAAATAATACTCGATCATGAAAGCAAGGTTGATCGATCAGGTAAGAACCGATCAGCCTTATTCTTTGACCATAAAGTCAAAGTCAAATGGTGAAAATGTAATATGCAAGATTTGAGATTTTTTACATTCTATGACAAATAAAAAAAGTGAGACTTAATAAAAGAAGAAGAAATCTCATCTTCTTCTTGAGCTTGAGATCCTTCTTTGAGCTTGAGGTGAAGTTTCTTAGACGTGAACCCCTTTGAGTTTCATATCATCTTCTTCACTTAAGCTTGAGCTCCTCAGGTTGAGCTTCTTCCTAGTCCAATAGCTTTCCTACTCTTAACCTAGCTACAATATTTGTACACAAGTTAGTACCATCAAAATACGCATGCTTATGTCTAACAATTTCCCAACTATTGCATGCACTCACAAAAGCCCAAAAAAGTAAAAATCTTGACCAGAGTCATATCGATTTGGGATTTCAAATGATATAATCACTCAATGCTTTCCATTATAAAGATGCTTTCAACAAGGGCATTTCCTCCTGGGTTACACCTTACAACACTGGAAACCGATAGTGTCAAACTTATCCAAATTGGAAGATGGGTCCATAACCTGAGCACCAAGTACAATATATGTACAAGGAAACTAAATGTGCATCATCTCAAATATATGCAATGCAGTATGAGCTAAAATAAAATAATCTTATAGATCAATTGAGAAAAGTCGATACAGTGAAGCATAAATACATGAACACTTCTTCTTCTCTCATAAAGGAAGGAGTTGAACACAACAAGAGACTCTTCTCTTTAGCACTTAGAATGTAGAGAATGAGTATAGAATGATGCTGGAAGAATGAATGAAATCAAAGCATTAACTCTACTTTTATAAGGTTTATACTAACTGTTTAAGATAGTTGTCCAACGTTAATTGAAGAATAGTTATGATGGTTGGATAAAATAGTCGTTGCTGGTCCAAATGATTTCCCTTGATAAAATTAATCGTTTATTTTTTTCATTCAGTTGAACTACTATTGTTCAGTTGGTCGGATGTGCAGATGCAACCATTAGTCAAGTGACCATGACCATTGAAACAATTGTTCATCGAGAAGTAGTCAATTGAACAAAGTCACCAGTCAGTAGGAGCAAAATTAATTGCCTAAAAATCAATTAATCTGTGGGATTTGGTATGAGAATTAAAATCATCGAAGTAGCATTCTGTACATATACTTAAGATTTAAAATGCATATGCTTAGCTTTATTTTTATATTAATGTAGCTTATTTTAGCATCATCAGCTTGATCATAACTTGTGATAGATTTATCTTTAAGTTTATTATATACATCTTTATCGTTAAGATCTGTGTTAGCTAATATATAAGCCACTAACAGACCAACATTTTTATCATTATTAAAAATATGCATGTAAGCTTGCATGTCATCAATGATCCCCTTCTTTATAATGATGACAAGACTATTTTGAAGTGTTAAAAAAATACAAGTAAAGTATGTGTTTTAAAATTTTTAGGAAAAGCTTCTTTTATTTTTAAAAAACTTTGAAATTTTCAAAAACACTTGTGTACTTCTTCCCTTTTTTGTCATTATTAAAAAAGAGGGGGTTCTATTTTCAGTATTCTTTTGAAAATGTCTTATTGGAAACAAATTAATATCTTCATATCAAATAGAATTCTTTTTCTAAAGGACTTTGAGTGTTAATGTCCTCTTCGATTGTATTCCTCCTCCTTATTATCAAGCTCGGTTTCATAAGAAAGGAAATTATTAGGCAAATCATCTAGAATCATATTCTTGAAAACTACAAACTTCTAAATAGTTATTATTTTGTGCTCCTACTAATGTGAGACTGAGTGCAAAACTTTCACAAGTGGTTTCCCAAGCATTCCTACTGAGGTGAAATTGAGTGCAGAATTTTTACAAGCAATTTTCCAAGCAGAAATACTCTTCATAGGTTTCGAAGTTGATTGACTATAGCAGTCAATCTGGTATCATGTCTTTAATACTTTCTTCCCTATTTATTTTAAACATATAGTAGTCATCGGTATGAACACAAATCGAGATTTTTTTGACTCTTCTAATATATTCACGAATGACTTGGAGACATTCTTAGATATCGTGGGTAGTTCTGAAATGTGCTACTCTATCAGACTTAGATTCAAAGAGTCGACAAATAAGACATTGATTTCCCTCGAATTTATTTCCATGTGTTTTCTTCTTTTCCCATCAGTGTATCATTTATCTTTATCCTCAATGGATTTAAAAGGCTTCTTAATCATATACCACACATCGAGATTACATGACCATATGAAGACCGTCATCTTTATCTTCCATTGTGAGTAATTGGTGCCATCGAAAAATAGTAACCAATTCACAACATTTTCTCATCTCCTTAATCCATTAATATAGGTTGTTGCACTTCATTAAATTAGATGTTGGTGCAATACATGTTTTCATACCAAATAATATTAATTTTTGGATTTATGTTTCTTCCAATCACGAATGAATAAATATATTTTTACGAGGAATCCCAAACCAAGACAAAACCTTTATCAAAATAATCATGACTCAGGATTTCAATTCATAAATTCACTTGGTCCTTTCTATTATAAAGATGCTTTCAACAATGATATACCTTAAATCATCCAAAACCACTAATGTCAAACCTCTACTCCAAATCGGAAGAGGGGCTCATACAAACTGAGCACCATGTACAATATGTGTACAAGAAAATTAAATCCTCACCACCTCAAATGATATGCAATGCAGTATTATGTTCTTATAAAACAACTACATAGGGTCTGTAATGAAGAAAAAATATGCAGAATATTTCTTCTTCTTCTCTCGTAAAGAATGGAGTTGAACTCAATGAGAGGCTCTTCTTTTAGCACTTAGATGGAATGGGTGTAGAGAGATGTTGGAAGAGTGAATGAAAATCAAAGCCTTAACTCTCTTTTTATAAGGAGTAAACTAGCCATTTAGAGTAGTTTCCAAATGTTAATTGGTGAATAGATGTAACAATTAGTTAACGTAGTAGTTATTAGTCAAATTGAGTACCCCTAGCAAAAATACTCAATTGAAAAAAACCAAGTTAACTGAATTCAAGTTAGTTGGTGAGAAAAATAGTCAGTTGGTTGGTAAATTATCCAAATGTAGTTATTGGTCTAGTAACCATTGAAATGATTGTTCATAAAAAAGTAGTCGACTGATCAAAGCCATCGAATGTTAGAGCTAAATTAGTTGACTGCAACTCCAGCCAGTTGATTGATTTGTTTTGAAAGCTGAAATTGAGATGGAGTAGCACATATGGACGAGGTTTGCAATGCAACTATCTCATTAAGTAAATTCAAAAACCATCACATCTCTTCATTTTTATCTTCTTTCGGTATTCTCTTCATGTTTAATTAGCTTTGTTATCATGTTGATGTAGCTTCTCATAGCACCATTAGCTTGATTGACACATGTAGTAGCTTTAGTTTGGACTTCATAGTGTCATCTTTTGTCATCAGAGTATTTGCTAACTAAAACATAAGATATACAAGAATAAAATTCTTATCATCATTAAAACTAAAACATAAGATATACAAGAATAAAATTCTTATCATCATTAAAACCATGCATGTGCGCATGCACATTACCGACAAGTATAACTTAAATATCAAGTAGATTTTGAGTTGTAGGAATTACATGTGATGATATCTTTTCTCTATGGTGAAATCAAGTAGTCATTTCGATGAGTCAACCATAACAATTCACAGTCAAAGCAAGTAAAACTCAATGTACATACTACATAAGTCCCTGCATAAATTTAAATAGTCTCCTACAAAGTGTTATGAAAAGTTTAACAACCTCATGATTGGTCATAAGTTTAACCTAAGCTTGCATGATTAGTATGCTTGATACAAAAATATGGAGGATGGGTCCTTTATTTGCATGTTACCATATGTTGATGATACGATGATCATGAAAAACTGCGTAGAGAGTGAAAAAATGTGGCCTTGTACGTAATTGAGATGATAGATGATAAATTCATAATCAACACAAACAAAGAGTTGTATAGTGGAATGCTGATAAAGATTCATGAGGAGGCAATGTACTAAACTTATTTAGCTAATTTACTTTTTTGTTGTTTTTGGAATGTGAAAGAATGACAAAACAAAATATAAACACTATTGAATGATATAAAGATGATATATGGATAATGGATGGTGAAAAGGTGATGGAAAACACCTTAATAATAGCATGCATGAGAGATTAGTAAAAAAAATGAACTAGTTGACCAACTCAGTAAGTGGTACTATAAGTTATAATAAGGCTCATGAACTATTTTGTTAATCCATTTGACTAAGAGCCATATTTAGTCGGCTAATTAAAAGACAAGTAGGTTGATTGGGAAAATGGTCATTGTAGTTTACCATGACTATTTGGTTGATCTAAATCGATCGACCAACTACTGAGATACTACTGCATTTATCATTTTTTGTTTATTTCCTTTTCAGCTTTTTTATATCTTTTTAAGAAATTTTTAGAGGACATGAAAACTAAAATATATTGCTACGACATGAAATGAAATCTCGAAATAAAAAGAGAATGCAAGTGAGAAATACTCTCATGCAGTCAAAATAGAACAAAAAATTTCATAAAGAACCGGAAGAAAACAACTACGATAAGTAAATATGTAAATGACAAGTAAATAGACACGGGAAGAGGAGGGGGAATATCATGAGAATCATAGTTGCGATGATTAACGACTTATGACAATGAGAGGAAGTCAGAAGATGGTATCACATACATGAATCAAGAGAGCGCTTCTTTCATCCAAATGGGCCGAGGGGCAAAGAGGTTTACTTCTATTAGCAACTAAGAAAGAACAAGTAAAGAGCATTAAAAAAATGAAACAACACTAAAGAAGTAAATATGAGACATAGAAAATTAAGTTAAAGAGAAACACACTAAGGAAATAAATAGAATACATAGAAAATTAAGTTAAAGAGAGGAAGATTTGAAGGGAAGGACTTTTGTTTATCAACGATGAGCCATCAACTCATCCTTGTTATCACCAAAGGATCTCAAAATCTATCGATAATGATGCAAGTTTCATGTCTATTTTCATGGAGAAAACTTTACAAATCATATTTCTTCTTTTCGAGCATGTTTCATGAAAACAAAATTAAGGTTAGGTCAAAGTTCTTTGATCTATGGAATCAAAATCAAGATGGTGAGCTACCCAAGGTCTTGGGAGACGTCTACAATGGTCGACCATGAAAAGTATGGTATCATAGATTGATGCAATTCCCAATTGACAATAAAGCCATAGTTCTCTCACATAAGTAGTAAAGTGATCAAACTGATCAATTGACCAAATAGGAAGATTAATCATATGATTAGATGATTTGTTGATCGAAATTGTGAACTGGTCAGTTGATCAAGATGATCAATTGATGAATGTTGGACAAACTGATATGTGGCTTTTGACTAGTTCTATAAGTAGAGAGAGAAGTTGCATATTTTTCATAGGTGTAATAAGTGTGTATATACATGTATGCAAATGGTACATACATATATTATATAAAAATATGAACATATTATACAATGTGAGTGACATAAATTGTGCATACACTTGTGAATGGCATATACGCATTTGTATTTTTTGTTTTTATGAGTTTGACATATTTTAAGGTACTTTAGTGCATTGAGTCAAAAATAAGAGTGGGTTTGAATTAATAGTGCATTATGTGAAATTGTGCACTCTTATGCTGATATTTCATAGAACTTGAGCTAACTAATGCACTGAATCATTAATTCATTACATTTTGATTTATGTAAGAAAAAAGAGTAATAGATGATCTGAAGAAATTGCATGGTTCATATTTTGACATGAATTACCTCAATGTGGTGAATAAATGTATGGATTGAAATTGTTAGAAACTACATAGAATTGCATTGTGAATATATGACAAGATTTGTAATGTCCATAGCATTGCTTGTGAGTACTCCATATGATGCAAATATTCATCTTTATGCATTTTTCTGTACCATAGAAGGAGCACATGTCATGTAAATTTATTTTTGGCACTATTTATGAAAACGATGTAGAGTGTTTAGTTGTTGGATACTCGAAATTAAACTATGAACGACCTTGAGTTACTTTGTATACTATAGAAACTCGACATATAACCTTGACAGAAGCTATAAGTGAAGGCATCTTTTTGAAAGGTTTAGTAGGAGATTTTAATCCACGATAGGATCAAGCTATTGTACGTTATGACAATCTTACTACAATTTATCGAGCCAAGAATTGAGTGCATCTTGAGACGACCATGTATATGAATGCCATATATCACTTTCTTTGTTTAGACAAGAGGAACACGTGAAGAAGACTGTGAAAATAAATAATCAAGACTATATGTTTAAAAGACAGTTCTTGGAATAGGTTAACACATTGCTTGGACTTGCTCAATGTCAATAATTGACAGTGATTCCAAGGAGGATAGGAGAAATGTCTATCAATAGTTTTCTTTTAATGGGTTCGGTTTATAGTGGAGATTATTGAGGTGGCTTGAATCGTATCATGACTTATAGGGTAGATCTGCGTACTTTTAGGGGATCTCTATGTATTGTGGTATCATATAAATCTCTTGTTTTGCACGTGTAAGTTTTCAGGAAATTGTAGGGTAATATGAAGAATACATAGGTGACGTAAGTAACAAAGTTTATAGGGGTCACGGTGCAAAAATCCCCAACAAAGTAAAATGCAAAAAAGTACCTGAGATACACACCCAATTTCAATGTCATACTCAAACATTAAAGTATTAGTAGGATACCCAATCAATGTTAAAAGTTAGGTGATCATTTTATCTTTCTAGTCTTTAGTCACAGTAATTTAAAACTACATCGACACAAATTTTAAAGATCGAGTGTTGGTAGTTTTTAATGTTCCTCGAAATTGGGTGTATAGTTGAGGGACTTCTGCGCAATTTACTAAAAAAACTAAAAAGGAAATCCAGTGTATCTCGTCTTTCTCTTCCGCTACAAAGATAAGGCCTCCTCTCTCTCTCTCTCTAAGCTCTCACTCCGAAGGCACCTTCCCTCCACCTCCAATGGAGACCCTTACCTTCAACCCAAAACCCATCTCCAATCTCCTCTCCCCCACCTTCCACAGCACGAGATTCCGCAGGTGACCCACTTCTTCTTTGCTCGTCTCTGTTCTTCCTGTTCTTATTTTGTCTTTCATATTATCCCTGATTGTGTGCAGGTCTCAGCTGCAGGCGATTATATCGAAGGAGCTGCCAAGTAAAGAGGTAAACAAATCCTACAATTACCACCTAATGATTAGCAAGTTCCATTATAGTAATCCAAGGTCTTTCATTATGATCACTTGCAACCACACTGCTCCACTAAAAACTACTAAGGATACGTGGATATTACTACCAAAATAAGCATATACCTGCAATTATTTGTGTTTTATTAACATCGGCAAGCCTAATATTACTGGATATTACCAAGAGTTAGCATTTGAGTTGTAATTGTTTCACCAGATAATCACACTTAGGTAACAGCCTGTTTATCTGAAGCTGCTTTTGCTAATAGAAGCAAAAAAATCCTACCAAATAACTTGTAATATTACCATAGGTCCAATACATATTCTGATAAAAGTATGTCTTAAAAGTCGGATTATGCAACAGTAGAAATGTGCAAATATTTTTTGGAGTTGAATGATGAATGGACTCTCCAGATTTCTGCAGCAGAATATATTGTAAAACTTGCTTACTGTAGAAACTCCATCTGCCTTTTAGGAGCTATTGATCTTAGTTCAACTCTCCACTGATGGTTTTATATAGAAACGTGTATGCCAAGTATAAGCTTAAGGTCAGCCAGACAAAAGTTGTAAATTTTAATTTCAGTTTACACAAGAACTGCAATAACGATTTGGGTTTAGTTTATGAATGTACATGCGAATCTGGTTTAGCTGCTTTCAGAAGATGATCGTGACTGGCACCATAAGGAGATGTTCCTAATGTTCAGATACCTGAGTTGTAGATGCTTGGAACATAGTTTTAGAATACATCACATCAATTGATCAGGTTTTTTTACATATAATTGAACCAGTTTTTTTTTGCTATTGTACACCACTTTCCGTGATTGGCAGCATAATTCTGAAAATTGCATTTTTTAGCACTACAGAACGGAAAAATTGCATTTTTTTAGCACTACAGAACGGATCTCGGTGTGTTGAATGTGATGGGTAACTCTTTACTTCATCTATATTGCTAGAGTTGATTATAAGTAATGTTGGTTATGCTCCATATTAATCAAGATCTATTTTTTTTACATACTGCTGTTTTCTCAACTTGTAACAGGTGAATACAAAGAGATGTACATCAACTCGGGCAATTCGACATCCATGCAAAGCACTTGCTTGTACTGACAATGGCATCTCGCAGCTCTTGTCGTCTCTCCTAGTCCTCCAGCCATTGCCTTCCATTGCTCTTGAAGAAGCGCATGGAAATGCCAGCATTGCACGAAGTCTACTAGACAACAGTGCCCTGTTCTTGGTTCTGGCAGATCTAGATCCAGCAACTGCAAAGATACTGGTTGGCATCATGGGGCCATTCCTTTCAGGCTTCGGCTTCCTGTTCATCCTAAGGATCGTCATGTCATGGTACCCCAAGTTGCCTGTGGAAGAATTTCCCTATGTGATTGCATATGCCCCGACCGAGCCGATCCTCAGAGTGACAAGGAGATTGATACCGCCAGTAGGGGGAGTCGATGTCACGCCCGTGGTCTGGTTTGGCCTGCTGAGCTTCTTGAACGAGATCCTGGTGGGACCTCAGGGCCTTCTTGTTCTCCTCTCGCAACAAGTCTAGCATCCCTGCTGTCGTGGAGGAGAGACTACTTGCTGCACAGATGCCGGAGTTGTGATGTTAATTTCCAGTGGAGTTGTCTTCTACAGAATTGGATTCAGTTCATACATTACAGAAATATTGTCTTTGTTCACATCTACATTCAGCTAATTTCTGTAATGTAGATGAGATTGTCCACATAAAAATTGAAATCATGGTAAAAATGCTCATAGCAAAGTAACTAATTCCTCCACAGTTATTGGTACCACAGTTAGATTTAACAGGTAAATGGATGGAGGTTAGCCACATGGTCTGTGGGATAAGGTTAGCAAGTTTACGGTGTTGAGGGGGAATTACGATGTTTCAAAGGTCGTAGAGGTCATTTACAAAGTTTATAGGGTTCCTGAGGTAAAAATCCCTTTTATATATACTCAAAATATTACTAGAGGAAGATATTGCAAACTTCTTTTATGTCCTGATTTAGACATGGTCAAAGCATACAATCGACTCAGAGGTTAGCAACCAAATGACATGCGAGAAGATATATGTGCTCCACGCCTCAATAGTGCATGAAAAGAGCATAATATACCCAAGAACATTGACAGGAACCGGACCTAAACACGTGTACATGAAGACGCAATATCCTCTCGGAGGTGGGGAACACAACACTTGCCATAAGGTGGGGAACATGTCCCAATCAATGTTCGTTACACGACATCGGTTTTTATCTCCTTGGTGAGCTGATGCCAATCCTCATTGATCATGTGAGTAAGCTTCTGGAGCACTGCAATTTTATGAGAAATTCTCCTCCTGCTATAACACCATGAAAGTCAAACCAGGTTCCCCTAAAACGTAGGAGTTATACATTACCAAGTGAGCTACAGTTAAATAAAAAGAGAGCATACATAAATTCTGCGCATTTTCCTCGACTTTCTCTTCGGAAAACAAGACTCGAGGGATACACTTGAAACCTGCTTCACCAGTTTGCATTCCTTGTAAGGACTTCACGAAGGAATAGAAAAACTAAGTTCATCAAAACCAGTTATTTCTCATCTCGAAGGGGGTTATATCTACAAATGGAGCCCTTGTTCGTACCATCCATAGCACGATGGCGTAGATTGGCACCCACATGCCCCTTATAATGCTCAAAAAGCATAGCAAGACAAAGCAACTTGCTGTTTTTACTTTTCAGCAATTCAGTTTACGTTCAACAAAGCTTAACTGCCATAGATAGGAAAGAGAAACTATTTGCTCGTAGAGACGACACAAGAACTTTGCAACCTAAACATTTTCACTTGTTTACAACATTTAGTTCATTGCATTCACGCCTTGGAATTGCGTGGATTACTGAGATCTACCACCCAGCACATGAAACATCTACAAGCGTTCAGATATCAGCAACAAGAAAGTTCCCAGGCAGCGATATCTGCAGTATATGACAGTTGTTAGCAGAAGAACGCAGCAAGAGAATGTAGTAAGTGCACAGAGGCAGACAACTACCTTCTCCCCGGGTTTAAAAGGAGGGAGGCCTTTATACGGACATGTACCACAGCGGAAAGCGTCTCCAAGACCACACTACAAGATGTCACAAACACATCAACGATGAAATCAGTGCTCGGCCACCTATGAAAACTCTCACCATGAGATCCTCTGAACATGCAATGATGATTCATTCAAGATGTTCTACCCTCTTTTGTGATGTATTATAACAATGATGAAGTCTATGTAATAACAAACTTAATTGAACAACTGGGGCTCACATTGCCACAGGCAGATTGGGGATTGTTCAGTTGCTCCGCAGTCACGCCCAGCGTTGGCAGCTTCTCAGCCTCAGCACGACCACAAGTGCAGTTCTTGCAAGCCTTTCTTGCGCTCCCAATCTCGCAGTCCCCTACTGTATACAACTAGTGACAAAGATGTGGGATTCTTTTATAGAATCGATAGGAAACATGGCATATGTCTAGCAAGTTCCCAAACATTCTTCCAACCTGTTGGAAGCTGGGGGTTTCTTCATGTCTTCCTCCGTAAGGAGGCTATCTTCATCAATCAAATCTAATTCATCGTGAATCTCAATCTTCGGCAAACCATTTGCAACTTTCTTAATGGAGAATGAGGAACCTATTCTCCACGGTGCCTTCTAGGCCTTGATCTACATAGATCATATCAATGGGCAAATAAGCAGCAACTGTTAGGAAGTCAGACAGTAGGAAGGAATTAAGAAATTGAATTGCACTCACAGTTACAGCTTTGTCGCCTTCTAATGGGAAGATAGCTTTCATATCAACAACTTCGAGCTCTATAAAATAGCTTTCATATCAACAACTTCGAGCTCTATAAAACCTGACAGTGCCAGTTTTCGCTCAATACTGAAATTGTCTGCTAGCAAGCTTTGAATGAAACTCTACATATTAAAAAAGTAAAAATAAAAGTTCTTTAAGTGACAGAAATACCGTATGTAATTGACTGGTAGATGCCAGAAAAGACTGGCTAAGGAGAGTGCCACTGGGTTTCAGCACCCTAATTATCTCTCCAATCAACTCCTCTCGTAAAGTTTCAAGACTTCTCAGGATATAAACGATAATATCCAGTGATGCAAACTCAATTGGCAATTGCCCTGTCAAGTAAATTACATTAATGGTCGTGAGCATTTTCCTCGAGTAAACTTAAAACTAGTTGGAACCTGCAATTACAACATGCTGATTCAAGCAGCTTTCAAAAGGAAAAAAAGGGAAGTCTCCTCTTAAGAACTTTAACAAGCTAAGAATCCTTAAACATATAGGAAATCTTCAAGGTAAACTCTTCGCTAACTGAGTGCAACTTAAAACTGTACCCAAGCTTGCTTATAATAGGATGAGGTTTCTCCATAAGCTTGCTGTGGATCAAAATCTAAAAACTGTAACTTGTATGCTATTGTAATCATCCACAATCTAATCGTGGAACGTTTTTTGAGTAAATCTAATCATGGAACTTCAGAGAAATCTATTCTCCGAAAAAAAGGGATCATGATGCCCCTTTCTTACCAGGTGGACCTTAATCTGCTACAAAAGATCGATGATCTTGAAGATCAAGACATATGTGTATATTGAGCAGAACAAGCCGTGCCAAGCTCGACACAAAATTGGCTTCGCCATTTTAATTAGGTCATGCACTGCCATGCTTGTGAGGTCTTAAAGTCACTTTCAGTTTGCATTTACTTTTCTGCATGTTTTCAAGTCTTTATTAGAATAATTGTTAATCTTTATTTTTGGTTAAAAGGCGTTCTGTGTGGAATGTGGAGGCCTTTTTCTTAAAAGGAATATATACCCTTGGTGAGGTTGTGTACCTTGAGGCGTCATGTGTGAAAGCCTTTCTTCTTAAGTAGAAGATAAATCCGGTTAAGGTTTAGTAATTAAGAAGGTTTTCTATGTGAAAACCATGTATAGAAGATAAATTATGGTAAGTTGTGTGCTTTCTAAAAGGGTTGACTACATCAGAATTAATTCGTTTTAGTGGAGTGTTTGTAAGCCTTGGGAATGCCAAGCTTAAGCACAAGACATAGCCTAAAAGTGGATGAACATGTATAAATCTCAACGTACTGTTGTTCTGCTGGTTGTGGTTTTTATTCCCAGAACTATTTGTTGAAATTGATCATTATTTTGAATAAGCGCTACTCAACCCTCCGCCCTAAATGTCGGTTTCGGTCACCATTTCGGTGACCAACCGAAACGGAATTTCGGTCAAAATTCGACTGAAATTTCGATCATTTTTTGTACTAGGGTCCCCATATTTCGGTCATTTCGGCCATTTCGGTTGAATTTCGATTTCGACTGGATATCGATATTCGACAGAAATTCGACCGAATTTCACTGAAATTTGAGGCCATACCTCCACCTACTGTTTCTTCAAATAGGAACATGAAGATTTGAATTGAATCATTTGTAGCATCTCCTCATAGATCACCACTAACTAAATGGGTAGGTTTGACCATACAGGCAACCTCAGGTGTCGGATTTGAAGATGAGTGTGTCCATAGGACCTACCCAAACCCAGAAGGATGAATCAACCCTAGGGGTCTCCTCTAGGATATGTAGTGGAAGATAAAAACCACCATCAGAGTGTGAGGTATGAAACAAGGATATGCTAAAAGAGAAATTTAGAACTAACTTAAGAAAAATGGCATTGACAGACACAATACACCATCAGTGAATTGAAGTCAAAGGATCTATAACTATTCCGAGTCTAGGAATAGCCAACAACAATGCACTCAATGACCCTGAGTCCCAACCTATCTCAATCGCACCCTAAGTTATAAACAAAGACACTCCCAAACACTTGTAGAGACACTAGAAACAAGTCATTGTCAGAAAGAGAAAAGAGTAAGGATACTCCTAAAAGAACAAAGGAAGGCATGATATTAATGAGGTAGCATGCATAATATTTGCATCCTCTCAGTAAGCCAAAATGCATGCTTATTACTATACACAAAAAGTGTACGAGTAGCATCAAGAATATGTGTACTTCTAAACCACCTCATTTCTTGAAAGATATGATGACCAGATATATGATTATGATGAATATCACCCATGCCCCAAAATATATGCAAAGAGAAGTACATAGCTCAAATCATTATCAAAATGCAAAATTTTGTAATATCAAGAAAATGATTATTAGCTTCTTAAAAAAATGCACAACATCCCCACCTCGGACTTGCTTCAAACATAAAAAATCCAAGAAAAGCAAATAATAATTACAATAACAAGAGTGATGTTGTTAGTGATCCAAAACATGACGTGAACCTAAATGTTCAGATATAGAAGTCAAGCTTGCAAAAAGTTCGTAGATGGTATTCAATTGATCGGACCAGCGACTAAGGATTAATTGGCAATCAGACAACTAATCGGATTCAGTCGAAACTTTATTCGATTTTGTTTTTTTAAGTATTTTGAACATAAATCATTTTTATACATATACATAGATTCGGACATTTTATATACTATCATAATGAAATAAAAGAAACAATTGAATCCAAATCAAACGCTGACTATCTTAGATTAAAGTTCCTTCTTAAAAAAGCAAAAGAAACTAAAAAGTGTACCAAAAATCAACAGACTAATCGGTTGATCGACTATGGACCGAGTAGTCAATAGTTAGTGGAACACCCCACCGATCAAACTAGTCAAACCAATTAATCAGGTTAGACAGCCAATTTTCGCAACTATGTTAAAAGCTAAAACAAAATACATAAACTGACAGTATAATGCTTTGGAACAAGGTGTGATTGTACATCGGAGTATGAGTGGTAAGATTCTAATTGATTTAACACTATCATGTATAATGTTCATTTCTATTAATGTCGACGGATTCATCTATTGGTGTTATCAAAGGCATCCAAGATGTTCATCTAGGCATCGAGGCAAGGCAGGATGAGACCATAGTTCCACTTCCATGACTTGCCACGATCGAGGTGATTTGCCTTGGACTAGGCAAGCATCCTACCTAAAGGCATCAAGTGTAGAGACGATTATTTGAGTGAATTTTCTGATATTTGAAGATCTTTATAGTGACATAATACACAAAGTACCTGATTTGATTTTTATAATAAATTCAAAGGAACTACATCGAAATAGGAGACAAGCGAGCAACAAGCTGACATAATTGTATAATGCGAGTTTATATTATTACAAACTGCCACTTTTACTTTCACAACCACATCATTTCGTATGTACTACAATAAATTGCAGGTGACTATGACTGATTGCATAACATTAGGACCGAAAATAATGTTAGGTGTTACATAATTGATCAAATAATTAATATGGTATCTATGAAGAGTGTGTTAGTGTAAAATACACATATGCATACAAACAAATACACGCATACATATATGAGCATTTTCCAATAAGCCCGTGGTTTTTTTTACAATTTTTGAGTCACTCATCTCAACCTCTGAAACTAATTAAAATTTTGCACAAGATTAATATAATCAAAAAAACTACTCATTTCCACCATTAAATTGATTTTAAGATTTGTAAAAATATTATTTCATTTTTTTTAAAAAATCTCTTTGCCCCATTAAAAGTGGGAAGAGAATTGATTGTTGTAAAAAGGTAATGTAAAAATTTGTAACTGTCGATTCTTCAAGAAAACGAAAGCATATTTTAATATGTGTTTATGCTTGTAAAACTAATATTTAAATGTGTATGCATGATTAAATAACATGTAAAATTCTTGAAAATTGCGATGGCTCAAAAAGTTTGAGAAAGCATGGGCTCATCTGAACACATCCCTATACACACTAACACATATGCATACATATACATAAGTACCTACATAATGAAAAGTAAAATGACGAAGCCTTCTCTCGCTTTAAGTAGGGACGGCTACATGTATTCTTACTCAAATCCATATTGAAAGATTCGACTATTTTTTACGCTGGATGCCGGCTACCTAACACAACCCC
Source organism: Ottelia alismoides (assembly GCA_037367405.1). NCBI lineage: Eukaryota > Viridiplantae > Streptophyta > Magnoliopsida > Alismatales > Hydrocharitaceae > Ottelia > Ottelia alismoides. Next base: position 1,861,853 of record JAZKJV010000901.1, read on the forward strand.
CACAAGGAGGGGTTTGAACCCTAGTCTTTTGGGTGGTAGGCACACTGCATTACCACCAGACCATTATGTAAGTATAAGTACCTACATAATATACTTAAAAATATACATGCATACACACACATGCATATATACAAATACAAACATGAGAGAATTTCACTCCTCAGGATTCTAGGATGGATGCCTAGAGCTTTTTGGAACCTCGGTGCCTTGGAGCGCCTCATCCTTTTAACATCACAATCTACTTCATTCATACCTTTCGGAGGCATCAAGAACGGAGATAATGTTAGTTGCTTCTTTTCATCTCTATTATGACCACATTCAGAACATGCCATTGCTTGCATCACTTGACTTTATACAAATCCTCCCTTCCTTCCACGGTTAACTAAAGAAACAATCTTCACATTATTACCTACTTAATTTCCTTTGGTTTGCTTGAGACGACAAACTTTTCTTGTTGCATTAATAGTTAATACTTCCCTTCACCTAAGAAAAGGAAACTGTTTAAAAAACAGCTCTGAGTTTCCTTTTACTTAAAGGTGTGAAGTCAAATGAAAGAACTTGCAAGCAAAGGTGGCATATCGACAGTATGTAATAGAATGCATGAGGACAAAAAAACATCCAGACGAACAAGAATTCAAGATTTTACTTGTGAAAGATGCTTGAGTGACAATAATCACATTATCTTCTCCTACTTTCTCATTCCCAACGTTTTTAATCGTGGTCAAGACTGTCCCAATTGGCACAATGACATTATCAGTCAAAAAAAGTGTCGCAGCCTTTGTTTTAGCAGATTCCTGCAAGAATGAAGAATTAATTAATCCCAAAATCAATTCAACATATAATCAAATCAAGAAAAAAAGTCTATTATAGGAAAACAACATAATCAACAAATTCCTGCAGGGGTTGTCCTGTATATACGTGGGCCTGATTTGTTTGCATCAAAATCACAAAGAAGGGAATTAGTAAGTGGCACTCAAATTCTCTGATGACATTACATGATTTTTTACAGGGAAAATACATGATAGAGTTCAGGGATGTTTAGAGTTCTAAACAGTTGCTATGTCCCTGCAGTCTAGGACACTCTAAGTGGATTAAGTCCAAGATGCTTGACAATGTTGATGAATAATTTATTTCCCAGAGTTACTTCGTGATATCTTCAAGTTGATCTTTATGTGCTATGGATTTGATGAGTAATCATTCCTTTTATACTAAAAAAATGGCGAAGCCTTCTCCCACTTTAAGTAGGGTCGGCTACATGGATTCTTAATCAAATCCATGTTGAAATATCTGACTATTTATTACGTTGGTTGTCGGCTACCTAACGCAACCCCCACAAGGGGTATTTGAACCTTAGTCTTTTGGGTGGTGGTAGAGACACCACACTGCCACCAAACCATTAGAGTGGATGCATTCCTTTATACTAAATCGCAAAAAAAAAAGCAACAATCAACTTCGATATGGTTGGTGCAGGCATAAAACATTGGATTTGATGATAGATACGTTGTGCTTACTTGTAAACCACATCTCATGTGCTTCCTCGCAAACATTAGGAGACCAATAGTAGGACTCACACCTCTTTCCCCATCCTTCCATTTCCTCCAACTTCCTAAAGGCCCTCGAACCGACCGATTGTGAAAATCGACCATCCATTGTCAGACAATGCCCTTAGCACCACTTCACCCAACACCGCCCTTTGCTCAAGAGTAGCATTCGTCGAACTTGCAAGAGAGGTTGCCCAAATGCCAAGAAGTCTCCAACTGAGAAGGTCTCCCGGTGCATGACTGTCATCATAGAAGCCTCGATCGGAAACCAGCATCAAACAAAACATCAACCTTTGAGTCACCAACAACCACCACAACCAAGTTTGGATGAGATTTCCTAACATCAGCAACTGGATCTAACTTGAAGCGAAGAGATCCACCACCACGCTCTATTATGCAGTATTCACTAAACACATTGCCTAAAATTGATGGAGGATCAATAACTAGATCTAAATCTAAAAAACTACATAATAAAACTATCCTAGTACCGACAACTTGCCCATAATATGCTAGAGAAATGCCCTTGAATCCCACAAAGATATTTCGTCTCTTGGAGATTTCAGCCGAGATTTTGCAACTTCATGAATTCCATCTCCGGCAGTATTGTTGTCATCAATCCACCCAACGTTAGTGACATCACTGTCTAACCCTCCATAGATTTGACAATCAACCCTTCATTGCCATCACTGACCTTATTTATTATTATTGGAAAATTATTGACCACTTAGTTTCTATTTCCGATGCCTTCTATTTTGGATCCATTTTATATTTAGGAATCATGTTGAGGAGTATTATGTGTTTTTTCCATACATTAGGCTTTAGGATTTCATGCTATATAAGAACCCTACACCTTGAATAAAATTCATTCCAATGGTTCTCCGATTTTCTCTGCCATGGCATCAGAGCGATAGTCACCACTAAAACCTTTGGCATGCCATCGTTGTTCCTCTCTAAAAGGGTCACCACCCGTTCTCGATCATAGGGGCACTACTCTCCACAACCCAACATCGTTGTTGCCCCCTTCCTCAATGCGACCACAACATCTCTGCCACTCTTGGCAACGTGCAGTCCCCCCACTCTAGTGGTGCCTTTGTTGCACCTCAGCAGTGCGCATAGTGGTACTCCTCACCTCCTCTGGGTGTAGCCCAGCAACGCCGCCCTCACACCCCCTGGCGTAAATGCATAACATGGTGGTGCTCCTTGCATCTCAACAGAGCGATGCTCCTCGTTTCCCCCTAAGTATGGCCTAGCGACGCCACCCTCGCACACCTTGGCGGACACATCCACAACAGCTCTGTAACCGTAACTCTTTCGGATGCTTGAGTAGCTCAATATGTGACTACTTTGAACTATTCTCCCAATCACAATGGTCACGACTCCAGCTGAGATAAAGTCCCTAATATCCACCTCATCTATAATAGTACATGGGACTTCTATCAAACTAAAGGATGCAGAAAATTATGTTGTATTGCGGCCTCGGGCCTTTAAAATTCTCATTTGTGGTCAAAGGAAGATCTATGTTCTAACTAAGGAGCCAATCAAGGATCTAGACAAGGAATATGATTATTGATTGAGCGGCAATTATCACGTCATGATATGAGTGACCAACAGTATCGAGCGTTTCATTGCTGCCAATATCTTGTACAAGGAGACATCCAAGAACATGTGGTTTGGTTTAGACATATTCTCAACATATTCTCAACACATGCTGGGCTACTTGAGCTTCTGCCTGCTCGCTCTGATTCCCTGGTGAGAGACTGTTGCTTATTCTGGAGGTTGGGCCTGTCCTTGCGCATTGTTTTCTTCTTATGGCTGGTCCGCAGAAAGAGGCTTCTAACGCGTGATCGTTGCTCAAGGATGATGCTTTCGGTGTCCAATCTCTGCGTGTTGTGTGATACGAATGTGGAATCCCTTGATCATATCCTCTTTGATTGCCCTATGGTTCAGGGGCTTTGGGCCTTCTGTGATTCTCTCTTCGTGAACATGCATATGGATAGAAGGCGGCTCTTGACACCGGTGGCAAGAATATGGTCGATATGGGTTAGTCGTAACGAGGCCATTTTCTCAGCGCAACGATTCTACAAGGAGAACGTGCTCTCGCGCGGCTGGGTTAGTGGACGACTGGAGTAGTAGTTGATTTTTGCTATCTTGTTATTGTGTTTATCTGGCCCAGAACTGGACGTTTCTCGCTTCCTTTTCTGGGTCACTCGTTTTTTGTGTTTGTACCTTTGACTCTCCTTCCTTTTAATATATTGGGGTGAACACCACTGAGTGTATCCCCCTTTTTCTTGGCTTCAAAAAAAATTTCACTTCACTAATATATACATGCAAATTTGATTCGCTTCCCAAGGAGATTCCTCGTTACTGGAGTTATTAGTATATTATTGACCTCTATAAGGAACTATCATTCACCCATATGTTCTGCCAAGCAGGTTTCTAAGCGGTCAGAATGGCAGGTCTACAAGTTCTAGCCGGATTGCATCCTTGATATCATACAATTTAGGATCATTTCCTCGCTCCGACTATGTCCCTTCCATCAAGGTGACATTTGGTCGTCTGCAACAACTTAAGACTTCTCTTAAACAACCTAGTCTTGCTCAAGCTGTAGAGAGCACTGCTTTTCTTATGACATTTGGACGAGATGGTCGTTATAGTTTAAGTGGAGGCTAAGGTCATGACCGTAGCTATTCTCCTTGTGTTCACTACCACAGATCCAATCACCCTTCTGATAAGCATTGAGTAAAGTTTGGCAGACCTCCTAAGGCCAATCTGGCTTCTTATTTAGACTATGATCCATCTGCATTAGCGATGACTACGGATCAGAGATAATTGAGTTAGACTATCCAACTTTTTATTACTGGTTATTCTAGGCTCATGAAGCTTCTACAGAGCCCTCATGAATCCTTTTCATCCGATTGCACTCCTATGAGTCGGGATATTATTACAAGTACAATAGTCAATTTTGCTTCTATGCCAGCATGGATAATGACTTTGAAGCATCTATTCACTTGACTAGAGAAGGTAGCCTTCTGAATTCCCCAAGATCTTCATCTACTATGAAGCCTATTCGACTGGTTAATAATGCACAACCACCGATCACCTTTGTTGGCAATGTAGAGCTCAAACTATTTAGAATTTTTGTGTCGTGTATTTTCCCTTGAGCTTATTATGTGTACGTATATTACTCTTGGAGCTTAATTGCAGAGTTATCTTTGACGAGCATTTTTGTTGTTTTCAAGACATCTGGACCATAAGAAACATGTGAAAGCGAATAATCGAAGATAAAATATATAATAGTGATGAAAGAACACATGTACAAGGTTGCAGAAATCGATAGTCGGTACTCGATCGACAGGGTCACTGACTAAGGATTAATCGGCAGTCAGACGACTAATCGGATTTAGTCAATCATTAGTCTGTTTTGAATTTTTTATTATTTTAAATATATAAATCATTTTATACATATATTCTTATATATTTGCATAGATTTGTACATTTTCTATACTATCATAATAAAACAAAAGCTATATGTAGAAGTCGGCCGAGTAGTCAGCCCGATAGTTGACCGACTGGCGACTAATGGCAAAGTAGGCCTAGTCGAGTCGGCTATCCCCCCCTCCACTCGACTATCAGACCGGCTAGTTAGTTGACTTTTACAACAATGCACACATGTTTTATGTGAAAACCCTGCTCGAGCGGGATGAAACCACGGGAGAACGCCTCACATGGTTGGTGTTATATTCACTTTTCTCAATAAGTATAGGGAGTGTGGAAGTTCTTATATAGCCCCCACCAATATGACCAAGTCCCTCTAATACACAATGTGGGGGGTAATATGTGTAGATACAATAGTTGGATCATGGAGAGGCCCAATTGCCCACATACAAATATTCGCTTACACTCCCCCTCAATATGGAGCATGCAGTGCCCAGCTTGGACAAATAGGAAGAAAGCATACACATATTGAATACAAGATACTATGGATAATACCAACTTATACTCTTTGAGGATGTTGCTTCTCATGTCATATTGGTGAGGAGAAACTAGGGGATTAAAATGTGAATAAAGATCCGTAGAGACATATGAATCAATGACTAGTTCGTGTGCTATGTATTTGTATATGTCGGAGTCACATGTATTGGAATGAGTCTCCTCCATTGAGTACTTTGGTCTGCAACATATGGAAAACTACTCCATTTCTTTGAAGAGCTAGACAAAGAATGGCATGGTAATATCCACATGTAGATCTGAGAAGTAGGTCAAATCCCATAGGGACCTTAAAAGGATCTCGTAATGGAGTTCATGATCACTAGAGAATAGAGGTTGCAACGAGTCTCTCTCTGGAGAATTTGGAGAAACTAGGTCACTCGAACGTAGATTGCATCGATCATAGAGTCTAAAATAATTCGAATAGTTGCATCAAAATTCTGAATGGTAGAGTATGAATCTGAACCCTTTACACAATACTCCCCCTTTCTCTAATACTTGTCGGAAAAAGATGATGCTCAACCAAGTTGGGGGAAGAAATATCTTCCTCTTTTTTCATATAAACCATCCCTTTTTTGGCTTTTCTTTTTTATATATAGTCTCCTTTTTCCTGGCATTTCTCTCTTTTTCAATCGATATTTTTTTCCTTTGTTTGTCCTCAGCCATTCTTCTTTTTTTTAATACACCCAATTGGGCCCAAAATTTCTCCTTGTAAGGCCTCCCTTTTTGGCTTCAACAACATCATGATTGGATCATTTTCTTTGGGCCTCCTACCTTTTTTCAACTTCCCAAAGCTGGGCCCAAGTTGGACGCTTACAATGTTTTAGAATAAAAGAAAAGGTATACGTCAACTATTTAGGGTTCCCATCTAGGGAACCCTCTCTCATCTCACGCCACCCCTCATGATGGGGCTCATTGATGGCTGCAGGGGTCATGCGAAAGGTGCGATGGGCCACGTATACCTGAAATCGAGACTTTCTCCTAATTATTTCTCATAGATCCCCTCCTTTCTTAGGGTTCATGATGGGAAACATGCTCTCTTGAATGTTTCTCGTCAATACGAGATCACCGCGGCCAGGGTTGCCTGGAGAAGGAGATTGGAGAGGGCAGTGAAGAGGTGTTGTTGGGCAGTCACATCCTTGGAGGTGTGTCTAGGATTCTAATGAGGACCCATATGTTGTCACACATGGCTGTAACAAGTGTTTCGCAATGATGTTGCATGGGGTTCTTCAAGGTTCTATTGCCTAGTGGTGTGTACACTTCCTGGAGTTGAGTGCAAAGGTGCGAGGTGTAAGCTTCTAGCATCTTCGTTTCCTTGGGATCATCGACGTCATCTGAGTTGATATTGAAATCCATGAATCTCGTCAAAATCCCATTTCCATCTTATCTGTTGTAAAGAGATGAAGAAGAATCCAACTTTGAACCGATTTCATCACCACCATTAGTGTTATGGAAACCCCAGATCTCATGTTGTTGCCACATAACCAAGAACCCTAGATTTTCTTTAACTCAACGATCACCTGACAGATCTTCACAACTTGAACAAGAATATGACGTTGATGATGAAGTGGAACCAATAAGAACTCAAACATATCTGAAATCAATGAATATGAACATAATTGAAATAAAAATAACATCAAGAACAAATCCAAAAGCTAACCCGCTCTGATACCATGTACAAAACATAATGCGGAAATGAATAATCGGAGATAAACAGAAAATAATGATGAAAGAACATATGGGTTCTACTGGAAAACTACTCCCCGAGGAGTAGGATTAAACAATGGGAGAACGCCTCACAAGGATGATGTTCTATTCACTTTTCTCAATGAGTACAGGAGGTGCGGAGATTCTTATATAGCCCCGCCAATGTGACCAAGTCCCACTGATAAACGATATGGGATCCAGTTACCCACATACATATATTCTCTAACGCGGATGATGCGGATCTTTGGTGGGGTCATGAGAAGAATGTCCTACAGTATCTTGATATTTTTGTTGATTCTTGTTTTGTTGGTACTATCTCCATCTTTGACGACATGTTCATGTAGCACCTACATGTTGGTCACCCATCCACCAGAGCTTTCTTTCAGATGTTTCCTGAAGTTTGCTGAAAACCTTTGAGTGTAAAGCTTGTCAGTGGTAAATATCACGGAGCATCTTTCCCCTCGAAGGATTGAGCCTTAATTGCTCCTCACCTTTTACCTTGGTTCATCGTGAGAATTGGGGCCCTATTCGGTCTATATTAGGGTGGTAACAGATACTTTGTTGTTTTTATTAATGATTATAGTAGATCCTCACACAGTCGAAGATAAATAATATTTTTTAGTTAGAAGAAGATAAATAATTTGTCAAGTCTATTTTGGGTTTATTAAAGCATTCTTCTATATGAGTACTAGAACATTCGGATCTTATAATGCTCTTAAATTTGTTTAGCGCGACGTGAGTCTGACCACTTTCTTTGCTTCTCAGAGCACTCTTCATCTGGAATCATGTCCATATACCTCTCCGCAAAATAGGGTTACGGGAAGGAAACTTCGTCATCTCAGGATATTGCATGTGCACTCCTTACTCATATGAAGGTTCCCAAAATCTTATAGGGAGATGTCATTCTCGCAACGGCGTACCTTATCAATCAGGTACCTACCTTTGTCCTCAATGGGAATTTCCATACTAAAGAAAGATTATCTACTCGCACAATCAAGTGCTTCTAGGGTGTTATAAAACCCAAAAGGGGTCTAGATTTTATGTCAATCGTCGCTACTACATTTCTGCTGAAGATAGATTATCTGCTCGCACAATCAAGTGCTTTTAGGTTGTTATAAAACCCAAAAGGATCTAGATGTTGTGTCAATCGTCGCTACAACATTTCTGCAGATGCCACCTTTTTTGAACCGACTAGTTACTTATCTAAGTATGTCAGTGATACTCCCTTGGAATTCCCTCCTATGCTCCAAGTTTATAAAAGGTGGAATCAAATATTAAAGTGTGTCACTTTGCCCACTCCTATCTTGCAGCTTCATGAGTCTTCTTCAGATGGCCCCACCACTACAAATCTGGAAGATCCTTTGGACCTTCCTATTGCATTATGGAAGCCAAGAAAGCGATGCACCCTACCACCTTTCTCACCCTCTACTTCCACTAATAGTTTGCCCACATGTGGCAAAAAATTTATAGATGCTCTTATGGCTATGCCCATTCCTCATTACCATCATACTACTCTTGAAGACCATGGTTGGAAACAAGTCATGGATGAAGAAATGGATGCTCTTACTTCCAAAAGTGCATGAGATCTTATGCCATGCGTGTTAGGTATCACCTCGATCGCTTGCAGATTGGTTTTTACGACCATCCATTCTCCTGATGAGTCTACTAAAAGACTAAACGCCAGACTAGTGGCAAAGGGCTTCACTCAGACATATGTTATGGACTACTTCAAGACATTTTCTCGAGGGTTAGGATGGAGTCCATTATCACAACTATATTTGTTGTTGCCAACAAAACATCTTTTAGCTTGATGTGAAAAACACCTCCTTCTATGGAGATTTAGAGGAAGAGGTATATATGACACAGCCATGGGAATACTCCATTAAGGAAGTGTGTATGTACTTCTACGTAAGGTCATCCGTGGCTTAAAGCAGAGCCCGTGAGCACGTTTTAATAAACTCGCCTTGGATTTTAGCTCTCTTGGTTTCTATAGGATTCCACCTGATTATTATGTGTTTGTTCAACAACACTCATCGGGTACCATGACAGTTGCTTTACATGTTGATGATATGTTTATCACTAGTAATGACAACGCAAGTATTCTTGAGACCAAGATCTTCCTTCATAAGGTGTTCATCACTAAGGACAGTGATCATCTTCGGTGCTTCCTTAAAATTAAGGTGTTTTACACTGTAGAAGGGTTACATTTGTACAGAGGAAGTACCATTTAGACATTTAGTTGGCATGTCTGTCGCGATCACTACGGATCAAAAATTGCATGATCTACCAAAAATCTTCTACTATGTAGCATTGTCAACAACTTCACAACATGTGGGGATCCTTGAACTCGAAGAGAACTCCATACAAAAGAGGATTTCTCAGAACAAGCCCAATGCATCAACTGCCCTCTACAATCTGATAGCGTAGCTCCTTGTACGCAACTCCACGTAGGTGAAAACTTCGTCCCTTCGTCGAGCATCAGAAGTACCATATCCGATGACCATTTTGTTAAATATTACCCACAACTGCTCTCTTTTCGGGGTTATGCATCCCCTGAATATTTTTATGTGAGATTTATTTAAGCAAACAACTCAAGCCCTTTTACCGATCTCCCCTCCTCTCAGCAACCTTCAAGTAGTAAGCATCATCATTGAAAATGTCATTCCTTCCCTATTTTTCTCTCGAATGTGACTGAACATTCAAGTCTATTGCACCACATGTCTCCTTTGTGTTCGACCCTGCATAGATGGTCAACCCGCCTAAAAGTGCATCCTCAACTCCATCCTTCCCACCAGATTACCTATTATAAATCACCCCTTGTACATAGAGCATTGTTCCCACCTCCGTCTGACAAAGCAAGGCAACATTCAAGATGAAGACATTATTTTTTTAGGAGAAAAAGGGTGTGATGTCAAGGAGACGCCCACCATTTAAACCACTATTTTATTCTAATTAAATATGTTAAAATCCAAATATTTACATTATTGTATTATCAATCTTGAAAAAAGTTATTGTATTCAAAATATGAAACTTTAATAATTAGTTACTAGTTAATACAACAACAACAAAGCCTTTTCCCACAATTAAGTAGGGTCGGCTACATGGATTCTTCGCCTCCATTCATATCTATCTTGGGTCAATCTCGGACTTATATCCAAAAAGCTAAGATCCCTTCGTATAGTCTCTTTCCAACACTTCTTGGGCCGTCCTCGCCCTCTCTTAGCCGGCTCAACATCCCAACACTTGCATCTCCTAACCGGTGCATCAGTTGACCTTCTTTGCAAATGACCAAACCATCTTAAGCTGTTTTCTCGTATCTTATACTCGATCGGAGCTACACCAACTTTCTTTCTGATTGCATCATTCCGAATCCTATCTTTACGTGTATGTCCACACATCCATCTTAGCATTTTCATTTCTGCTACAGCCATTCTCTGCACATGTCTATGGTTCACAGGCCAACATTCAGAACCATAAAGCATAGCAGGTCTCACGGCTGCTTTGTAAAACTTTCCTTTAAATTTTTAAAGGAATTTTCTTATCACAAAGAACAGCGGAGGCTCCTCTCCACTTTAGCCAGCCTGCATTTATTCTATTAGTAACATCTCCATCAATTTCCACATCATGTTGCAAAATAGATCCCAAATATCTAAAAGAATCTCTCTTCTGAATGTTATCGTCACCAATCTTCACCTTGATTCCTTCACCATTGCTTCCATCAAAGGTGCATTCCATATATTCCGTCTTAGCCCTACTTATACGAAAACCTTTAGTCTCCAATGCATGTCTCCAAACCTCAAAGCTTCTCATTTACTCCATCTCTAGTCTCGTCAATCAACACAATATCATCAGCGAATAACATACACCAAGGTAACTCATCCTGAATGTGACTTGTCAACTCGTCCATAATCAAAGTAAAAAGCATATCCATCTGTATACCACATAGCCGCTATGTGACCTATCAAAAAAAATCTACATACTACATATATTAAACGTCGGGCATACCTTAAGTAGCGGCATCTGAAGCCATATACTGATCAAGTTGACGGTCATCAACCAAGCGCAAGAACAAAGAACCCTTTAAGGCAATTTCTAGTAATGGATACAAGTCAAAAGGTTTCGTAAAGATAGAAGAAAAAGAACTTAGGCCCTAAAGAAGCTCCAATGCCTAATGTGACCACATGAGGCTACTTCACCGTAAGGACAGATCAACCTGTGCAATGTGGTTATTATGATGCCCCACCTGAGCAGGATGCACATGGAAAGAGACCCAACTATTTCGTTAAGCGTCATGGAAGTTGAAGTTGCTTAGAATGTCATCGCAGGGCCTTTGGAGGATGGGCAAACTCATGTGAGTTAGGAAAATATCCAACACTATGCGTATGAACTAAGTGGTGAGAATCTGTCATGACAATGAATATTCAATTATGTGGGTCGGCTACATGAATTCTTATCAAATATATGTTGAAAGATCCGACTATTTTTTACGTTAGTTGTCGGCTACTTAACGCAACCCTCCTCGAGAGGAGATTTGAACCCTACTCTTTTGGATGATGGACACATTGCTTTATTCCATTTCAACAAAAAATAGTATACTATACTATCTTCTCATCTAAAAATTATAAAATGTTCAGCATCTAATCGTTTTTTTTAAATTTCAATAAAATCATGCTGCAACAAACTCTCTCAAAAACAAATCCTACATCCAAACACCAAACACACGAAAGGATTATCCACCAGATAACTCCTTTTTTTTATAAGATTATCCTCTACCAGGTAACCATCCATCGAAAAGTTACCTCAAGTTACGGAAGAGCAAGTCCACAAAAGATTGGATTATGTGTCGTAGCAACTAACCTAGTGTGGTGCATAGTACTTTCAAAAATATATATCTCTCTCTCGTCGAGGTAATGTCGGAAATATGGGATCTTTACACCACCAGAAATCATCATACTAAAGCAGATATTCACAAATTGTAAAGCAAGAGAAGACGTGTACCATCCAATGCGGAGTCGCAGCAAACAAGGGAAGGAGAAGGATCCACACGAGAAGGAAAAGAACCCCCGGCTTTATGCGAAGCAACAAGATTTGGACTCGTCGCAAGATCGGATGGCCCGTTTTGAAGCGCACAGGTTTGGAGGAACCGGGCCTTCCGATCTAAGGCGATCGACGCGCGCCGAGGGCGTACGGGTCACCGTCGCCCCGGGGCGCCGAGGTCACGGTCTAGCGCGAGTTTTGCCCGTGCTCCAACGTGGCGTGGAGATGGCAGGATCGGGCCGTTGAGAGGAGGCCACGTGTGCGATGTCCATGGACGGTGATTGCTGTCCGTGGCTTGAGGACGATTTATTTCTTCCAAGTTAGAAAATTTTCTTGGGCTGCTCTTGTGGTTATAATATATTAGTATTTTTTGTGTTAGGGAAGTTCATTCATGTTGCTAAAAATACCTTCATCATCAAATTATGACACTGATGACATGAAACAGTCTTCATGTCTTTGTATATATTTAGACACTCATTAATATTTACACGTACACAAGATTAGTGGTTGTAACCTTATATGGGAAAGAAGAGACATATTAAAGTAAATGATCTATTATCTAGAATTTTTATTTATTTGATATATTTTAGTGGATTTTATTTTTTTATTTTATTTATAAAATACAAGGTCATACAAATAATACAAAATTACAAACAGAGTAAAAGGAACCGCGACTAAGTATGCACAAAAATCTCACATTTGGACCCTATATGTAATTAGCTCAAAACTGACTTTTCACCTTCACATATTAACTTCATTGTAGATGAAACTACATTTATTAGATAAATAATTTAATAATTTTAACTTTTAAGGTGAATAAAACCTGAATTTGAGTTCTTATGACCTGTATAGTAGCCTTTAAATGCATGTAATTTACCGGTCAAGGTTTCACTTTTACTTTTACATTCATGAGGTTGATTTGTACGCCTATTTTATACAATTCTTTGTATTTTAAAATATAAGTTAAAAAATGAGTTAATTGGAGTTGTTATTAGTTCTACAAAAGAATGTGAAGTTTTGAGTATTATATTGTACATTCATTCAACATAGATCAAAAGTTAAAACTCGCATCTATTACTCAGAGTATTTGTGTCATTTTCTGTTTGCAAATATTTAATGTATGTTTAAGCACAAAGGTGATCTTGAACAAGCTAAATTTTTCTATAAAATAGTTATAAACTAAGAAAGTTGCCAATTCTATGAATAAAGGTTCGTATTTTCTCCCTTGATTGAAACATGTTTATTTTTTTAACAAATTTACAAATAGATACAAATATTATGTGCTTAATGAAGAAGAAATTTTTTAGAAATACTTACAAAAAATACATATAATTATGTGAAGTTTGTATAATGCACAATTAATGATGTGGTTGGGATTTTTGTACAAATTTTATCGTTTTTTTTATGTTTCTGGAATCCTATTTTTCCCTATTTATTATTTATCGACCAAGCTAGTCTTGACTTAGTTTTTGAGTTCAGGGTCAATTACATATTTACATGTTTACAATATTTCTTCTTCCCATTGTATTATGTTCTTTTATTCCTTTTTATTTTGTTTTTCAGCAAGTTAAAAAAAGAATTTTATTTATGAGATGTGTTCTTGAGAATACATGAAAATTGATGCATATTCTTCTCAATTTTCATCAATTTTCATGTCTTCTCAAGAACACATCTCATAGATATCCATGCACAGAGCATCTTTATGAGAATAAATGAGAAGAATATGTGACTCATCAAGGACCTAAGTACAAGCAACTTTTTGTTTTTCTCTCTAGCCCTTCTCCATAATCTACATTAGCATATTATTCTTTGAAGATAATGGTTCTAGTTATTATTTTTAAGTTACTTAATTACAAATCAATCCCTAAAATATATGTTTTATTGATGTGCTTGCCATTATAATTAAATATATCTCTTTTTTAATGATTTTAATTAAAAAATAATTATTTTGCCTTATATGTTTACTAATAACAACTGGGTACATTTACTTGTTTATTTGCTAGTAACTTCTCCATTTCGATGACTCGGACACAGACTTTTAAAGTTATTTAAAACTTCCTAAGGATGTCATACATTATGCTTGCTATGAAATACATATCTCGTTGGATCGAAGCAAATCCCCACATAAATTATAAACAACACAGTTATCATGCTTTTAATGATGCCTTTGTGCAATTTGGAATTCAAATAATCATCATCAATGATATGGGAGGCATACTATACATGTATGAAAACCATCAAAAACTTACATTTAAAAAATAGGATCTAATGTCCTAAAGTGTGGTGTCGTTGTTACTCACATTTTAGATTTTTATTAAAAAAATATTTTTTATGCTCCAAAAATATATGTACGAAAAAAATATAGGAATGCCGAACTTAGGGAGGCCTTAAACAAGTAGTGAATGATATAGTTGTACATGTGCAAAAATGGATGGTTATTATACTTTTTTTATATTTTCAAGTCACTTCTATATCTTTTTAATGATTTGTGTGTTTTATATTTTTTATGGATTGTTAGGTGGTATTGGAATATTTTTTATTTAATTTGATAATATTTATTTTTATATTGATTTTGTTTTTTTAAATTATTTTAGTATATTTTAAAAAGTGTTATTTGAAAAAAAAGTGTGGAAATGAGTACTATATGAGTAGAAAATATTTTTACATATAATATAGGTAAAATCAAATGAAATGATTTTTCAATTTCCCATTTTATGAATTTTAAGGATTTGTAGCGGATTTTTCAATTTTTAAGGTGCTTTGATTTTTTAAGTATCCAAAGTTTTGAGCAAAAATCTACGTATTATTAATAGATAGTTGGAATATGCTATATTGATTTTGTGGTATTTTTGTTTTTTTTATATTTGTAGGAAATGATTATCTACTTAAAGTGGGAAGGTTTTGTTGTTGTTGTAGAAATGATTTTCCTGATTTTGATTTTTTTAATATTTTTTTATTTTTTTTGAAAAATATGAAGCAATAATTGTAATAAAAAACAAATTGGTTGTATATGGTACTATTTAGTAGGTTGATATATCTATTTTCCTCTTTTTGAAATATATTTTACTTGTTTTTTGTATTTTTATGTGTTTTAAATGGAAAACTAATTTGAGGCTTAGAAATCTAATAATTTCCAAAACAAAAGTTTTTATAAGTGAAATATACTAAGAGGTAATAAGAGCAGATTTTGGCTCAAAATGATGTAATTGCAAAGTAATAAAGCTAGCAAAACATGAAATTAGAGATAAACTTTGAAAAATAAAGAAAATTCCAATTTGCGGTGAAAAATCACAAAACTACCCCCATAGAGTCGAGGACTATCAATCAAGTAAAAATCATCAAAGAATATTATTTATGGAGTATCCAAAAGGTTTAGTTGTGTCAGGGGTATGGATTGAAACAAGATTAAGTAACTAATCATTAATCCCCATCCACACAGTGACTGAATTGCGAAACTACAAACTCCAGGTGGGCCTTGTAAATCTCCCGAACACATGCAATGCACACATGAGTGCACGACTAGTTTGGCTTGGGGCCTTTTGCTAATTAAGAAAGCTACGAGAATCTCCTCGACAAGGTTACATCGGTTAGAACTTTATGGTCAAGATTAAAACTATTGATTGATCTTGTTTGCACACTTCAAGGCAAACGCCAACCTCATGTAGAGTGCATGACTTTACGGCATTCTTCTCTCGTTTTTTAATATTTGATCTCCATGTAACATAGGATGGGGCAGAGCCGCAGAGGGATGCCTCGGCTTGGCTCACCCAGTGGAGAATATATCTCGAGGCTCGAATGGGATTATCCTATGTCAAGTGTTCTTCATCTGATCTTCACCGATATAATTATCCTTTCACATGAACATCAGAGTAGATGTTGGAAGGGAGTGGAATCGAATGATATCATGTGTAATAAAAAGGGACTCAGGGCTCTAGATAAGAAGCCATTATTGATAGCTTTGAGGTGGAGTAAGGCCTAACATCAGGTGGGCATCGTTGACCATCCTCTGCTCCATTCCACCCATCGACTATGACCTACTCATCGACCATCTCCAACCCCCAATGCCAACCTAGGGAATGAACCTCTTGTCGCTCCGCCACCACTATCCTTAGGGAACCGCCCCAAAGTGACACTCATCATCCTCCTCCAACTGCAAGACACAACTCTACCGCGTGCACATCGGCTTAGTTGTTGTGTGTTGTCGCGGAGCTCAGCCCTTCCTCTATGTTTCTTTGTGATTGGCTCTGTTGCCGCCGCCTGGATCTCAACAACACCTTTGTACCCATGGTCAGGCTTGCTTAAGCCCTAGGGATGTTTTTTGCAAGAGAAACATTCTCTTGCATGTTTTCTTATTTGTTGCCCAAAGCTGGATTGGTTCATAATTTGAAGTCTTTATTATAATTTTGCATAATATAGTTTACTTCGGCACTGTTTTTACAAATATCTCATTTTTTATTATTTAATTCAATGCAATTTTACACAAACTAATTTGACATTCTTTGGTTTCGTAATTTAGTTCCTGTATGGTTTTGTTTTTTATATGATAAACATTTTTTCATTTATGTTGTAGTTTTTCCATTTTTGGATCATAGAATGTCGAAAGTTAGATATAGTCGTCAACATACACCTAGACCAGCTATGCAAAGGAAAGAGGGTAAAACGTATCGTATATACATATACATACATATATAGATGAGCAATCCAGTGACTTGTGGCATATATGAGATGGTGAAATGGGTAATCTCAACCACTCGTTTTACCATCATTGATGACATGAAACCTTGGGTGTTCAAATAGAACAATGAGTGATTTGTGTTTCAAATTTCGTGTAAAAAATCACTCCTAACATGTCCATCTTGATTGTGTGATTTTAACAATCTATGATCGTTTTGATGGATGGGATATAACCCTCAAATTAAGTTGAATTTGGAATGACACAATTATGAGACATGGTGATCTAAATCCCCCAAGATTTCATGTTGTTAGTGATGGTAAAATGAGTGGTTGATATTATCCATCTAACCATCTTATGTATTCTCCATCTCAGAGAATCGCTCCTCTGTATATACATACGTACGTATGTACATACATAGGGAAAAAGGAATATGCTCTCTTGGAGCATACAACTTACATGCTCCCACCATCCCTCCCCTTCGGCCTTTTAACTTTTTTGAAATGAAACTTGGGGAAATTTAGATCACCATATATCACCATGGTGTCATTCAAATTTGACTTAATTTGAAACTTCTATCTCATCCATCAAGACCGTCAAATTTTAATAGTCTCATAATTGCTGAAATTGCCACTTCTAGATGGACATGTTAGAGATGACAATTTTCTATAAATTTTGAAATATATATCATTATTTTAAGTAAATTCCCCATAGGTTTCACTTTGAAAAAATTTTTAAAAGAAAGAAAAAGTTGTGGGAGCATACTCTTATATGCTCTCACGGAGCATATACATTTAAGCTCTATATATATATATATATATATATATATATATATATATATATATATACAGAGAGAGAGAGGGTTGATCTTGTGGGAGCCAAAAATTGTGAGAGCATGAGAGCAGTGAATCTAGACCATTAGATTGTACTGATTGATTGGAGGAGGAGAGAGATAGGCAAAATCTAATTGTCTAGACTCACTGCTCTCATGCTCTCACAGTTTTTGGCTGTCACAGGACCAACCCTCTATATAAACGAGAAAAAGGAAAATGTACCTATGGGTACACATAAGTGTGTGTTATCATGGCAATAAACTGGATATTTTAAAATTTAAATATAATAAAAAAACAATTGATCTTGATCCATGTTATAAAATGCATACTCTTTTAACACTTTAGATCATTTGAAGTTTTGTAACTCATCCATCAAGTGACGATAGATAAATTTCATTAGAGTTGTTGATTGTTTATTAATATCGGATTGTATTCACACTAGAACCTGACATTTAAAACTTAGTGGGCACACATTGTTGTGTGTGCTTATGGGCACATACTCCTTGCCCCTTATGTGTGTATGTGTTTAATGAAGGAGGGGAGCCAACTTGGCTACCCCATCCTTAATTTTCTTATTTCTTAAGGTATAATATGAAAACACTTGTGGAGATTTAGTCAATTAAATGTCAACATGTTATCATCCAGATTTCATGTGAAAAAAGACATTCCTAAATCTTCCATCTAAAATGAGATATGAGTTTCGAATTAAGTCGAAATTTGTGAAAACATGGTGTCGTATAGCGATCTAAATGACTCCATGTGTTTTCAAAAAAAACCTTAAGAAATAAGAAAAATAAGTGTTGGGGTAGCCCTAATAAAACCTATATATAGAGAGAGGGTGAATTTGTGACCTGCATGCTATAAGCATGGCCAACACCTGAGACTATCTATACAATGTGTTCTATCACAGGGAAATCGTCATACTATATTTCCGAAGCCGTGTAAAGATGCACAATTCAGGCTAACTCTGTGAACCTCAACTCTTCCACTTGCACACACCAACTTATGAGAAAGTCCCATTTCTCAATGTTAGTACGAGATAGCTTCGATCTTTGCTTTTGTACTACCTTCTCACTCTGACGTTTTTATTAATTTGGAAAGAGATATAAGAGGGAGTGTATAGAAAAAGCTTCTATTTTTTATAATAGTTAATGAATGAGGAGAATAAAAATTATCTTTGCAATTTCATTCCTTGATCTTCTCACCCATTAGCAGTGCGGGGAAAATTCTCCACTCCCAAGCTTAAGTTCAACAATCACTCAATTCTAGAGAGATCTTGACCTCACGCTTCCACATGTATAGGATGCTCACATCTCAAGGAAAAAGCAAACAAGGATCATAATTGAAATATGTTGGAGGGGTCAAAATTAGTAGGAGTTGGAGTTGCTACCATTGCTTTAGCAAGTGCTATCGTATGTATTGGAAATGTCTTCAGAAAAAGGGTAATTTATACTACCTCCAAATAAGTTATTATATTAGAACCTTAAAAATTAATTCTAGCTATAATTTAACTCCATCTTTCATATAAATTACATTTAAACATTAAAACTTTAAACAATCATAAAAATGCCTACAAGTTCAAAAAAACTATAAAAGAATCTTAAAAGCACTTGAAAATATTTTGTATTATTACATGGTTTCATTCATTTCATGGTTCTAAATACCAAAATAAAACTTGGAATCTAACTAAGCCCTATATAGTAACATATAGGGCTTACTTAGATTCTCGAACATGGCATATATACGTAACATACCACAAGTGGACCCTTAAGGCTTGTTTATTATAATATTTATATGAAAATTTCTGGATTTCATGTGTTTACACAATGATACTTAAAAATGCTTTTTTAGCACATGTATATTCTCGATTTCAGAGACAAGTGGTTTTGATATCAACATTATAAATAGTTTTATGTGCTCTACTAATTGCTTCTTTTACCTTAAAAATAAGGATTTTTATCATTGTTGTCCTTCTTAACTTCCGCAATATCAGTTACGTCCCTCCCTTTTTTGGAAAATCAATTGCGCTCCTATATTCTTTTGAAAATCACAGTCTTGCCCTTCCGTGAAGGTAAATTAGGAGCATAATTGATAATATAAAAGGGCAAAAGTATGAATTCTGTAAGAATATACAAGCACAACTGGTATTCAAAAAAAGGGAGGGCATGAATGATATTGCAGGGACCTAAGATGGGTATATGTGATTAAAATCATACAAATAAACATTAATATGGTTTGTAAATATTAGGAGATAACCATCCATTATTTATGTTCAATCAAAAACTATGAAGTTGTTGCATATAAACACTAATACACACACATCTTTGCTCATAATTTGCTAACCTACCTCATTTTCCTACTATCTATGATTATATGTGATTGTTGCCATTATTCCATTCTTAGACCATTTTGGATCACTCATAGGTACTCTTTGATTTCCATATCAAGTAATATGTTACAAGTTACACATGGAACTAAGTTGAATGTATACTTAGGATTTTTTACATGTATAAAATAAGGTTTATAAGACTGAAGGTTTCAGTCCTTGGTTTTGATTATGAATTAGGGTATGCATTACAACTTTAAGATAACTTTTGTTCTAGATTTGAAAAAATGTATTTTTTATGTATATTATGTGTATTACACATGTTCTCGCTCTTGTATGTTATAAATTATGAATGTTGTACTTAATTGCGATTATTATTGGAAAAAAAGGTGACCCAAAAAATTAAGAGACGATACAATCATATGTTCTATCACCTATGAGGAAATTGTGAGGCCCCTCCTCCGAGACTCGGATACTCGGCATTCCAATTCATTGATATAATTTCACATTCGATGCACATAAATTAAGCACGAAAGCATAGCATAAAAAGAACAATAGAAAGTGTAATAACCTTTTTCCATTAATATTTGAATATGCACTCATCAAGTAACCATGTCCATAAAAATCACATACATGTACACATGAATCTCCATACATACATGCAAACAATATCTCTCAAAAAGTACAAGTAAAGACAAAAGAATCTACAAAAGTGTACATAGCCCAAAAAACTATCAAATAACAAAGGAACCAAACCAATAAGCCGCTCACCTCTGTGGCTGCTCTTGAGAACATACCAGATTCATGCAAGTAAGTACATCACGAGGAAAGTTAAGCAATACGGTGCTAAACAACTGACCAAGAAAAGAACCACTATAAGCTAGAAAGTGTATAAAAGCAGGTAACTGTGTAAATCTAGATTTGCACTGTAACTGATTAGAAAACACAAATCCTTAATTCTTAACCTTATCCTTGTGATACCAGCATCATGGATAGTCCATGATATTGGTTCACGAGGAACCCCACACTATGACTCTAAGGCCATGTATCCTTAGGGTTGGGGTGCCTCCATAGGCATGCCATAAAGTACAACATCCTAACTAAGTTCCCAACACGTCCACTAGATGCCCTTGATTCAAGTCATGTAATCCACAATTTACCATGTACCAACACAATCCCAAAACTTTACCGTGTGCAACCCTTGTCACTAGTCTATAACCGACCACATGAAAGTCTAGTCTTGAAACCGTCATGAACCCTCTCCTTCAGATAAACACAAACTCTGGAATTCCCTCTTACTGCTTCCACCCGGAATACCAACTCATGCCCCTCCCCTGGTGATTCTACTCCAAGCTACCCTCATACCACTAAAAGTCAGAAGCTGTGGCATGAAATCAGAACTACAGCAGAAAACTTGACCGCTAGTCCTAAGAGTCGAAACCTAGATCCGATGGTCTACGTATGATGCTCAAATCTCATCTTCATCGAACCCCACCTAATCCATTAACTCATATGATTTCAATTTAGGTTAAATCAGATATATTTCACTTAATTATCAATTTATTTCTACAATCCAGACATTTAATATATATATATATCAATATCCTATACTGTCTACATCATTTTCAGAACCAATTTTCACAAATTTTAAGGTATAATGGGTCTACAGTCCCAGCATGACCAACTTTACTGATCGATCAGAAATCCAACCATGATGAATTATTTTGGGCCAAAATGATCGACCAGCCTTAAGGGCATGATCGATTGAAAAATATGATCGATCAACAAAAATGCATGATTGAACATACTTGTGACAACAGTCAGAACCGCTCCGATGATGTCCCGTAAAATCGCTCCGATCGACGATCCAACTACACCATTGTGTTCTTGTTAATAACTACATTTATGAAAATATGTTTGGGTCATACATGCAAGCCACAAATTGACCAGGAAATCTGAAAATACAATGCAATAAGTAACCGTCACATCCAAAATCATGATAAAATACGACGAAAATCCCTAGCATTGAATAGCCACAACCTCCATAACCCAATGGTGTAAAAACATCGCGAATCCGACAACAAACAGAGCGTGAAAAACCGTACCTCAAGGTCCTCTCCCGCGAATCTTCCTCAAACGTTTAATGTGAATTTACACTCACCACACGACTCTCCATGGCGATGTCTTCATGACGGTGCCATCAGATCTTCGATCGACCACTGAAAAATCTCTTCGGTGGTGGGGCTTCAATGATGGGAGCGGAGCTCCGACGAGGCTAAGTGGTCTGGTTAGCCAGACCAATTGGGGTGCAACCCTTTATATAAGCTTGGCCTAATCGGATCCGGGTTCGAAGCCATAAACCGATAGTATTTTCCCCCGTAACTTCCTCATACAAACTCTGATTTCAATGTTCATGGGTTCGTTGAAAGGTCTTCATGAGTAATATAAGATAAATTGATCATTTTCTCATTTGGACACTGGATTAGATCTGTAACTTAGAACTTATGATTTCTTATACTCATAGGTCTTTCATAAATGCATCTATTACTATTTCTTTCAAATCGATGTCTTGTATAATATCTATTTTTTAGGTTTTGATGTATGTTTTTAATGCAAAGTTTTGAGACCATATAAATATGAGTTATTCTCTATATAATATAAATGGAATCGGTTAATTATTTTTTCGCACTTTTCTTGTAAATTTGGTTCTAAATGTTAGTGATTGCATATATTAATGATGCTATTATGTGTATTTGTATATAAAGTAGAAAATTTACGATCCCATTAGTCAAGATAAGGGACATGACTTGGTTTGCCAAGATAGGATCATTTGCCTTACATGAAATTTACTTCGATGATAAGAATTTCTTTCCATCACTGTAACATTGTGTTCCTCTTCACAATTATTTCCATTCTTCATCTCATATATATTTAACAAAGTATGATTTAAACATCGATCGAATTCCAAAGCATTCTTAGCATTCAAAATGAGATTCCATGCACTCTGGTTTAGATCCATATGCAAGTTCCAAAAAATTCACCACATGATCATCATTTATCACAACCAATAAGAAAGTAATCTTGTAACAATAATCCCTTTTTGACAAGAAAATAATACATTTTCTAATACTTAATTAAAAATTAATTAAATTTATAAATATATCATCTCGGATAAGGTGTGACCTCTTCAAGGAGCCAAGCAAAAGAAAAAGTCAGTTTTTTTCCTAGCTCAAATTTAGATGTAATATTACATGGTTGTTCCCATAAATATTGGTCGGTCATTCATCGAATTTTTAATCACCAAGACAACAATGCGACCATGAAAGATTGACATGCAAGACATATCAAATTGACATGCTTTTTCTTATTTAATTTTACAAAAGGGAGAACCCAAGAGATTTTAATTTGGCAAAATAAAGGTTTATTATTTACAAAAAAAAGTCAAGCAAAAAATAAATAAGTGTTTTTTGGTGCAAGCATTTGGACCATGTTATTTTTGTCTTACATTGGTAAGGTCATAGCACATGATATATAATAAAAAAATAAATCTATCTCTCTACCCGAATCCATGATTTTCCAATGTCCCCCGGAAGGGCGTGAGACCCGGAAATGCCATTCTCGTTTCCAAGAAGAAATCTCGATTCTTTCTCCTCAACTCTTCTCCCTCCGTTCCATCTCTCTCCCTCTCCCTGCTATCGTCCTTAATCTTCCCTCGGACTAAACCATCCCGTTATTCGATCGAGTAGCTCGGAGGCGCACCATCGAGAAAAGTCTAATTTTTCTTATTTTTCCAACGAATTGCTGCCGACATCAATATGGACGAAGAACAACCGAAGGTCGCTTCCTTGATCCTCGTTTTCATTCGTTCTTTCCTAAATCCATATGAAGCGTTTGTTTGTGATTTGACTATTCTTCTCACGTTCTTTTAAAAAAAACATTTTTTTGCTTGTTTTAATGTTTGTTTTGTATGAATATTCGATTTGTTTTGTTCCATCTGGTTGCATCCTCGAACCCCAAAACCCTAATCAATTCCTTTCCTTCCGATGCACTATTTTCACTTTTCTTGGTTCTGTTTGACCCCTGGGGGTTAGGTAGTTGTTCTTGTTTTTTTTGCCGAATCGTCTGAGCGGGTATTCAAATCCTGTTGGCATGATTTGTTTATATCTTCAGGTGATTGGCCCGGCAAAGTTTTTTATTGTGGAGTAAGTGGAACTCCTAGGATTTTATTTCAAACAATCTCAATGAAAAAAAAAACCGTGAAGCCTTCTCCTACTTTAAGCAGGGTCGGGTACATGAATTCTTGCTCAAATCCATGTTGAAAGATTCGAGTGACCTAGGGCTTTTGGATGATAGACACACTACACTACCACCGGACCATTGAAGTGGGTCTTCAAACAATCTCAATGGAGTTGCAATATTTGGTCAAGCGGGTAAACAATCAGGTCATCCTTGAGTACTATAATTGTTTCATGCTGAACTATTTTAGATTACGGGCAGTATATTTAAATCAAACAGCAAGATAAGCTTACATGGAAGGCCATTCGAGCAAGGTTCACTGTGGTGCAATGTAGGGATTTTGTGCTTTGTTTTGCGAGAACTTCTGGTGTGCAATTATATAAAAATTAATACGGAGTTTGGGGTGCCAAATGAGGATGTGCCCATTATCCACATAGGCTGTGAAGCCAGGTAGGGAATGATGCCCGGCAGTGATGATCAACTGGTTAGTTGGATGAAGTTTAGAGGAGATGAGGATTGTTTAAAAGCACTCTCTGTCACTTTGTGTTAGTCTTGAATCCATACTTTCTAAATGTGCAAATAACTATAGTAAGACATCCCTTACAATAAGAGCCTTTAGACGTTTACCAGAGAGAGCAACAAATAAATCGGAGTTAAAACTTATTCCTAGCTAGAAATAAAAACAATGAAAACTAAACACAAGGCCAACTGGGCAACATGGCTTTGCGGCCTCTTGCACCATATCAACTATCACGCTGCCTTGGTAACCGGAAATTTCCAGGGTAGCATGTTTCAAGGACCGTTCTTCGGAATTCTACAAATATGTTCTCAGTTTCAATTTTAGGGGATGGTCACCCATTTATGTAAATGACCTTAGCGTGTTTTTTATGTGCATAAGACAAAGATATCAGAAAAAAGGGCCGTACAAATATGGCAAGAAATTGAACACAATTAACTCACTTTCACTGGGCGTATCTGTTTGTTATGCAGTGATATAGCTGCGTCTATATTTGACATATGACTTCATGCATACTTAATTTTTCTCTTAATTTTTTCCTTTCCTGATATTGATTCAACTCACCTGTATCCTTTCCAGAAAACATATCTAAAAGTTTGATGTTGTGCAGGAGAATTGTTGTGCATCTTCATCAGAAAGTCTTGAAACAACTTGTTGGGGATGTGGTTTGCAGCTACTTCTTTCTTCTTATTCTCCCATATTTAAGTGTGGATGGTGTGGTGCCATAACAAATCGCAACCAGAAAGCGCGGAAAAATGATAGTGCATGTTTTTCTCAGTGGAGGCGTGTACGGGATCATTTCTTTGTAGTTATCTTATTTATGTTCATGTCCTTTGTGATATGTGAGTAACCATTTCCTTTTGCTCCTTATAATATATCACACTCAATGAAAAGCTTTTAAACTCACCTCCCCTTAACAAAAAACCACTGGCTTTTTTAAAGAAGAGAAACTCTGCAAAAGAAAGAAGGAATGGCTATTACTTGTTGCAAGCTTGTGCTGGTTTCTGACAGGTTTTTAACATCTTGGCATCTCAATTTAAATTACAGGTGCTGGTCTTTGGGCAATTTATCCGATGGTCTTTTCTATCAGCTATTTTTGTGGAATTTTCCACTACACGCTGGCCTCACTGTTGGCAATGTGCACAATTTCTACATTCTGCTTGGCTGCATTCTTACCTGCTGGAGGACCGGCACATGTCTTATGGGGTAGCTATCCAGCCGTTGTTAAAGGTGGACTTGATAACTATACGTTTTGTATATATTGTGCAAAGCCAAAATGTCCAAGAACACATCATTGTCGTTCGTGCAAGACATGCGTTTTAGACATGGATCATCACTGCCCATTTGTAAGTCTGTTTGAATGTATGTTCTTTTATTTATAATGAAGTTTGCCTATATAATTTAATACTAGATAATCTGCATATAGACAATACTCATAAGTTGGTGGAAGTACAGAGGCGAGTAGGTCATTTGATTGATTGCCTGCTATCGAATGCAGTTGAAGGTCAGGCGAGCTGCTCCTTCACTATGGAGAAAGAATTGAGAATGAATGAGATGTTTTATTCAATGGATCTAAGATTTCTTATATAGCGTGAAACTTTGTAGAGGTGAAAAGAGAAAATTACATAGATGCTTCAAAAGGGGTTGCAAGACTCAATAATATAAAGAGAAATAACCCATTACTTTAACACTCCCCCCTCAAGTTGGAGCATATCTATCAATCATGCCCAACTTGAAAATCATCCATAAGAGACGTTTCTTTGGTAGCACCTTCGTGAATATATCTGCAAGCTGAAGATCTGTGGAGATATGAAGTGCACTAATTTTACCTCCCCGTACTGCATCTCGAATGAAGTGACAATAAACTTTCATGTGCTTAGTTCGCTCATGAAATACTGGATTAATGGCGATGTAGGTAACAGACTTGTCGTCATAATATAAAGGGACATGAGTAGTTCCAAGCTCCCGTAGAAAAGAGACAAGCCAGGTAATCTTACAAGTGGCTTAGGTCATCACTCGTATTCTGCCTTTGCACTCGATCTAGAAACCAATGTCTGTTTTTTGCTATGTCATGTAACAAGGTTGCCACCAACAAATATATCATAGTCTACGGTAGATTGTCGATCCTCAAGTGTCGGCATAAGCGGTAACACCAACATGGCTATTGACTCGTAGAAGAGGCCCCGCCTTGGAGATTCCTTCAAATATCGAAGGATCAGAAGAACATCCCGCAAATGACTATAGAGAGGGCTCTCCATATGCAGGCGCACTTTGCTCACACCATACAATATACCTAGTCTAATAACAATAATATAAAGCAGTTTGTCACTAGGTTTCTATATCATGTAGTGTCCTTAAATTCAGGATCAAATGATGTAGAATGTTTTCGCAGTTCTGTAGGAATACCAAATGGTTTGCAATTTTGCATCCAAGTACTTTAGCCTCTAGTAGAATATTTAAGCAATGCTTCCGTTGTGATAGGTTTAATCCCTCTGTAGTACGTATCACCTCAACGCCTTTCTTTGTGACAAACACCTTCTGGAGGAAGGCATTGGTCTCTGAAATGCTAACTTTATCATCACCAGTAAATACCATATCATCAACATAGACTGCCAGTATAACTATTCCCGTGAACCGTTGTCTGACAAAAAGAGAATAGTCAGATGCCATTTTGTGGAAGGCTAGAGAGATGATCTTGATCCTAAGCCTGCCAAACTAAGCCTGTGGACACTGCTTTAGGCCATAAATAGCCTTACGAAGTTGGCATACATGCTCCTCCCTGACTGAGTAACCCGATAACCACGTCATATAAACCCCCTCCTTGAGGTCACCATTGAGAAAATCATTCGTCATATCTAGCTGAAAGATGTGCCAATTTTTATTAGCAGTAACAGAGAGGACACTACAGATAGATCCTATCCTAGCCACTGAAGAAGTCTCAATATAATCCATGTCAGAGATCTGAGTGAAGCCTTTTGCTACAAGCCCGACCTTCAATTTATTAATAGAACCATAAGGTGACCGTTTGATCATGAAGACCCATCTGCTGGCAACATGTTTGACACTAGGAGGACATGATACAAGATCCCACATTTCCTTGGACGTGAGTGCATCCATCTCCTCACGCATGATCTTTTTTCAACCATGGTCTTGTAATGCATTATGATGATCCCGATGAATAGAAAAAGCAGTATAGCATCTATAAATTGCATGTCACAACCGGATAGACTGACAGTAGAAGTAAATGTGACTTGAGGTGCATATTATATTGCCTTTTAGTCCACCACAGAGCTGTAGGGAGTTTTGGTGGAGCATCCGGAGCTGTAGATTTGTGGACACTTGAATAGGGAACATCATTTTGCAAATAAGGAACATGTAACGATATAGAGTTAGATTGACTAGTATGTTTCCTTTTGTAGATAATGGATGGTGGTTGAAGCTCTAAGGGAATATCAATAACATACTGAGCAAAGTAGCTAGTCTGTTAAAAATGGTAACATTAGCAGAGATGCAATAATGATGACCTATATGGTCATAGTACTTGTACCCCATTTTAGGTTCGAGAATAGCCAAAGAAAACACACTTGATAGCACGAGGAGATAGTTTATCCATAGTCTGAAAGTTATGAACTAAGGTAGTGCAACCAAAAATACTTAATGGAATTGGAAAGGGTTCCTCTTCCTGATATAAGAGTGAGAAAGGAGATGTCCCCTTGAGGATCGAAGATGGGACCATATTGATGAGGCATGTGGCAGTGAGAATAGCATCCCCCAGTAGGTTTTGGAAATCTTCATGTGAGTAAGGTACGCATAATATCTGGAAGGTGGCGAAGCTTCGTTTCTGCTATCCCATCTTGCTGTGAGGTATATGCATATGCGGTCTGGTGAAGGTTCCTTAAATGGCAAAGAAAGATACCAATTTATGTTGAGTGAACTCAAGAGCATTGCCGGTTCATATAATCTGAATACAAGTAGAGAAAGATGTTTTAATAAGCTGAAAGGACTTGACAATTTTGTTAATATTTGACAGTTTCTTGAGTAAATGGACTCAGTAAGATCTGTTATAGTCATCCGCAGACAACAAAATATCTGTAATCGCTTGTAGTACGGACCAAATAGAGACCTCAATCATCACAATGAGCTAAGGAGAAGAAAGACTGCACTAGCAAAGGTAATATCAGTAAGGATATCAAGGTCGTAAAGGGCATTTTTCTCATATCCCACCAAAGATCTGCATTATCCGGATGTAATGAAAATAACAATGGCGCTCATAAAAATAACTTGACAGTTCAATTCAATGCATAACTTATGAACTAATAATAAGCTCAGAGGAAAGTTTGGTGCGCAGTAAACGTTTAGGAGCCCAAGCTTGGAGGAAAACACCATAGTCCCGACGGTGGTGACAAGAGAATGGGCACTGTTGGCAAGCCGAATCGACTTCACAGCGGTAGAGGGTTGAGAAGATGTCATAAGACCCTTTTCTCCATTCGAGAGAGTCGACACAATGGTAGAATCAGAGTTGGCTGCAATACCAGAGGTAGTGGCGAGATGCATAGTAGCAATAGCCTCACTAGGAGTATAATTCTGCAGAAACTTCACCAGGTAAGTGGTAGAAGTCCCTTGATCGCCGATGAATACTTTAAAGGCCCGAGACCAGAGTACATAGTTATATGTGCCCTTGAGTTTAATAGAAGTTACATGTACCATTCTAGAAGACGTAGTGTATAGGGTTTAGTCTCTGTAGAATTTGATGCCATCACGGTTGAATGTAGGGACCAAAGAAATGAATGATCCGTTCAGTCACATATGTAGAGCAATTAGGGCATGAGTTCCAATGTTCGGAAGGGGCAAATGATGGTGGTGGTGGCCCTGGACGGGCAAACTGTGGTGCCTAGAGGGGTGGCAGCACCCTACGTAGCTCTAGATGGGCTGGAGGGTCTTGGTGAAGCCCTAGGTGGCCTGGAATAGGCTGTTGGCGGTGCCCAGAAGGGCTGGACAGACCCCCATATGTGCAGGCTGCAATCCTACGTAGCCCTAGATGGGCTGGATTGTCTTGGTGGAGCCTTAGGTGGCCTGGAATTGGCCGTTGGCGGTGCCCAGAAGGGCTAGACAGAACCCCCCAGATGTGCAGGCTGCAGTCCTGTGGTGTTCTCGAGGGGCTGGTGCCCCCCTAATGTCCAGGCGGCAGTTCTTGTGGTGACCTCAGGGTCTGCTGTCACTGCCCTTGAGCAAAGGAAGCCTCACGCGGGACCTACAGATGAAAGAACAGGGCTTGCACGAAGCCGAGAGACGATGGCCCTTGCGCACAACCTAGAGGGAGGGCTTGCATATGATCGAGAGAGAGAGAGAGGCCAGAGATGGCAGTGGGCGCATGGGTACGAACTGCGGTCTAGGACCGTTGCTCTGATACCATGTGGAGAAAGAATTGAGAATGAATGCGTCTTGTTCAATGGATATAGTGTTTCTTATATAGCGTAGAACCTTAGAGAGACAAAAGGAGAAAATTATATTGATGCCCCAGAAGGGATTACATGATGCAATAAATATAAAGTGAAATAATCCATGCACTTTAATATGAAGGATTTGGAGTGTTATGTCGACAAGTGTGGCCAAGTATTCATGGTTATATTGCGAACGAATCCGGAGCATGGATTCCCATATATGCCTCTTCTATGCTAGATAATGGATTTTGATCACCTTTGTGCCTACTTCTCGATAGGAATTTATTCCCGTTGGTGGTGGGACAGGGAAATGGTATGAGATGGCATTTTTGGTGGCTCAGGTTTACAGTCTCATGCGGCCAGTGTAGTAATCATGTGATCGTACTCTGTATAGACTGTTGGAGTTGTGGAGCACCAGGTCACTTTAACGTCAAGATTCTTTGATTGTTGAGGAAGATGATGTTGGTGGTCAAAATTTACAGGAGCAGGCGAGTCGCAAGGGCAAAGCTGACTTGCCGTTTACGTGACTTCGATTAGGGACATCAACATTACTTGTTTTGGTGCCCTTTATCTCAATAGTTCGGTCGGCTGTGTGTATCCCTTCGTTGGATGATTCCAGTTTTAGCCCTTCCTGGGTGTTGTTTAGGGACAGCTGGGTAGATTTGCCCCATTCCACACTC
The DNA here is from genome assembly GCA_037367405.1 of Ottelia alismoides. Taxonomy (NCBI): domain Eukaryota; kingdom Viridiplantae; phylum Streptophyta; class Magnoliopsida; order Alismatales; family Hydrocharitaceae; genus Ottelia; species Ottelia alismoides. The sequence goes on from JAZKJV010000901.1 coordinate 1,892,830, forward strand.
GCCATGGTCTTTCACTATGACGTGGTCTTTTTAGATGCAATTGAGAGATGCGGTCTTCTTGCCCTTATATGCAAAATGTATTACTTTGTTATGCGAGTTCTTGGAGAGTCTAGGTGGCAGCAAGAGTTAAATAGTGTATGAGAACATGTTGTGAAAGTCATTAATTATTATTAATATATCTAGATGGATGACGGCTAACCTCTAACTTCCTTTGGCTTTTAAAGATGCAGTGCAATCAGATTACTTCAAGAGCCTTTAAAATTTTAGGATCACTGTAAACTGAAATTATGTAAAATTCCATTGGTATCTTTTTTCTTAGACAAACAAATTAGGCCAGTAGGTTCATAAGTTGCGGAGAGTTTAGTGCAAAAACACATCGAAAGGAAACATGAAAAATCCAATGTGTTTAATTACCTTTTATTGCTGTCCACCACCAAAACACACACATACACCAAATTTTCCCACTAATTAGCAATATAGAAACATTAAAAAATGTAATAGGATCTTGGAAAGATGCTATTACACATTAGCACCGGTGATAGAAATTTTTAATTTGATTGTGCATTATCTATGCAGGGCATCTGAAATTCATCTCTTTGCCCTTTAACAACTGATACAAATGCTTAAAGGGGGTTCATCCATTAAATAATTTGTGACCATTTATGACAAAAATGGGGTTTCAGTAGAAAAATATACACCTTCTCAAGGTAGCATATGTTATAATTTGGAGTGCGATGGCGAGTGCGAAGGCGAGTGCGGGGAGTGCGAAGGTGGTGAGTGCGAGGGCGAAAGGGAAGGCTGTGGTCTTTCAAGAAGGGGAGGGGGAGCGGGTGGTGGCGCGCGATGGCGAAGGGGGGGCGTTGGAGAAAGGTGGCGGGGGGTGGACTTCGGTCTCACACCGGAAGCCTGGGCGTAGGTGTTTTCGTTGCAGGGAGCGAGGGCATGTCGCTTCGCTGTGTCCCCTACCCCCGAGGTGCTACTCTTGTGGGGGGGTGGGTCATCGTCAAGCTTCGTGCATGGCGGCTAGCCGGGGTCGTGGCTGGTTCTCGGGTGCCGGTCGTTTTCCGTTTGCCTCGACTGGTCGTTTGGTACGTGAAGGAAGGTGCAACATGCAAGGTGCGGAGTTTTCGCGAGGTGGTCCCTCGTTTGCGGAGGTGGTTCGTAACGAGCGCAGGGTGGTCGGTTGTTCTATGCCATCGCCGTCTGAGGGTGCCGTGGGGGGAGGTATTCGAAGCGTGCTACCCAGGAGGGGGAGGTTGCTAGGGGCGTGGGCGTGCATGCGTTGATCGGGTTTGCTGTGAGGGGCCTGCTTGATTGGGACGTGGTCCTGCGACACGCCCATGGTTTCTTAGGTGCAAGCTTCGGTGGCGATGTCGTGAAGCTGACAGCGATGAGGTGCTGCGTGCGTGGTTTGACGCCGGAACAGAGGGATCGGTTGCTTTGCAATAGAGATGTGGCGAACATTTGCTGGAGGCATTTTCGTTACACGGATGGGGTCTGCTCGGAGGTCGAAGTGTGCGTGGCGAGAGTCAAGGGCGTTCCTTTTCTTTCGCAGTCGCTTGGCTGCTTGAGGAAGGCGCTGAGGAGGTGGGGCTCGGTCAGGGAGGTGCTGGAAGACGGTCTCCGTCTTGGGACGCCTGTGCAAGACATGCGGATCCTGTTCGAATGCAGCAAGACGTTTCTCGACGGTATCGGGGAGGGAAACTTGTTCGCAGAAGTGGAGGTCGGATGTTTCTCGTTTACTGCGGAGCTGGTGGTTGAGGTTCCTCCGCCTTCTCCGGTGATCATGGTTTCTCCGCTTTCTCCGGCGGTCGTGGCGGCGGAGGGCGGTCGCGGGTCCTGTGACGCTTCGGGTGGCGAGTTGGCGGTTGGGTTTCCAAGGGGTCCCCTCGGGGGAATGGTTTCTCCTCTCCCTTACGCGTGGCGGTTCGGGAACCTCTCCTCGGCTCTGTTCGTGCTGCCAGGATTATTCTTTTTGCATGGTGATGTGGCGACACGTGCCCCTGGCGTTTCGGCTGCCGTGCGTGTGCCGGTCGTGGTTGCGGACTCTACGTTGCGGGTTGAAGTTTTGGAACGGTTTCAGGATCCGATTACTGGTTCGAGCTCTGAGACGGGTTTGGACACTTTTGCTGGTTCGGACCGCATTTGGTCGTGGCCGGATCCGGCCCTGCATGCTCCTGCTTCGACGTGCGGCGACTCCGCGCGGTGCTTCGCTCCCTCCTGGGAGCTCCTGCGGTCGCAGGGGGGCGCTCCGGGGAGGACCCCCTTCTCCTTCCTCGTTCAGGACTCGGCGGTGGGGGGCCCTCGGGCGCTGGATGAGGTCGGGGAGGCTGCTGCGCCTTCTTCGTCGGTTACCGGTCTCTCCCTTAGCGGTGATCTTGGATATGCGAGTGGTTGTCCTTCGGTGGTATCGGCCGGCGAGGGGGCTGCCGACAGGAGGAGCGCTAAAAGATATAGACGGAGGAGCAGAGGCAGGTCGGCGCGACCGGACGATGGGCCGTGTCCTCCTTTGAAGGGACTTGTTGTGCAGACCGTGGGCGTGGTCAGGTCGATGGGAAGACCCGAAGTTTCCAAATGAAAGTTCTCTCTTGGAATGTTCGTGGCCTAGGTAACCCGGATAGGCGTAGGGCTGTGGGTTCCAGGTGTATGGAATGGGGTTGCGACATTGTCATGTTCCAGGAGACGAAGCTTCAGTCTTTGGCGGATGATGAATGGAGGGCCTTTGGGGCGGGCGCTCTGGAACAGTTATGTGCTCTCGACGCGGCGGGGGCCGCGGGTGGTTTGCTGGTGGCGTGGAGGTCATCGCGTTTTTCGTTGGAGTCGGTGAGCCGCGGGAGGCATGTATTAGCGGTGGCTCTCAATTATTGTGATCCGTCCATGAGATTGGTGGTTTCCTGTGTGTACGGGCCGTGCTGCGGGGCGGCGAGGGCGCAACTGTGGGATGATTTGATGGAGGCTGGTAGGGCTGTGGGTGGTAGTCCCTGGTTGATCGGGGGCGATTTCAACGTCACTTTGTTGTCGTCGGACAGACCTGGGGGAAGGGGAGGCCAGGATCCGGGCTCGCTCGCTTTCGCCGATATTGTGGATTCTTTGGACCTTGAGGTGCTGGACGCAGTGAATACCGCGTATACTTGGAGGAACTCCAATTATCGGTCGCGTTTGGATCGGTTCCTTACTTCCAGCGCGCTTTTGGAGGCTTTTGATCTTGCCTCGGTGGAGGCGAAGCCGTAGGGGTACTCCGACCATAATCCGATCTTGTGGTCCTCGGGGGAGGTGTCGGACCAACGGGGTTTGTTCAGATATGAGAAGTGCTGGCTGCTCGAGGAAAATTTTAGGAGCCTGGTGGAAACGCATTGGTCGGAGACGGTTGTTTCAGGGTCTGCGGCGTCTCGCTTTACCCAGAAGCTTGATTCGCTGCGGGTCCGGTTAGCGGCTTTCATGAGGGAGTCTAGAGAGGCTAGATGTGCGGCCAGGGTGGGTGCAGAGGAGACTATTCGCCGGCTTGACGAGCTTGGGGATAGCATGGATCTCTCGTAGGTGGAGCTCGCTGATCGCGTGGCTGCTCAAATGGTTGTTGCTCGGGAGGATAAGAAGCGCGTGACGGAATGGAGGCAACACTCGAGGAGCAAGTGGCTTAGGGAGGGGGATGCAATTACTTCTTTCTTCCATCGCATGGCTAGTGGGAGGCGCCGGGCGAATGCATTGCGTTCCATTGTTGTTGGGGGGACGCACGTGGAGGGTAATAGAGAGATGGGGAGGGCCATTGCTGATCACTTCAAGGAGGTGGGTTCGTCGACTATCCCCGGGCGGTGGCGGTGGTTGGGATCGGGCACGCGGGTGGTGGCGCACGATCAGGTCGACTGCCTGGTTCGCGATTGGTCTTTGGAGGAGCTTAAGGATGCGGTGTGGGAGCTGAATGGTGATGCGGCTCCTGGCCTGGATGGGTTCCCTGTGGCGTTTTACACGAATTTTTGGGATGTTGTGGGCCATGAGGTGCTGGATATGGCTCTCGAGTTCTGTAGGGGGAATGCGGGTTTCGACAGGATCAACAGGGCTCTCGTCTTTCTGCTGCCGAAGTCGTCGGCGCCGGTCTCCATTGATGATTTCCGCCCAATTTCGGTGTCAAACGCCATTTATCTCATTATTGCAAAGATTCTCGCTACCCGTTTGTCTGGCGTTATTGGCAGTGCTATTTCCCCATCGCAGTCGGCCTTCATCAAGGGGCGACAGAGTGTCGATTGTCTCACGTTGGCGTCGGAGCTCGTTGCTGACTGGAAGAGGAGGGAGGTGCGTGGAATCATGTGGAAAGTGGACTTCAGAAAGGCTTACGATTGCCTGGATTGGAGGTTTCTTTGGTCGGTGCTTAGAAGAAAGGGTTTCCCGGAGCTGTGGATAACGTGGGTGAGACGTTGTATCACCACCGCATCGATGTCTATCATGGTCAACGGTCGTCCGGAGGGGGGCTGGATTCAGCCGAGGAAGGGGGTCCGGCAGGGTTGCCCCCTTGCTCCGTTGGTGTTTATTCTGGCGGCTGACGTTTTATCTTATTTTGCAGATATTTTGGTTGGTAGCAGCCTCTCGCGGGGCTTTTTCAGGGGGGATTTGCATATTCCGATCTTGCAGTACGCGGACGATACATTGTTTTTCTTGGAGGGGGGTGGCGGAGGCGAGGGGGATGGCCGTGGCGCTTGAGATCTTCGGCGAGCTCTCTGGGCTGTTCAAGAATGATACCAAGTCTGTGTTCGTGCCCCTTGGCCCTGCGATCTTGGACCGAGATGAGTATGCGGTGGCTTTAGGGTCGGTGTGTTCTTCGCTGCCGATGGATTACTTGGGGATGCCGTTGAACGTGGGGAGGCCGCGGCTGAGTGATTGGCTGAAAGTGGTGGAGAAAGTGGAACTGAGGTTGGCGGGCTGGAAGTCCGCGCTGTTATCGCGAGGGGGCAGGCTTGTTTTGCTTAGGGCGGTTCTTTCGGCGATTCCGGTCTATTTTTTTTCCAATCGTAAGATGCCAAAACGGATCAAGGCGCGGCTAGAGAAGCCTATGCGGGCCTTTCTTTGGGGTAAGAGAGGGGAGGGGACGAGAGGGATGCACTTGGTTGGGTGGGAAGATATTACGTACGAGAAGGAGCAGGGGGGGCTGGGGGTCAAGTCGCTTTCGCAGATGAATAAGGCCTTGCTCCTAAAGTGGGCGTGCAGGTTATGGGGGCCCGGGGATGATCTTTGTCTTAATGCCTTGCGGAGGATTTATGATGTGGGGGTGGCTTGCCGTTGCAGGTATGCCCTATTGCCTCGCCGACTATGTTTTGGAGGGGGTGGTGGAGGTCTTTCTGAAGAACGTCGGGCTGTTCAGGCCGGTGCTTGGCTGGGGGGAGTCGGTCTCCTTTTGGTTGGACGATTGGGCGGGGGGTGGGGGACCGCTTTGCTCCCGCTTCCCGCGCCTCTTTGCTTTGGCTGCTGATAGAGCGTGTTCGGTTGCAGCTTGTTGGGGGGATGGGGTCTTGTGTCCTTCCTTCGTGACGAATTTCTCGGATCAGAGGTTGGAGGAGTTCTTGATGTTGCTCGAGGCCGTGCGGGAGGTTGGGCACCCTCCTGGGGGCGCGATCACTGGTGCTGGAGGGAGTCCCCTTTCTCGGTCAAGAAGGCTTATGGTGCTATTGCTAGGCCGCCTCCGTCCATGTCGGAGGAGTTGTCTCTTGATTGTGCCTGTATTTGGGCTCTGAAGCTTCCGGAGCGGGTTGGCTTCTTTTTATGGCTGATGAGGAGGAAGAGGTTGATGACGAGAGACCGTTGCGCTCGGCTCTTAGGCGTGTTGTCCGACAGGTGTCTTCTCTGTGCTGCGGCGGTCGAGTCTGTGGAGCACTTATTTTTCTTGTGCCCCACGGTGGTTGGGATTTGGCAGGGGGCTGATTTGGGTTGGTGTTGCACTGCTGACCTTCTCGCGTTCTGGTCTTCGATCCGGCCTAACAAAGGAAGGCCGAGGCTGGAGCTTCTGTATCCGGTTGCCGTGCTGTGGGCAGTGTGGCGGGGGAGAAATGATCTCGTGTTCTCGGGCCAAAGGTTCTACAAGGAGAATGTGGTGGCGTGTGCGAAACACCTGGTGAGGGATTGGGCGTTGTAAAGGTGCTGTAGGTGTGGTTGTTGTTGGCTTTCCTTTTTGTTGTCCCTAGTGTATGTTTCTTCTATTGAATAAAATTTTTGGGGAATGCACCATCGAGTGTATCCCCCTTGCTTCCGGATTTCAAAAAAAGCATATGTTATAATTTTTAGCATGGTGATGCCGTCAATACTTGTGTTGTGTTATGATGAAGCTGCTTATTTATCTTACATTGCTTTCTATCACATGCATTTTTACATTTTTTCCTGGTAATAGATCCTCATTCTACCATGTTTGTCGCTGGTTCTGTCTAAAAAAAGCAGTCCATTGGATTACTCCTGATCCCAAGAAATTACAACAGTTCTGATATCAAGTCATGTTGTCATCTTTTCTAATGACATGATTTTCTCCGAGACAAGTTTTTATCACACATCCACTTGTTCTCTTCTAGGGAAGTGTGGTTCTGCTCTTCTACTGGTGTCAAAGAGGGGAGGGTGGATGTGATGGTATTGACTGTTGAGTTGTTAGTAGTGGGATGGATGATGACAATGCAAGTGGATGTGAGGCTGGGGAGCGGGAGGGAGGAAATCAATCTCTGCAAGAGGGAGCAAATTGTCAGAAATTAAGGTCTATGTTGTATAGGAAGGTGAGGCTAGGCGACGATGTAGGTTATCAATGCAGATTTTGTAAATGCTGAATAAATATAACATTGTTTTTAATCCTCCCACAAAGATAGAACTCTTTTGATCCAGTAACATTGTAACATTTCAATGATGGCGTGCTTCTTAAATATCTTATGCAATTTCAGTAATGCACAGGACTGTTTATTGATATAATCATATAACTGTATTCTTTTCCTATTTCCACAAGAGTTTTCTATTAACCGCTCGTGTGCTCTTGCAGATAGGCAACTGTGTAGGGGCAGCTAACCACCGCCATTTCATCGCATTCCTAATCTCCATTATAGTAAGCTGTACATATGTTGTTGGCATGGCTACTTATGCTGGATATCTTATCTGGCCCCCACTGGATTTCAGTCCATTTGCCACCTCATGGCGTGGAGTTAATAGTCTTGGGGCTACAAGTATAATAAAAGATGTTCTCGCTGCCTTGGTCAGTTCTGCGTTGCTTCTACCTGCCAGGGGTCTCATTTTAGTATATCTGGCCATGGCATGCTTCTCTGTGGAGATCGGTATTAGTGTTCTCCTCTGGCAGCAGCTTCTGTTTATATATAAAGGGAAAACCTACGTAAGTAATCTAAGCTCGAATGGCAGTCGACCTGATGAGAGAGGCTGCCAGAACATCCTGAGGTTCTTCAATTGTCCTCATTGGGTATTCAGAGTGGTTCTGGGCTATTCTCATGTCGGAAAATCGCGAGAGACGTCTTACATGAAGCTGTTGTAGGATCCTTATTTTACACACGGAATTTTTGCGGGACATCGAGACTAATGTAAGATAAATAAACATCTAGATGGGAAGGCTGCTTGTATTATCCCATTTCATCGCTGTTTGGTTAGAGTTTTTTTTCCATGTACATTCAGAAACTGTCTCTTATCCGGTTTTAGATGATGTACTATAATACATATTGTTACTTGGAAGAGCTGTAGATTTGTTATTGTTGCGTCGGCCGTTGTAAGCTGTATCAATTCAAGATTACAGGCCTCTTTTTTTTTTGGAGAACATAGGCTTGTAGACTCAGAGGGATCAATCGTATAACCTTTTAGCAACCTGTATAAGAAATGTATGAAATCGTAAAGAATGCTTTGTAATTTTACCCTCGTAATAAGTTCAGGCTTTCTAAACTTCTTGTGCATCGGTATCAAATCTGAATTTCATTGAGATCATCCTATGGTGCACCGATGCCTGATTGAAATCTTGATTAACATAACTGGCACAATTCTTGGTGTATATGTAAACTGATTTGTTACTATCTCGGTGACAGTCGCTTCAGCGCATCGGTGCCCTGCATATGTGGTAATTAGCTTTGATTTTTCTTGATATTTATGTTCAAGAAAGCATTAGTGTGGCAATGACTGTAGAGTGGAAGCAAGCGAAAAATACCTTGAATCCAAGCATCCTTAGCATTCGGTACGGCTTGTTTTTTCCGAAGCTGAACTAGCTTCTTTTTATCAATTGCGGTCGGGATGCATCGCCTGAGTTGGGATCTTTTTTTCTTCCTACTTATGCATATGGTTGTTTACTTCGGTTTCCGCCTTGTTTTCTCTGTTTTCTTTGGCTCCTTGCACTTGTTTTTCAACTAGAAACATAAATCATCGAATCTGAATACGGTACGGAGGCAGCCATTTTCTACCTGTTTACACAGTCAAGGATATCGTATATTATGTATGTACTACAAATACTTGTCGGATGTCTTAAAAATAATAGATATGGAGTTGAACATGATTCACATGTGAATATGGGTTGTTTAGGGAGAAGTCTACTGAGCATCCATAAAAATAAAGGATGTGCTTTCTGGATGGAAGGTTTTGATCGGCATCCTGGATGATTCCTTCATTCAAAAAGTGATGATTCTGAAAATAATATCAGAATCACATAAAAATAAGAATGCAAATAAAAGAAGTATACATTTGGCGTCGCCCGGACTCGAACCGGAGACCTTCAGTGTGTTAGACTGTCGTGATAACCAACTACACCACGACACCTTGATGTGAAAACATAACAAACATATAATAATAATTCTTTTACTGCAGTTTCGTTCTCATAGCCCATATAAAGGACCATAGTGAAAGGTTCCAAAATTGGGAAAGCATCTGTATATTCTTCACCACCTTAACGGTTTTGTTCAGTACCACATTATCCTCCTGTTAACGATAAAAATTCACGAATTAAATAAGAGTTTTAAATCTTGATCTTCGATTGATGCTCTCCTAACAAACTATGTCTCATTACATCTTAGTCACTACTCTCAGGGTATCTCCAATGGCAGAGTAGGCCGCGATGGCGTGGAACAAGCCTCGAATCCCAACACCTCCTTCGCTAACCAACCATCCAAGAATACCTCTCGCATCGGTAACACAATCCAAAAGCAGGATCAAGCACGAGCACGATGTCGGGGTTGTGACCTATTATAGTTCTGACCCGACATCCAAGAGAAAGACTGACGGATGCTCCCACATCAAAAATGTCGGTCGGGATCGGGTCCGAGCTGGCCCGACCCAATGCTCTACCCTAATCGATTTTTAACTGGATCTTGGATCCATTGGACTTGAGTGTCAGGCTCGTCGAAAATCTCCCAATGAGCCGATTCTGACGAGGCTATGTCTAATGCTACACTTAGATAAACTTCGCAACGCAGACGAGGGGGTCTACAAGCAAATTTCAAGCATTGGCAACATTGCATGAGGATTCGCCTAATGCGATTGGATTAACGTTGATAGAGATGAGAAATCACACATTCATGTTGACAAAACATTCTTACCGACTAATACAATAACCATGATAATGAAAAAGTAATCCATAAAAAAGTGCTAATTAAGATCCAGACGAGTGGAGGATAAGTTTCTCTTATGAAACAACTATCATACGATGTTGCATACGATGCCACAACTATCAGATGCTAAGAGGAATGTTTTCTGATTTTTCACTTGTTAAAGATGGGTGTGAATTACACTTTAAATTTATTATCTACTATTTTAGAAAGAGCTTTTCGGTAACCGCCTCACCGCTTTTTCGGTAACTAACAGCTTAGATTTAGGGTTGTGAAAGCACGGATCCTCTACAGTACTGCATATGCTTGCTGTAAAGAGGAGCACGACCCGAACCGCTCGATCAAAGATCGATCGGTTCACACGAAATCCATATTTTTCTACGCCCTTACTGTGTGAATCGCTCGATCTTGATCAAGCAGTTCGAGCCGTGCTCCTCTTTACAACAGGCCTCTGCAGTACTGGAGAGGATCTGTGCTCTGTGAAAACCCCTTGTATTTATATGTCAATGCCCAAATTCAGAATTAGTTTGGATCTCTTAATGGATCTCGATCCTTTTAACTTTATATGGTCGTAACTTGAGCTTAAAAGCTCAGATTTTGATATTCTTGAACTCGTTGGAATGGTCTTAATAGGCTCTACCAAGCCACAAGCGTTACATCATTTGGATACTGAAAACTTTTCGGGAGTCAAAAATGGACATATACTCTCCTGTGACCCAATTGCCCACAATTTGGATGCTTATTGCATTAAAATCCATATGGGATTTTTACCCGGCAGACCCTATAATCTTTTCTAATTACCTCTACGACCTTTGAAACATCGTAATTCCTCCCCCGCCCCCGTAAACTTGCTAACCCTTACCCTACAGATCCTGTGGTTAACCCCCGTTCATTTACCCGTTTAAATTAACCGGATTCCGTTATGTTCTTTTATATTATACCCATTTTATTTATCAAATTTACATTGAGTGCCAGTCCATCATCCAAGAGGAGCTGATCCCCCCTGCACCGTCCCCCGCCAGCGCCAAGCTTTGAGACCCCCCCCCCCCTCCCCAACCCCCGTCTCCGCCTGAACCCCCAACCGTCGGTCTCCGCCTGCACCACCCTCTTCCTCGGGTCTCCGCCTACAACCCCCCCCCCCCCCACCCCCCCCCCCCCCCACACACCCCCATCTCCGCCTGAACCCCCAACCATCGGTCTCCGCCTGCACCACCCTCTTTCCTGGGTCTCCGCCTGCACCACCCTCTTCCCCGGGTCTCCACCCTGCTCCCCCCCTCGCCGCTGCTCCCTGCCCCCTCCCCGCCCCACCGATGGAGTCCCCCCTGTCGATGGAAACCCCCTGCCAATGGAGTCCCCCTGGCTGCCGTTGCTCTCTGCTGCCTCCCTCAGCCCATGGAGCCCCCCCCGCCGCTGCTCCCTGCGCTGCCCAGCCTCCCAAGCTCCTTGTTTTTTCTATTCTTTTTTTATTATTTTGGCTAATCCTAACCGTTGGATGGTAAATTGGTTAGGTTAACTCAAGATCAATCCAAGTAATTGACTCAAATATAGTTAAAATTGACGGCATGATTTGTTGGGTAAGACGGAGCAAGTCTACGAGGTCGGGGGAGGGAATTACGATGTTTCAAGGTCGTAGAGGTAATTGGAAAAGATTATAGGGTCTGCCGGGTAAAAATCCCAATCCATATATAGCCTCTCCACACACCTAAGTAGATGTTAACATCACCTCTCTTTATGATGATCTTGAGGAGACGATCTATGCAGATCAACTTGATGGGCCTGCGACAGTTGGCATTGATGGAAAGTTGCAAACTTGTTAAATACCTTTGTAAATTAAAGTAAGTGTCAAAGTAGTAGCATGCAAAATTTGACAAAATTATTCTTTATGTGACTTTAAAGTTCATGAATTGAATAAATATGTCTACTCTAAGGTGAATGATTATGGATATATTCATATTCTTGTATGTTGAAGATATATCTATCTATCTATCTATATATATATATATAGTATTTGGTTAGATGCAAAGATTATTACTAAAAACAAGTACTTCTTAAATAGCAAGTTTGAGATGAATGATATAAGCATTGTGGATGTCATCTTGGATCTCAAACTAATCATGTTACTCGATATGTTTAAAGTTTCTCAAGATCATTACGTTGACTTGTACTTGAGAAATTTAAATATCAAGAAAGCATAATTTCATGCACTCCTTTTTAGTGCATCCAAAACTCTTTATATGTCCCAACTCATGTACTCACGTATTATAGGAAACTTAATAGATCTTGCCAACTGCATGATACTTCACAATTTATTTTTGTGGCTAAACTGAGTATATACACAAGTTGCCGTAACCATTCTCACCAGGAGATCATGGATCGAGTTCTGAGATACTTAAAAGGATCAGTGATTGATGGACTCAAAATTAGTTAAAAAATAGTTGATGATGTCATCCTCGACCGGGCCCCTCACTAAACATTATTTCAATTGTTATTATGTGTTGTTATTCAATATATTTTTTCCTCTATCATCCTTAATATAATATACATACTATAAACAATGGTGAGACTGACTTATTATCATACAACTATGTTCCACTCCTAATTCACTTCAGTTGATATAAATTATTCTTGAAAATCCCTTAGCCTTAACTGAACAACTCCATATCAACTTGAACATATCACAACCTTCTTCATTCATGCCAACCTTGATTCCTCCAACCTTCTTCTCTATCGAGCTTGATACATGCTTACTTTGGCATCTTTTTCATACATCAATGGCCACATCACTACTTGGCCTTCAATTAACAAGACTTTTCACATGAATAATTTTATTTTCACCCAACCCAATCGTCTCAAATCGGTCACCCAAATATCTCAACCCAATCTAATTTGGTCCGGTGATGGGTGTCATTTTTTTCAACCCAAATCGAATTCAACCCAAAACGAATAACCCAAATTCATCCAACTCGATCGAACACCCACCCCTAGTCGTGAGCCCCCAAGCCGTCGTAGAGTGTCGCTGCCCCCTTCACCGGCCTCCGCCTGTGGTGTTCTGTGGAATTGGCCGAGCACGACCACCATTTGCACCCCTTGGTCTCAAAGATCAAGGGCCATTTTGCTATTATTTATTTTGACAGTATTTTTTATTTTTTTTGAATATAATTGCAATTCCATAAAGTTAATTATTTCTTATGCAATTTCACCCATTTACCGAATATTTAGTTTTGTAACATTTGCATCTTTATAATCAAGTTTTTGTTTATCACATTTCCTCTAAGACCATTTTCCAATATTAGAAATATTATTATTTTTAATACAATTTTATCCAAATATTATTTCAATTAAAATATAAAAATGGAAAATTACTCTGTTGTCCAAATGATTTTTAGAAATTACAAATCAACATATGTCTTTCATGTTTTATTACAGTTATGCCCGCGATCTTTCAAAAAATCTTAGAAAACACAAAAAAATCTTAAAAAAATCCCAAATTTTTTTGCAAGCCTGATGATGCCTAGGTCTTTGGTGCACGTTTCATTACATTTTGAATTATGAAAATTAAAAGAAAAATTAGGGGAACTTGCCTCGCAATAATTCCAATCTCTGAGTAGAATTCCACTCAATTGTGCACAAATACATCTTGTTTTGCACTTGCCTCACTACTTTTACAAGTATTTTTAAGCATGTTCATTGTACTATTTATTTGAGAATTGTCGAAGATTGTGTGAGTTTTCAATGACACCTAAAAGTTGGATAGGAAAATTAGAAAAGTTTGGGAGTAATGGTCTTACCAAGTATGTAATTACCATTGGAGGCGTGCAATATCCTGGAGGTTTGTGAAAGCGACTATTCTACTTGGTTTACCATTAAGGTTATCAATGGAACTAAGGCTAAATGGACAAAGAATCTTCTTTCTAAAATTTTCATGGTGGGTAAACCAATTCTGGCAATGTCAGTGCATTTTGGTGCTATGACAACGATTGTCAAGTTTAAGAGTTTAAAGTTCAATTAGAAAACAAAAGGATACTATCAAAATCGTCTTAAAACCTTGAGAGCCCGTTCGGTTGGGGGTTACCCCCCAATTTGGACGGGTTACCCCACAAACCCCACATTCCTAACCCACTAGTGGAGCCCACTCTCTTCCCATAAAAAAATATTATACCATTATATCATCTAAAAATCATAAAATACTCACTTCTACTCATTATTCCAAACTTCAATACAATCACATCACAACAACTACCCATTTTTTCAAATTTCAATACAATCATACCATAATAACTACCAACTTTTTCAAACATCAATACAATCACATCACACAAACCCTCCCAACCCTTAACCCACCAACCAAATACACTAAGGGGGTGTTTGGATAGTGGGTGTAGGTGGGTTAAACTGGTTGCAGGTAACCCATTTTTGGGTTTTGGTGTTTGGATAGAGGGTTAAACTGGGGGTGGGTTAGAAGTGGGTTTGGAGTGATGTGATTGTATTGGAGTTTGAAAAAGTGAGAAGTTATTGTGATGTGATTGTATTGGAGTTTGAAAAAGTGAGTAGAAGTGGAGTAGTTTATAATTTGTATATGATATGATGGTATAGTATATTATTTTTTGATGGAATTGATGATGGAGAATTGATTTATTTAATTTTTTTAAAAAGATAAAAAGTGGGACCCACGTGGAGGGAGAAAATATGGGATAGAGGAGTTAAACCACCCTTGGGGTGGTTAACCCGATACAAGAACGCACCCTAACACAAAAATGGGTTATCCTCAGGTAGAGGCGTAAACTCCCCTTCCCCCTTACCCCACTCATTTTCACTCCTACGTGGGCCCCACTTTTTATTTCTTTTTAAAAAAATAAATAAATCAATTCTTTGTTATTAATTCCATCAAAAAATAATATATTATACCATCATATCATATAAAAATTATAAACTACTCCAATTCTACTCACTTTTTCAAACTTCAATATAATTACATCACAATAACTATTCACTTTTTCAAACTTCAATACAATCATATCACAACAAACCCACTTCTAACCCATCCCCAGTTTAACCCTCTATTCAAACACCAAAACTCAAAAACGGATTACCCTCTACCAGTTTAACCCGCCTTAAACCCGCGTACCAAACGCATCCTAAGTGATTTAGCCTCTAGTGTTATGCTTGTGGATTTCATTAGATTCGAGAAAATACAGCTAATCCATTGACTAATGAACTTGATAGATCTTTAGTCCTTGAGTCAAGGCTTGGGATGTGATTACGATCCATTGGATCCATCCCTAATGATAACCCAACCTCTTTAAGTGGAGATCTCTGAAAATAGATTCAATATAGTAATAATCTCTCTTGAGAACTGATTTACACTTTTGTTTTATATTTATCCATGCATGTTCTATGTCCCTTTAAATGCAAATAAAGGAAAAGTGCAATTTTAAGTAGATTTAAGCCTTATGAGATGATGTTAGAGGTGCATCCTTACACAACGCTAGCAATGTGAGTTACACTACATGCCACAATTAAAAGAAAGGGTTTTTTACTTAGCTTTTTACAGTTGTGCCCCCTCTTAGAATTTGCAATATCAATTACGCCCTCCCTTTTTTTTAATATCAAAATTTGCCCCAATATTCTTAAAAAATTCACAATTCTACCCTTTGGTAATATCAATTTTACACCTACTTTACCTTGACATAAAGGCATAACTATGGATTTTGTAAGAAAAAAAGACACAATTGATAAAAAGGGAAGGGCATAACTGATATTCCAGAAGCTAAGAGGGTTACAATTATAAAAAAAACCTTAAAAGAGAAGGATTGTTCCTGAATACATTCATCAAACAATATAGAGTGCATATCATTTAAGAGCATTAACCTGTGAAGATTGTCACAAAGGATAAAACTTAGTTGTTCATTAGGTGTTGTTCATTAGGTCTGAAGTTCAAAACATAACTGACTTCATATTGATGGAGATGAAAGTAGTTAATTTAGGTGGATAACTGGAAGGTATATTCATATGAAGTGTGACAATCGAAAAATGATTCTCTTGTTCACATTTAATCTTTGAAATAATAAATTCACTAAGGATTATTGTTAGATTATAGTGCCAATTAGGATGCTTAATTTTGGAATTGAAACTAAAGCTTTGAAACATTTATGATTCTATGTTCACAAGCATGATCACATGCTTCTGCTCCAACTTCAGCTTAGGAGAAAATCCCAAAAATTTTGCTACTATTTACTTTGTGAATTTTTGGACTAATTAATTCATTCGACTAATTTTAAAGTCCAAGCATTTGAATTACAATGAACCGTTTTCGGATTCCCAAATAGTTTTTTGGGAGTGTGATTAAGGAAAATCCTTTTGAATGCTTTGACAATTTCTGATATTTTTTCCATTTGTTCGATGTTTATGTTGTTATATATGATTTGCATTTTTGCTCGTTGATTCAGTTCTTGAAGTATCTAATGGTATGCGTATGGATGATAATTTATTTAATTATGTTTAACATGATTAATTGCAACCTTCCTAATCTGGATAACTATAAGATTACTTCATTGGTGAAGTTCCGGAAACAACAAACTTGTGGTTGAGCTACTGTTGTTTCCTCTTTACTCAATTCAATCCAATTTCATTAGGGTCTCAACAAGTACTTACACACCATGCCGAAAATATTCTGCCACCGCGTATGTTTTATGTAGATTTCGACATCTGTATATGTTCATATCTGTTTCAAAATGGATACGGATATGGATATTACTTTGATATTGACAAATATATGTATCTGTAGTTAGATATCTGGTTATATATTTATATATAATTGTAGATTTATTTTTAAAAATATGTAACATAATTTTCTAACTTTTTTTACCATATTTGATATAATTATTATGAAATAAATACATTTACTGTATTTATATAGTGCAAGATCCCCAGTATATATATATATATATATTTAAGCTAAGTTGTAGAGTATTTCTGAATTAGTCATATCCGATCCATATATGTTTTAAAAATATGGTTATATAGTTTTCATATACGTCAATATTCCTATCTGCATTCTTATTTAAAAAGGGATAAGAATATTGTAACAACTATATCTATATCCATTTTCGACCGTTAGCATCCCTGTGTATCTGCACTTCTACAAACAACAAGTCAGGAAATCCCCCATCATGCAAACTAGTACAATGTCTAAAGAACAGACCACAAACTAGGAAAGGCAGAGAGCAAACAAGCAAACAAGGGATGGAAATCTACGTAAAACTGTGCCAGATTTCGTATAAGAAAACCAACAATAATACATGGAATATTTACGGGCGCCTTTCTATTGACACATTCTGTTACAATGTATGAATCATGATGAATGTGCTGATGACAAAAGTAAGCATCACCAGCTGTTTTGAAAAACAGGAAGAAAATACCTCGCAGTTTCTGCCAGTCATGCCATAGCCTCAGGTTCCACGGTGTGATCCGGATTGCCTTTCAGATCCCGTGGGAAACGACGCCAAATTGTACTACTGGAATATCAGAGATAGCAATAAAATTTCATGTCTAACATCATGAAAAGAAGGAATGGCTTGCTATAGCGTAAAGTAAAAGCATTGAATCCTTTGTATTCCAAAAATTTCAAGTATTAGGTTGTCACAATAATCTCAAGTGAGAAGCGGCGCGTTTACACAACTACTGCTTCGCATGGCTGTCAGAAATAAGAAAAATGGTTGTTGTCAAGATCATTTCAAAAAGTCCAACTAGAACAGGAAAAATCGCCGCCACTCTTTCGCTTTAAATGGACTGGAGAAGAACATCTACATGTGAGGATTCCTTATTCAAAATACAGGCCAGATGCCGACTATATAATCAGCGCATCAGACCCTCATTCTCGTTCCCATAGTGCATTTGACTGATGCCCATATTGAGGACTGGCAATCCGAAAAGCCGTACAAACTTTTATATAATTTACTAGTAAGAAAGGTCAAAGCAAAAAAAAGCATAGCCCAAATTATCTGTCTTGATTTATACCAGGTCTACAGTGGTGGACCATTCTTTCTTTTAGGAGAGTGATTAGAAATGTAAAATACGCCCAAGCATGTTTTTCCTTAGCAAGTAGAAAGTTGGTTGATCAAACATCTGAAGGACAGAGTAACAGTGGGGACATTTGTCACAGACCACCAGAAAGAAAGGACAGCCACAACACGACTACCTCAGCATGCTTTGATGCCAGCATAGGTTTTAACACCATCACGATGTCTACAGAAAAAGTTTATATTCAAAGGCATGCTTTCAATGTTTAGAAAAGCCATGACAAAAATCATAAATCAGGATCCTCAATCATTTCACATTAATTCTCTTTTCAATTCAAGATCAGACAGTATGTACACTTATACACTAATTGCTGGTGGTGTAGCCCATCAAGCTCCTGAGTAAGAACTGAGAAGGCCGCCCTAGAGAAAGGGTGTCAATGCATGCTTATTGTCGTATGCTAGTAGAGATTTACCAATGGATGCACAACATGGAAGAGCAATGTTCAGGAAGGCGCTATGCGGTATTCAGTCGGAGGGGTCACTGCATAGAGAGTATGCGGTATGCGGGAGAGTATGCGGGGAGCATGCGGTTTTATGCGGTTTGGTAATTTTATTATTAAAAATATAAATAAAAATTTAATATGATGTTAATTTCTTCAGTCCGGAGAGTATACGGGGAGTATGCGGCTTTATGCGGGAGAGTATGCGGTCTTATGCGGGAGAATATGCGGTTTTATGTTATTATGCGGATAATAAAAAAATGTTTATTAGAAAAGCGGTCGAGTAGGCGTTCACATAGGGGGGTATACTCGCCCGAGTATGTGGGTCAACCCGCATACATGGCCGTTTCACCATACTCGGAGCGGCAAGACTACATAATACGAGTATGCGGCTAAGTATGCGATTTACTCGACCGCTTTCCTGAACATTGTGGAAGAGAACCATAACTTTGAAAAGCATAGAAACTACAAATCACATTGAATAAGTACAAAAGAAGATGATGTAACCATCTACTCACCCCATTCCACTAAACGAAGTCCAAGCCCTTTTCCCATTATAGGTTGAACTGGCTTTTTAAAAGCCTCCCCCCCCCAAAAAAAACATCTTTCAACTGTTACATTTATTTATTAATGTTAGAAAATCGGAAGCGGAAGCGTAACATGGAATAAGATAATAAAAGAAAAGAACAACGGGATTTTAGGTGGAACCCTACTCCGTGAGGAGCGGGATGAAACCACGGGAGAAGCCCTCAAAGGGGCATATGCTTCATTGCTTTTTCCCAATGAGTACAGGAGGTCTGGGGCTCCTTATATAGCCTTCCCAGAGCCTCCAAGTCCCACCGCTGGGCGGTATGGGACTAAACACAGGATGGGGTAAATGGATCTTCTCCGGGATCCATTTACCCTGCTACAACTCAATAGGTGCACTACCAAATACTCCAACACTCTCCCTCAAGCTGGAGCATGCAATGCTCAGCTTGGACAAACAAACAGAAAGAAACTCAACTCACGCTACAGGACACTACGGACAATATCAACCCAACGCGCACATGCTGCAGTCGAGGACGTTGCTTCTCATGTCGTGCAGGTGAGGAGGACGAACGGGCTGGAGTGTGAGTCAACTGAAGACTCGGAATCTGACCATCGAGTCTGAAACTGCACCTGAAGTCTCCTCGTCGGAGAACTGGGTCTCTCCCATTTGGCTTAGAGAATGGTGCACTGCTCTGGTGTACCTATGATACCACATGAAAACCCTTGCCCTCAATGGCATAAGGAATGGTCCTCTGCTCTGGAGTCCCTATGGCTCACATGAAAACTCTGGCCGACAAAACAACAAGAATGATGGGGACCTCGAACTGATGATGGCAACTTATGCTCATCTGAAAATGACCGCACACTCGTGCGTGTCTAATAACTGGAGACTCGGAAGACAATCGTCGAGTCTGAAACCGAACTGTAGAGTCTGATCATCTGGCTGGCCATGTAATCTGGACTGAAGAATATGGATCTGAATCATCTGACAAACTTGCCTGTAAAACTCTACACAATACTCCCCTTTTCTCCATACTTGTCGGAAAACATACAAATCGACAAAGTTGGGAGAAGACAACATAAATAGGGGGTTAAAAAAAACATGAAAAACTTTTAGCCGACCGATGATTTTTTTTCCCGGCTTTCTCAATCAAACTTTTCTTTCTCAATCAAACTTTTATTTTCTTCTTCTTGTTGTTTTTTTTATAAGCCATTTCCAAACAATTTTTTTGAACGGCTTTTCGCAAACTACGTACGGCTTTTTCCTTTTTCTTTTTTTTTGTACGCGCCTCTTCTTTTCTTTCTCCCTCCTTTTTTTTTGACAAATAAGAAGGTGGTCCAATTAGACCCAATCATACATTAGCCCAATTGGGCTTTACAAAACACATCTTCTTTTCCTCTCTCTCTCTCTACTTCTTTTTTCTCTCTCTCTCTTTTAAAACTCGCTTCTCTCTCATTTCCTTAAAATAGATCCCCCTTCTCCTCCCTTTTTTTTTAAACGTACAGGTCAAGGCCCTTTGGGCTGCCACTCAAATAACCAGAATTTTTTAAAAAAAAACTTCGAGGTCCACTTAGCTTTGAGGAAAGGCCGCCACCCCCGCCTTAGGGTTCCCAACCCTCGATAACTGAAGCGCCGCCCGCGCATAGTGCTGCCGAGCGCACGCGCCGCCTGGACTGCAACTGCTTTGGAGCTTTGGGAGCACGAAGGCCTCCGCCTGCGCGAAGACGCGCAACTGGGAACGAGAAGTTGCCGCTGCGTGCAGAGAAGTCACGCGCGCGCGAGAGAGAGGAGGCCTGGACCTTCGACGTGCGATAGAGAATCGCCGGGGTACCTGCGCGCATTACAGGGTTGCGGGGTAGCCTGTTGAGTACTTGGTTTTCTGGCTAGGGTTTCACCCATGTAATCTGGAGATGATCTCGTGCGCTGCCGGGGGGGGAGGGGGGGCTCCGCCTAGGCTTCAAGGAATCTGAGATGCGGCGGAGTCGAAGCGGCAACATCGCGAAGGAGATGCGCCGCTTGAAGCGTCGCCACCGTGTGCTTGAGGAGAGGAAAGAAGCGCCGCCTCGCGCATGGGGTGCGCAAGCGCGTTGCGCCTGGTCGATTGGGAAGAGGCGATGGCCCCGCTGATGTGACCTGGAGGATGGCTGCGGCCTATAGTCGCTGCCGTTGGGTTTTGACAGAATATGAGCATGCTCGGGATCATCTAGAGTTTCAGAAAACCCTTGATACGTGAAAATCGATGACGTTCTTCGGAGCTCCAACATGAAACAAATCTTTAAGAACAACTTGATAATCGAATCTCGAAAAACAAAATAAAAATATCTTCAAGAACAACTCCTCGAGAAACGAACCCGCTCTGATACCATGTTAGAAAATCGGAAGCGGAAGCGTAACATGGAATAAGATAATAAAAGAAAAGAACAGCGGGATTTTAGGTGGAACCCTACTCCGTGAGGAGCGGGATGAAACCACGGGAGAAGCCCTCAAAGGGGCATATGCTTCATTGCTTTTTCTCAATGAGTACGGAGGTCTGGGGCTCCTTATATAGCCTTCCCAGAGCCTCCAAGTCCCACCGCTGGGCGGTATGGGACTAAACACAGGATGGGGTAAATGGATCTTCTCCAGGATCCATTTACCCTGCTACAACTCAATAGGTGCACTACCAAATACTCCAACAATTAATAATGATAAAATAACTATTGATTGGATGATATCTTTAATTGCAACCCATTTCAGGAAATATCTTTTATATGCAGCTCACTTAACAAAAAAAGGTTTTAAGAACTTGAATTTCTCCTGAAGAAAAAAAAGGTTACAAATTATTGTGAAGTATAAATATCATATTGATCAATTTTCATACCTTTCCTTATGGTTGATGTTAAAATTAGTAGGAAATTCTACAAGGAATGTCTTGAGATACTTGTGAAACTCCTTGGGCCTCTCAAGATTTACTGCGTGGCCGGCATTCTTGATGACAACAAGCTGAGAATTTCCTTCTAAGTGCCTGTAGAAGTAATCTACCTTCAGATATACTTCAGAATTTCAAATGTGAGCTGATATCACAAACCTGTTCAATCTATGTCCAAGTTCCAATGGGAATATCTTATCTTGCTCTCCCCATATTATCAATGTTGACTGCATGATTGAACACATCAGAAAGTAAGATCCTCCCATTGAAGTACAACACTTTCAACTTGATGCGAAACTATTCACATAATACCAATAAAGCTGGGTAAAATTTAACTTTTTTATGAAATTAATACTTAATATGTATCATCTGAAACATCCACAAAAATCACCTGGTTAATCCTGGGAAGGTCCGAAAGCTTTCTGTCCTTTACTAAAGCACGGATCAACTCAGTCTTCTCTTCAACATATTCAGTACACATCACCTTCACAAGTAGGGAAGCCAATAATTAATAGCACAAAAACATAGTTATTAATCTACATGCAACGAGCCCACAGAAGAAAAATTCTTATTTGGCTTTGTTGTACATTTATATATCCCTGAAAGCTCTATTTTTTTATCTGAACGGTTGAGGAGAAGGAAAAGCTCTAAGTTCCCAACATTTAGAAAAACCGAAAAACAAAAGCAAGTCAGTCAAATTCAATAATTGCAGAACTTCTTATCTATGTTTAAGAAATTATTCTATATAGTGTGCATCATGGTGATTGTCACATGGTATCAAATCTTGAGTATGCCTATGAGACAATAGCTTGTGCGGTGTTAACATAGTAGTGCTAACGATCCCTTTTAGCGGAGTGGATGGCGTCGCCATACACTTCTTGATGAGAGTGCCGACAGAGCCCCAACTGAAACTCGTATGACAATTGGCAGAGCCGAACACTTTTTGCAGGTTGGTTGGCAAGCCGAACGCTAAATATAGATCTAAGGGGTTCAACCGAGCCGAACATTTAGCAAATAACAATTTATGTAAGCTTCCAAGCATACAAGGATGATACAAGCATAAGACAATCAAAATGACACAGAATGAATTGTATTACTCATTAATACTTGGCAAACCAATGTTGGAGAGAAAAATGTAAGGGAGAGCACATGTTTCACATGTCGTGTGCAAAATAGGCGTTCCTCCTCTATTGATAGATGGGGAAATGGCAAAGGACGTGCCAATGGGAATCCTTTGACCTTGGACGCTCTTGACCTTCGCAACAGATGGGTGCATAGGTCTTGAATCCCATAGCTTATATAAAATGGAAGTAATGACCAACTTGCGGTGGTTGTAATTCCACCCGCACATTCTTTTATCCATAACATGCCATGGCTCCTTTTTTTGAAAGGAAACAGGGTGGGATCACAAATTGGGACCCACCTCACGTATACGTGTGTGTGTAATGTAAACACTGCAGATTACGGGTTACATCATACTACATTTGCCATGATACACACAGAACAGGCCCTACAAATCCGAGTACATTTCTAGCATTAAATATTTGCCATCAAAAATAACTTTGTTCCTAGCACACTAAATCGACCACACTAAAGCAAAAGGGAACAAGATGTCATCATGCTCAAAGCCGTAGACCAATCTAACATCCCTCCCAAATGTGTTGCAATCCAACCCCGGCATGCATGTGATACCGGCCCGGCTCCACACCTCAGTTGAGCACGTGCAGGAGAAGAATAAGTGATCCAAATCTTCCACGCCGACCAACACCTATCGTAGGTAACATCCTGGTGTCCCTCGGTTAAGATCCTCCCAAGCCTAAACAACCAAAGGAAAACCTTAACCCGGTTCGACACCCTACACCGCCAAATCATCCCCATGTCCACACTAATCTCCTCTCAAGCCTCCAACAGGAGAAGAATAAGTGATCCAAATCTTCCACGCTGACCAACACCTATCGTAGGTAACATCCTCCACCCCAACAGCTGCCCCTGGTGTCCCTCGGTTAAGATCCTCCCAAGCCTAAACAACCAAAGGAAAACCTTAACCCGATTCGGCACCCTACACCGCCAAATCATCCCCATGTCCACACTAATCTCCTCTCATGCCTCCAACCCGTTGTCAACGGAAAACGGTAGGCCTTCTTCACCGAGAACCTACCATCTCCTCAGGTATAATGATCTATGTCCAAAGACAGACCCTCGCACTGTAACATCTCCGTTTGGAAAGCAAGGAACTCCTCCACCCACCGATCTAACACAGGGGCAACACGAACACCGGAAACCAAGCCCCATGATCTCACACACACTGAACACTTGCATCGCCATCCCCTACCAGCCTCATGAGGCAGTCGTCTCCCATCCAATCATCTCTCTAAAATCGAAATCCAGCTCCATTCCCCAACGTCGATCTTAACTTGGCGACGATCCCCAGAACAACCACAGTAATCCCCTTCCACAAGGATGATGGCAAGCATCTTGGGGTGGCCCCCAGCAACATGGTGACACCATAAATCTTCCCCAGCAAACGACACACCAGATCTTCGGACTTCCTCCACGATCGAACCACCCACTTTGCCATAAAGTCCTTATTCATCTCCTCCATTCGCATCACCCCCAAGCTGCCCTTGCTCTTTGACGCCGTCACCTTATCTCAGTCCATCAGGTGGAGACCCTTCCTACTCTGCCTACCATCCACCTAAAAGAATCTCCTCATGATGACCTCAATCTTACCGCGCACTCCAACTGGCAGCACTCTCGTAAAGCAAAAGAAAATAGGGATAGCCGAGAGAACATACTTCAGAAGCACCAACTTCCCACCTATCAAGATCGTCAATGCCTTCCACCCTACCATCCTCCTCTCCAGTCTCTCCACCAATGCCATCAAATCCTTAGACTTTGGCTTCCCCGCCACCAATGGGAGCCCCAAGTACGTAATAGGCAGCACAACAGTAGGGCATCCCACCATGGCTCTTTATTTAGTGGATGCCCATTAATATCCACTATATAAAAGCTTAAAGGTGAAGCTTTCATGATGGTTATAATATTAGTCCAACCAATATCAAGTAGGCTCCAACCACTTCCCTTGATGCCAAATGATTCCATGGTGACGAAATATCAGTACTCCCTTCTATTTCAAAAGGGTTTGCCATACATTCATTTGTTGTTGAAACATTTACGTCATGCGTGTCTTCATGCCTTGATTGTGCAACCTCCATCAAGCTGGGTTTTATGGAACTCGTTTTTGTCATCTCCTAACCACATTTGCAACTTGCATCATGCAACAGATGCATGTAACACACATTGCCTCATACCACCATGTACGTCTTTGCTACCCGGATGTTAGGAGCTTGACAACCCTCCCCCACCCAATACATCAGGTGTCCTCGTCTAATCATGCTCGTCCAAAAAAAAACTT
Source organism: Ottelia alismoides (assembly GCA_037367405.1). Classification (NCBI taxonomy): domain Eukaryota; kingdom Viridiplantae; phylum Streptophyta; class Magnoliopsida; order Alismatales; family Hydrocharitaceae; genus Ottelia; species Ottelia alismoides. The sequence goes on from JAZKJV010000901.1 coordinate 1,917,745, forward strand.
GATCATATCCTCAAACTGCCATAGTGTTGTGTCCTGCTCCCAACCAGCTTCTTCCCCTTGTAAGTCCCTTTTACTTCGCAAGGAAGTATATCCCCAGGTTTTCTTGCTTTGTCCCTCGATCCACCTAATGAGGATCTACTTAGCAGCTCTCTAATTTTGTGTATGGATGTTTGGAGAGGCTCGTCTCGCTTTCTTTGGGGTAGATCATCCCGATCTTCATGGTATTCCTTCAAGAAGCTTATGTAGAACATTAGGTGTAGCTTGAGTTGTTCGAGGAGGCACAAGTGATAGCCTAGACATCCCATACATCACATTATCTCAAAGGACCCATTGAAGCAAGGGATGAGTCCTTTACATGTCGTCTTCTTTAGGATCTTCTTCCATATTTGAAGGTAGAGTTTGAATAAAACTATATCCCTAACTTGGAACTTTCGAAGTCCATTAGTCTTTGACTCGGTTTCGCCCCTTTCTTTATCTTGTGTTGGGCATTGCCCAACATATCCCTTGCCTTTTCCCATCTTTATTTCCTATCTCGAGCACATTAGGAGGCAACTAAGCACTTCCCTTAGTCCTACTTCCCCTCTCATGTGGCATAAGTGGTTGTCTTCCCATTACAATATCAAATGGGATTTGGTCGGTGGTAGAAGGCTACAGATTGTAGCAAAATTGGGCAATATTAAGGAGACACCCAATTATGTCTGTTGGTCGTTACATAGTGCCTCAAGTACTTTTCTAGTAGTGCATTGATGCGTTCCGCCTGACTGTTTGTCTGTAGATGATTGCTAGTGGAGAACTTGTGCTTCAAGCCCAACATCTAAAGTAATGTTGTCAAGAATCTTATGATCGCTCACGATGTCTAAACGTATGCACCAATATTTCACAATATTTTGCATGAATAGTTGTAAGGTGGGATATTTGGTGGTTTTAGTTGTGCACTCTTTTGGTGTGGCCACAACGATTGCATATTTACATAAGCGATCCAAACTATTTTTACCATAATGTTCTATACAACTTCGAGAACCCTGATATAATGTCCACGGCAATGCTTTCCCATAGTGGAAATGGAAACTCCCGGTTTGTCTTGTTGGCGCGTAAGATATGTTAACACGTACACCTTTCATGTCTGTCTTCTTCTTTGGCAAGAAATAACTTGAGGAGAGGAGCGCGAGTGTGTGGTAGAGTCCTAGATGTCTTACCTATGGTGCATGGTGTATCTACTTTAGAAGAACCTATGCAATCCTTCATTTTATATTACATAAGATCTTCCTTTTAACATAGAAGATGACATCCTCTATCCAAAATCTTCGAAGCTCGCTCTTGATTGCTTGATTGGGCGAGATGTGACCATATCTTGATTTGCTTTTGTCTTAGATGCGCTCGTGTATGTTACCATATATCCTCGTAATTGATGTTACCGGGATATTGACGAGCTCTTCTGGGTTGACTTTTCTTAATGGTGCATTGGTGACTTGGTTGTTGCGGTTGCGCTTGTATCTTAGCTCGAAATCGACTACAGCTAAAAAGTTTAGCTATCAAGTTTGTGTCGGCATTAACTTCTTTTGTGTAGAAAAAACAACTTGTTGCCACATTATCTGTTCGCACCATGAACATGCTACGTAGAAGGTTGTGGTGCCAGACTTGTAGGTGAAGGACCCCTATTGTCATCTCATTCTCATGCACCAAGCATCTCTTTAGTCTGCATTTAGTTTGCAGCTTTCATAAGCCATTAGGTGTCTTTCTTGTGGAGAAGAGAGACAAATGGGATATCTATTCCATAGGGCTATGGTCTCTTTGATAGAGAGAAAACCCTAGAGAGTACAATAGAAAAAAATACATAAATACCCCCCTGAGGGTTACGGGACCTAAAGGGTTAAAGGTTAGAAACCTGAAGGGTTAAGGGTTACGGAACCCGAAGGGTTACAAACATAATTGTAATATAATAATTCCAACACTCCCCCTCAAGTTGGAGCATATCTGTCGATCATGCCCAACTCGGATACTAAGTACATGAGACGCTTCCTTGGAAGAGTCTTTGTGAGGATGTCTGCAAGTGAAAGTTCAGTGGAGATGTGTGTAGTGCTGATTCGTCATCCTCGTACTGCATCACGGATAAAATGGCAATCAACTTCAACGTGTTTGGTCCGCTCATGAAAAACTGGATTTGTGGCAATGTACGTGGCAGACGTTGTCGCATTATAAGGGTACAGGAGTGGCGACTGACAAGCCAAGTTCTGTTAGGAAAGAAACAAGCCATGTGATCTCACATGTGGCCTGAGCCATTGCCTTGTATCCTGCTTCCGCACTGGATCTGGAGACCACTGTCTGCTTCTTGCGTCGCCAAGTGACAAGTTTATCCCCAACAAACATGGCATATCCTATAGTAGATCGGCGGTCCTCAGGAGAGCTAGCATAGTCAGAATCTATATAGGCGGAGATATTAGTGTGCCCATTCACCCCATAGAAGAGTCCACGCTCGAAAGATTCCTTTAAATATCGAAGGATCAAAAGAACATCCTGTCAGTGACGGTAAAGAGACTTCTCTATATGCTGACTGGCTCTGCTCACAGCATATGATATATCTGGTCTAGTAACAGTGAGATAAAGTTAATTTTCCCGCTAAGCTTTTGTATCGTGTTTCATCCTCAAAAGCTGGATCAATAAATGCTGAATATTTTCTCACTTCTGCACGGATGCCAGATGGCTTGCATTTAAGAAGTCCTGCCTCAATCAGAATATCGAGGCAATACTTCCTCTGTGAAAGATGGAGCCCCTCTGTAATGGGTATTACTTCGACGCCAAGAAAATAACGAAGTTAGCCGAGATCTTTCGTGGCAAAAACCTTCTGGAGGAAGGTCTTGGTCTCCTGAATACCATCTACATCATCTCATGTGATAACCATATCATCAACATAGACAGCAAGGATGATTGTGCCACCGTCGTCTAACAAATACAGAGTAGTCAGATGTTGTCCTCTGAAAACCAAGTGTATTGATCTCCGTAGTGAGCCTGTCAAACCATGCCCTTGGGCTCTGCTTCATGCCATAAATGGCCTTGCGTAGTCGATATACATGCTCCCCCTCGACTACATACCCAGGCGGTTGCATCATGTAGACCTCCTCCTCAAGATCACAATAAAGAAAGGCGTTCTTCACATCAAGTTGATAAATGGGCCAAGCCTTGTTGGCAGCAACATAGAGAATGGTACGTATCGACCCCATTCTGGCAACATGCGAGAATGTCTCAAAAAAATCAACTCCAAAGGTTTGTGTGAAACCTTTGGCAACAAGTCTGGCTTTCAACCTGTCAATAGAACCATCAACGAATGTTTGGTCGTGGACTTATCCACAAGCCACAGGGCGAACTCCCGGAAGGCACGGCACAAGATCCCACGTGCCTCGAGAGGTAAGTGCATCCATCTCCTCATCCATGGCATATCATCGACCTTGATCCTGCAATGCACTGAAACGATCTCTTGGAACAGAAATAGCATTCAGAGCATCTGCAAATCTCTTGTCATGGCTAGATAAACAGCCTGTAGAAGTAAAATGTGATATGGGGTGATACGTGCATTGCCTTTTTTGTTTGCATAGAGCTGTAGGAAGCTCTTCAGGTACATCCGTGATAGCAGTGGTGGGAGCACTCGAAGTGGTTATATCATCATGCATAAAATGGACATGCAATGTGTAGAAGATATAGATGTATGCTGGCAAGTATAGATGATTGACGGAGGAGGGAGGTCCAGAGGAATGTCACTCGCAGTCTGTGTGAAATAATGTGTTTGCTCAAAGAATGTGACATCAACAGACATATAGTATTTGACGTCCAAAAGGATAATAGCAGCGATAGCCTTTTTGGGTACGAGAGTACCCAAGAAAGACACATTTGATGGCACGAGAGGATAATTTGTCAGTTGCATAAAGTTATGAACAAAGGCAATACAACCAAAATGCGCAGAGGTATGAGAAAAGAAGACTCAGTTGGGTAAAGTAAGGAAAATGGAGTTGCCCCTTTGAGACAGATGAAGGAACACGGTTGATTAGATACACTGCAGTAAGGATAGCATCTCCCCAATATTGTTTAGGAACACTCATTTGGCTAAGAGATTTGGCAACATTTAGCAAGTGTCGAAGTTTCCTCTCAGCTATATCATTCTGTTGTGAGGTATATGGACATGATGTTTGGCGAACAGTTCCCTGGGTCTGTTGGGTTAACTCAAGAGCATTGTCAGTACGAATGATCTTAACAATGCTAGAAAAGTAAGTTTTAACATATTAAAATAAGTTTCTGACAATTTGATTAATCTCCGAACGCTCCTTTATTAGATATACCCAAGAAGATCGACTATAATCATCAACGGAACTATAAAATAGCGATGACCACTTAATGTGCGGATCGGACAAGGTCCCCAAACGTCACAATGAACAAGATGAAAAGCAGTAGTACTATGAGACTCGGTACGGACAGGAAACGAAGCTCGATGATGTTTCCCGAACTCGCATGCCATGCACTGAAAGGGCTTCAAAGCAGAGAGTTCAGGAAACATCATGGAGATGGCCTTGGCAGAGGGACGCCAAAGGCGCACATGCCATAGGAGAGGATCTTCGGAGATGGACATGAACAAATTGGAGTCCGAGGGTATGTCAAGATAATATAGGTCGTTCTTCTCATGACCCCCACCAAAAATCTGCTTCGTCCGAATGTCCTGAAAATAATAAGACTCATCAAATATCACACGACAATGAACCTCAACACAAAGCTTGTGAACTGACAGCAAGCTAAGAGAAAAATCAAGAGCACAGTGGACCCCAGAAAGTCGGAACTTGGAAGAGAATTTCATAGTTCCGACAATAGTAATCTGTGATTGAGTCCCATTAGCGACTCGAACTGACTTCACAGAGGTAGATGGTATGGAAGAGGTGAGCAGACTACCTTTTCCAGTGAGACGATTAAAGGCACCAGAATCAATAATCCAAGCTGGAGTAAGAGTAATAAGAGTTGGTTATTGTACCTGAAGGAGTAGCCATAGCAGCAGTTGTAGTGTTACTAGTGGTGGTAGGCCCTGGAGTCTGAAGGATCTGCATCATACGAGAGTAATCTGCATTATTAAGATGAACAGTCTTGCCACTGGAGGTAGGCGATGCCTCTTCCACATCATAGGCATCCTCATAAGCATTATTGGCGTAATAAGAAGGTACGCCAAACTTCTGCCTGCATCGTTCAGTCGGGTGGTTCCACCTACCACAGTGATTGCATGGAGCAGTAGAGCCTCGCTCACGTCCACGATCAAAGTCACGACCTCGTCCAGATTCTCGTCCACGACCACGACTTGAATCACGACCGCGTCCGCAAGCCGTATCTGTCTCCTCGCCCAGATGAGACGATGTGTGCAAAGTTCTCTGTTGCAGGTAAGACGAGAGGCCAGGCGACGGATGTCTCGAGCTCCTCAAGTTAGCCAAAGATGGCCTTCATTGTTGGTAGTGTGTCTGATATAAGAAATTGCTCCTTTGCTGCATATCTAGAATGAAAGCCATCAAGGAAGCGGTATACCTGCCAGTCAGAACGCTCTTGTATCTGTTTGGTGCAACATGAGGGTTGGAATATTGCAAGCTCCTCATACAGAATGGAGAGATGCCTGTAGTACTAGATGAGGGTGGAATAACCCTGAGATGCTGACCAGATTCGTTTGTAAATGTCTGCAAGGTGGTGATTTCGTCTTCTTCTAGGAGTATGTTTGCTCGAGATCCTCCCACATTTCCTTGGTAGTATTTTTGTAAAGAAGATTTGAGGCAATGTGAGCCTCAACACTGTTGGTCATCCAGTTGATAGTCAAATAGTTGTCAGTCTGCCAGTTGTCATACTCTTTGTCATTTTCATCTAAAGGATCTTTAGTCAAAATGTAGAGTTTCTTCTGACCACCAATGAACACCAAAAAAGATCGAGATCAGAGTACGTAATTTCCTGTGCCCTTGAGTTTGATAGTAGTGACTTGTGCCATAATATTCACGGCCAAGGGCTTTATCTCGGTAGAAGAAGATGTCATGGTGGTCTTAAAATAGAAAGGTCCCGTGATCAACTAAGGACTCATATAAGAGCTAAAAAATGCCCTAGAACTCACGTTTGCCCTTGAAGAAGGGCTGAAAACCTTCAATGGACAGCAGATCTGGATTCATGACAACGGTCCATGATGAGTTTTGGATCTCCAAAGAGGCCTACGGTACCCGTAGAGGGTAGATGTGGTGTTGACGACCTTCGTAGGAGGTTCTGAAAGTGCAGGGCAGCGTTAGCGGGAGGGTTATGTGCCCTCTGGAGGTACCGGTAGATGTTGGAGATGCTCCTTTGGGGTCGAGCTGCCGCATTGGAGGCGATTGGATGGCCTTGCCCGGGGCCCTAATTCAAGAAAGAGGGCCCGCGAGCTTTTGCGAGGCTTGAAGGTGGCAGTGGGGATTTTAGGTCAGAACCCCGGTCTAGGATTGTTGCTCTGATACCATGTAGAGAAGAGAGACGAATGGGATATCTATTCCATAGGGCTACGGTCTCTTATAAGATAGAAAACCCTAGAGAGCATGGCCTCAAATTTCAGCGAAATTCGGTCGAATTTCTGTCGAATATCGATATCCAATCGAATTCGAAATTTGACCGAAATGACCGAAATATGGGGGTCCTAATATAAAAAATGACCGAAATGACCGAAATTTCGGTCGAAATTCCACCGAAATTCCATCAAAATTCTGTTTTAGTCAATGCCGAAATGGTGACCGAAACCGACATTTAAGGCCTTGCTAGAGAGTACAAGAGAAAAAATACATAAATACCCCTGAGGATTAAGGAACCCGAAGGGTTAAAGGTTACAGAACCTGAAGAGTTAAGGGTTACAAAACTCGAAGGGTTACAAACACAATTATAATATAATAATTCCAACATGTCCTACACTATCACTTCACCATATACAGAGTCTAATGCATCTGTATGTACTTTGAAGGGGCACTTAAAGTTTGGGAGCATCAGCCTCGGCTCCTCCATCACCATATTCTTAAGCTGCGGGAAGGCTTATTTGCTTTCTGGAGTCTATCTCCAAGCATGATCTTTCTTTAAAAATCGATAAGGGGACCGCTTTTTTTAGTAGCGCTTAATGAACTTATATTAGCAGTTCACTAGGCCAAGAAAAGGTCGTAGTTATGGAGTCTTTTTTAAAGCAGTCTACTCCCTAATAGCCCACACTTGGTGTTTTCCTTATCGTGACTCCACCCAAGATATGACCAAGGAAAAAAATAAAAGTTTGCCTAAAGGCACACTTCTTGTAAGACCTCTATGTATATGACATCACAAATTCTAAGTTTCAGACTTGGTCCAGTACCCAAATGAGAAAATGACAATTTACCTTGTAGTACTCGTCGATACCTTTCCAATGAGCCCAAGAACATCGAAATCGGAGTCTCTATGAGGAAGTTACGGGTAAAATATGATCGATTTAGGCTTTCTATCCCGGATCTGAATCCAGATCTGTTTAGACTCGAGCCTATAAATATAGGTGAGCTCACATGGTCTAGCTAACCATACCACCTGCATTCGCCAGAGCTCCACCCTCTTGGGAGATTTTCGATGGCTGATCGGAAATCCGAGGGCACCATCGTGACGACCTCAGCGTGTGGAGACATGTGGTGGGCGTAGAAATACACTAAATGTCGTGGAACAACCTTCCGAGCAAGGAAGTGTCGCAGGGAACGACCCCGAGGTACAGTTTTTTCACTCTCCTCTTGCTGTTGGATTTGCGTAATTTTTGCTTATTAGGGAAAAATAAAAAGTTGTTTATTCCATGAACCTTAGGCTCTCTTATATATAGAGGAGAGGTCTATGGTTAAATTACATAAGATAGACCGAAGAAGTGAAAATTAGGAAAAACAATATAAAAACATAAATATAACTCTAAACTCCACCTCAAGATGGAGCATATGTATCAATCATGCTCAACTTGGATGCACATTTCCGAAAAGAGCTTCTAAGCAAAGCCTTAGTGAAGATATTTGTGGTTTGATCCCCTGAGCTAACATGAGAGGTAGAGATAAAACCTTTATGAATCATATGCCTTGTACAGTGGCAATCCACTTCAATATATTTGGTTCTCTCATGGAATGCAGGATTGTTTGCAATGAACAGAGCTGCCTGGTTATTACATTGTAGCTGCATAGGAATAGGTACATCTATATGTAAATCCGCTAGAATTGTTCGGACCCACATCACTTCCGTACTAGCTTGTGCCATAGCCCGATATTCAGACTCAGCGCTGGACCTGGCAACTACAGTTTGCTTCTTACTCTTCCAGGAGACAAGAGAGTTACCTACAAAGACCGCAAAGTCTAAAGTGGACTTTCTATCCTTTGGACATCCTGCATAGTCAGCATCAGCACACGCAGAAATTGTAAGTGTTGCCCTTTTTCTAAATAACAAGCATGCACCTGTAGAAGACTTTAGGTACCTCAAATCATATATACAACATCCATGTGTACCTGTCGGGGTTGTTCCATAAATTGACTCATTCGGCTAACTGCAAATGAGATATCTGGCTTGGTTATAGTAACATAAAGGAGCTTCCCCACTATTTCTCTGTATCTTCTCATGTCTTCCTCCTCTGTATCATCATCATATAGCCTCATAATGGGGTCCATAGGAGTGGTAGCAGGTCGACATCCAATCATTCCTATCTCAACCGGCATATCTGTCACATACTTCTTGTTGTGAGAAAAGAGTAATCTATTATTCAAGGGAACCCTAGGCTCTCTTATATAGGGAGAGACCTCAAGGGTAAAATACAAAGTAGTCCAGAGAAAAATATAAATGACGAACGAGTACATAGCATATAATAATATCTATCTCTACACTCCCCCTCAAGGTGGAGCATAGATATCTATCATGCTCAGCTTGGAAGAACATCTCTGGAAAGGTCCTCTGAGCAACGGCTTGGTGAGTACGTCAGCAGTCTGATCCACTGAACTCACGTGAGCTGTAGATATCAATCCTTTCTGGATCAAGTCTCTAGTGTAGTGGCAGTCAACTTCAATGTGCTTTGTTCTCTCATGAAAAGCTGGATTGTTGGCAATAAATAAGGCTGCCTGATTATCACACTGAAGCTGCATGGGTAGAGGTACGGCTACATGTAGATCTTCCAGTACAGATCGAACCCACATCATCTCCGTGCTTGCTTGCGCCATGGCCCTATATTCGGATTCTGCACTGGACCTTGTCACAACAGTTTGTTTCTTGCTCTTCCAAGAAACCAGAGAGCTCCCAACAAAAACTGCAAATCCTGAGGTTGATTTTCGATCCTTAGGGCATCCTGCATAGTCGACATCTGCACATGCTGAGATAGACAAATCTGTGCCCTTTCGAAACAGCAATCATGAACCTGGAGAAGACTTCAGATACCTCAGTATCATGTATATGGCATCCATATGAGCTTGTCTTGGCTGCTCCATAAATTAGCTCACCCTGCTCACTGCAAAGGCAATATCGGGACGAGTTATGGTAATATAAAGGAGCTTACCCACCATTTCTATATATTTCCTCTTGCCCACTTTAACAGTGTCATCATCATACAACTTCATCCTTGGATCCATAGGAATACTTGATGGTTTGCATCCAGCCATGCCTGTTTCAGTCAAGAAATCCGTAATGTACTTCCTTTGGGTCATTACTAGACCCTGTGCATTCCTGGCAAATTCCAACCCCATAAAGTATCTTAGGGTTCCAAGATCCTTCGTGACGAACTGACGGCCTAGGAATGCCTTCGCCCTTTCTATGCCCTGAATATCATCTCTTGTAATCAGAATATCATCAACATAGACCATGATAACAACCGTACCTGCCGATGACTTCTGAACGAACAACAAGTGGTATGCATTTGACCTCTTGAATCCCTGTCGTTCTATCAGATTGAAAAGCTTCTGGAACCACGCTCTTGGACTCTGTTTGAGGCCATAAATTGCCTTGTGAAGTCTACACACCATATGCTTCTCCCCCTCAGCAGTAAACCCTGGTGGCTACTGCATGTAGACTTCCTCCTGCAGATCACCATACAAGAAGGCATTCTTGACATCCAATTGAGATATACTCCAGTCACGTACCACAACAACTGATAAGAGAATGTGAAGAGTGGAATGACGAGCCACTGGAGAAAATGTATCCATATAGTCCATGCCATCGGTTTGTGTAAAACCTCGTGCGAGCAGTCGTGCTTTGTACCGATCTAGACTGCCATCAGCGTGGTATATAACTGTGAATACCCACTTACAGCTCACAATAGATGCATCAGAAGGAGGAACAACCAAGGTCCATGTGCCACGAGACTGTAGTGCACGCATCTCATCTTCCATAGCCTTTCTCCAGCAATCAATCTTCATAGCATCCTGGTAGGTCCGTGGTATGTCCACGGAAGATAGGGTTGCAGCAAATCTCTGAAAGTCGCCTGTGAGGCGATGAAAAGACACATGTGAAGCAAAGGGATAAGATGTACACGTCCGCTTCTGCTTCCGGATAGCAATAGGAAGATCAAGATCATCTTCCGCTGTACTGGGTGGTGTAGTCTCCTCCTGCAATGAAGAATCCTGCACATGTACCATATCTGACCCATCAGTAGTAATTCCGTCTGAACATACCTGAGGCATGATGGATTTCTGACGTGTAGCTTGAGCAGGACCTGACCGGCGCGTATAGAATTTTGGTAAAGGTGGAATAGGAGGTCGTGGAGGTGGTGGAGGTGGAGCTGGTGGTGAAGATGACGTAGAGTTAGGGACAAGAGTGGACTCAGGTGGACTCCAAGTAGGTGGTAAAGGGACATAAACATCATCGTTGGTAGTGGATGGTACCAGTCCGTCACCTACAGGGGAAAAATACATAACAAACTTAAAGATTGTGACATCAGCACTGACAAAGTATTTCTTGTTTATGGGATCATAACATCGATAACCCTTCTGAGTCCGAGAATAATCGACAAAGACACACTTGACAACTCTAGGAGAGAGTTTGTCAAGTCCAGGAGTCAGAAGATGAACAAATGCCACCGTACCAAAGACACGAGGAGTAAGTGAGAATAATTCCATGTCAGGAAAAACAATAGAGAGAGGAATTTTCTCACCAAGAACAGAAGATGGCATACGATTGACCAGATAGAAAGCAATAAGTACAACATCCCCCCAGAAAGAAATAGGAGCACAACTCTGAATCAGTAGGGTACGAGTAATGTCAAGAAGGTGGCGATGCTTTCTTTCTGCCACACCATTCTGCTGAGACATGTAAGCACAAGTGGTTTGGTGAATAATACCCTTTGACGAAAGAAACTGAGAGAGGGTCCGTGTGCAGAATTCTAGGGCATTGTCTGTACGAACATATTTGACAGTAGAAGAAAACACATTTTGCACTTCATTAATCAAATTCTTAATCACATCGCCTGCTTCAGATTTATTCTTTAAAAGAAAGACCCAAGAAACACGAGAAAAATCATCCACTACCACTAGATAGAATCTGTGTCCCTGATGATCGGGTACACGACTTGGACCCCATATATCTATGTGAATCAACTCGAACGGGGAGCTACTTCTCTGACTCTGACGACTAGGAAAGCTCGACTGATGATGCTTTCCTAACTGACACGCTTCACAGCGAAAGGAAGAACTGGGAGAGATCTGAGGCAGAAGATGTCGCATTTTCTGGAGCGGGAGATGACCAAAACGAAGATGCCAGATGTACGGAGAAACTGGTCCGGCAGAATGAGAAGAGACGCCAGCATAAAAATTCCGGACCAGCCGATATAGACCATTCTGCTCAGAGCCACAACCAATCACCCTGCCCGTTAGTATGTCCTGAAAAATAAGAGAAGACGGGTCAAATATAGCACGACAATGCAAATCCTTCGTAATCTGACTAATAGACAACAGATTCATCGAGAACTCAGGAGCATGTAAGACATTCTCTAGATGCATAGTAGAAGATAAGAAGACCTTTCCCTTTCCAACGAGGGGAGAATGAGTACCGTCTGCAATCTGTACTGAGCGGCCATGGGGAATGTCCCTGTAGGACTCAAGTCTCTCTCGATCACGGCAGAGATGATGTGTGGCACCAGAATCTATGATCCAATCAGAGATATCATGTGAAGATGTAAATGCAGTAGCACTACCTGAGGTACTAGCAACAGGAGAGGAAGTGGCAGATGCTGTAGCAACATCTGAAGGTCTACCAGAAGAATCACTAGATGATTGTGACATAATATCACGTAGACGTGCCACAAGTTCCTCAAAACGATTGTCTGCAGTAGATGCCAATTGGGGCTGAGAATGCTCTGCTACACGTGCTGATGCTGGGAACCCATGCTTAGAGTAGCATGTCTCCTCCGAGTGGCCTGTGCGGTGACAATACGAACACGTCCGAAAGCGACCACCCCTACCCTGGGGTCTACGACCACGGCCAGAAGAGTGACCACCTCTCCCACACGACACTTCCATCGCTGATGGGGGTGGAGTAGATGAGCTGGAAGGAATTGATATGTGACTGAGTCTCCTGTAAACATCCTCCATCGGAGGAATAACTTCATCAGCCAAAATCTGAGAGCGGGCAGCCTCATACTCAGGATCTAGGGCCGCAAGTAGAACACCCACCATGGTGGCATTCCTAAATGTCTTCTGTTGTTCAGGAGTCGCTGTGAGGGGAATGGTGCTGTACAACTTCTCAAACATCCCTCTCAAGGATGTGTACAAGGAGTGAAGAGGTCTGCCATTTTGCTTCATCGTGAATATATCATGCTGAAGTTGTAACAGCTTGGTCTCATTTCGCACCTGAGAATATGTAGCAGCCAGAATATCCCACATCGCCTTGGCACTTGGCAGTGGGTTGATGGAGGACATCATTGGCAATCTCCATCAACAGGGTTCCTGACAACCAGACCTTTGCATACGAGTCATCAGCCTCCCACGAGGCATATATCCCTGTCTTCTCTGCTGGCTCATCCTCGGTAAGAATGTGCTTCTTACCGTTCGACTTCATGAGACTCATGAACTGCATCGCCCAGAGCTCATAGTTCGACTCGTCCATCTTGACTATTGGCACGGGACCTTTGAACGCGCCTATGGAGGGCATATCAATCTTTGATTCTGACATATTGCCGCCGGAGAAGAACTAGGGTATGTAGACGAAGTGATATATGTCTACACAAACTTCATAGGATTCGAGTGCGTATGTAGACTTTACGCACCCAAATCCATATATCTGGAGGAGGAGACGGCTAAGATCAAGATAGCAAGAATCCGGCTAGGGCACGTCGGAGGATGTAGACGAGGCGGCGGGCTAGGGCGTTAAGGCGGCACTTGGAGGGGACCCCGGGGGGTCGGGCGGCGCTGGGATGGACCCGGGGAGGTCCGGCGGCAACAGGAGGGACCCGGGGGGGGTCCTGCGGTGACGGGAGGGACCCGAGGTGGGTCGGCGGCGACGAGAGGGACCCGGGAGGGGTCGGGCGGTGACGAGAGAGACCCGGGGTGGGTCGGCGGCGACGAGAGGGACCCGGGAGGGGGTCCGACGGCGACGGGAGGCGGAAGAAGAGATGGGGGGTGCCGGCAGGTGGGGATGCCCTAGGGCTCTGATACCATGTTGTGAGAAAAGAGTAATCTATTATTCAAGGGAACCCTAGGCTCTCTTATATAGGGAGGGACCTCAAGGATAAAATACAAAGTAGTCCAGAGAAAAATATAAATGACGAACGGGTACATAGCATATAATAATATCTATCTCTACACTTCTGTTGGGTCATTACAAGACCCTGCTGATTTCTGGCAAACTCTAATCCCAAGAAATACCGTAAGGTGCTAAGATCCTTAGTAATAAACTATAGGGCCAGAAATTCAGCCCTTTGTATCCCCTACACGCCATCACCTGTAACAAGTATGCCATCAACATATACCATAATAGCTAACATGCCTCTAGGAGTTCTCTATGCAAACAATGAATGATCTGCATTCAACTTCTTAAACCCTTTCTTCTCAATTAAGTCCGAGAGCTTCTGAAACCATGTCATATATTGCCTTATAAGGTCTGCAAACATGCATGTAGACTTCTTCCTGCAGTTCCCCATAAAAAAAACATTTTTAACATCAAGCTGGAAGAGAGGCCAGTCACGTACCATGGCAACGGAAAGAAGAATTCGCACAGTAGAATGACGAGCCACCAGGGAAAATGTGTCTAGGTAATCCACTTCATATGTTTGAGTAAATCCACGAGCAATCAGTTTGGCTTTGTGTCGATCCAGACTCCCATCTACATGGTGTTTAACAATAAACACCCACTTGCAACTGACGACAGAAGCTCCCTCAGGAGTCGGAACCAAGCTGCAGGTACCACGTGACTGTAAGCCAACGATCTCTTCTTCCAAAGGTAATCGCCACCGACTATCCTTCAAAGCGTCCTGATAGTTCCGTGGAATATCCACGGCAGACAATGCAACTGCGAACTTCCTGAACTCCCCATTCAAGCGATCAAAGGAGACCATGGATGCTAAAGGATATGATGCACAACTACGCTTCTACTTCCGAAGCGTAATAGCTAAGTCCATATTTATTATCCCTCTATCTTTCATTCACTTAATTTAACAAGTAATTAATTATATTTAAAATTTATCACCTTGTAAATAAATAAGGCTAGTTATTATTTATAAATAAATACATATTATGTGTATTATGGTTCTTTTTATTTTATATATTTTCTTTTATTAAAAAAATCACATAAAATAAGTAATATTGTATATAATATATTGTACATTATTTATTATATAAAATAGCAAAAAATAACAAACTAAATAAAAGAAATATTTTTGTTTCATTAAAAATACTTGCAAAAATATTAAGTATGTATATATGATGTGTTTTGACATTAAGTTCTAATAAAAGTTGTAGATCTTGAAAAGATATACAACTTTCATTTTAAATGTATTTTATTTTTATTTTATAAGTAATAATTCATTTCTTATTTTTCTTATTGGGCCATATGGCTGCATCAGAGCAAGCCACGTGGCATGGCTCTTCTTCTCACCACGTGCTTGATCTCCACCGTCTGATCTTTAGATCAAACGTCGCATGTTCGCTCATCTCTGCCTCTTCCACAGTCGTTGTATCGATTGATCCAATGGATGTTGTCTATCTTCAACCTCTAGCGGTTGCCTTGCGAAGAGTTGCGTCTCTTTACCGGTGACACTTCACCATATTACGCTCGCTTCTCCACGTGTCTTCCCACCGTGCCTCCAGTGTCAATCGAGAGTTCATTCCTTCCTCGTCCATGCCCATCTACGCCCTCACATGAGACATTCGCAAGAGGGTGAAACCTCCTCCTTCAACCGTCCTTTGCCTGATCAAAAAGCTCCCTCCAGCCAACTGTCACGGCTATCGACCTTTACATGAGGGTTACTCCAGCCATTCCACTTCTCCTGTGACATGACAACGAGACATAGCATAGAAGGGAGAAGATGGCTATGACCCTCCGGTGTCGATCCACGACCGACGGGCCATGTACACAGCCATAGTAGTGGTTGTCCAAGCTTCCCGCAACGGCTACACGGGTCAAGCGAAGACTCGAGGTCTTCCAAACCTCAAGCTTAGGTCAATACATCTATCTCTGACATGTTCAGTCAGGTAATCATCTTCGTATGTTTTCGCTTATTTAATTAGGCACCTACATTCATCTTCACCTTCAATTGAACACATTATCACCTCCACCTGACATCCCTCACCTTCGCGCATCACTCCAATCACCATCTCTTCGTCTCCAGAACCTCGTCTACCTCGGTAATCTTCTTTCTCCTGCAAGGAGGAACCCAACTAGGGCTCCACTTCTTCACTCCATTCAACCCTTCAGCCCATTCAAATCACCATCAAAATACTCCTGCACTCTTCGGCTAGCATTTCTAATAGTGCATGTTCCCATTTTTCTTCAACGGTCGGATTTTTGGAGAGAGCTTCGTACTAGAGCTCCATCTCCGGCAAACCTACATCAGGGTAATGATCCAGACATCAGCGATCCTTCTCCGAGCATCATTGATCTTCGCGAGACCATTGGGAAGCCTTCTCGAACTTCAATAGAGGCAGGAGGGCATGGAGGTGCTTCCAGGACCTCGCCAGAGCCAAGGCTTCTCCGTCGCATCACGGAGGAGGAGGAGATCGGCCCGAGTTACAAGTACCGTCTCATCGCTATGATCGGACAGCTCGAATGCGATCCATGCCTCTACTACGAGCCGCCAGCCTCGATGGAATCGAGTCTCCTCCCGAAGCCTTCAGGCCGCCCACATGGCCCAAGTCCAAACCTCACTCCAGACCTCACCCTCATGCGCACCGCACATGGGGTCTGGAGAAATTGCAGTCGAGCCACGTCGCCTCCTTCAATATTGTAGATAGGTCCAAACCAGCATGTGACACACGTGATGCACCTGGCTATATTGCAGGCATGTCCCTTTGGGTTCCCTATATTATAGAAATGCCCCTACACACTTGTCATTTTACAGATAAGCCCTTACGACTTAATTTTATTGCATTTTAGCCCTCGTTGGATTGAATTGTTATGCTTATGCTATTTGAAATTATGTTTTCATTACAGTTAAGGATCAAAAAGTGAATATCTTTTTCATATGATATCTGATTAAGATGATTTTTGTCTCGTTGGAAAGCTCTTGTATTGATCTTTAATATGGTATCTTAAAATCTCTGACATGGATTGTATCTATTGAATTAAAATCAGAGAACTTTAGTGGTCTTTATAGTTTGAACAAATTGCCAAAATTTATCTTAGTCTACTTAATGCACCTTTTGGATCATGATTTGCCTTGAACAATAAAAAAGATAATTACGGGATTAATTACTTGATTTCATATCATTAAGAGCAGACTTAATTGCTAGGTATATCCACGTCTATCTTTGACGAGAAATCTAGCTGAGAGGAATCCACAACGTCTATCTTTGATGAGTTGATGGATAGCTAGCTCACTAGATATTTTAGATCTTGTGTACATTTATTTGTTGAAAATAATTGTAATAATAGTCCTTTACATCAATTCTCGTTTGAGAACTCGCTATTGTATAAAGAGACCCTAACTTTATTATGTGGTATGTTGAGGTCTGTTTCACCCTTGACCTAAGGATGGAGCTCGACTTGAGTGATCGAAATTAGGATAGGCACACGGCTCTTAGCGCTTTACTTAGGTCATTTCATTTATGTGCCATCGTAATTTTAGATCACACATTTCTTAAAAAAATCACTTATATTATAAGATTCATAATAAGTCGCACTTAGCTCGTTCTATCTAGCTCAAATAACTTCACATTGTTCCCATTAATAGATCTTATGTTTAGGTGTGGATTTTCATCGACCTGCATACATGTAGATTAAATTTTATATTCAGTCTTGCATCCACATGGAAAGAGCTGGGAATCACTGTAAGTTTTTATTAACCTGAGCATGCATTATTGTTTCTCGCTTGCATTTGGCTTTTCTCAAATCCTATCTCTTGAGTTTGTAACTTAGGATCAAAAGGAATCAGGACTGGATGTTAGGCGATGTCTGTTATCTGCTCATATTAATACAGTGATAACTTAACTATTAAAAATGGAACTGTTTAAGCAAGTCGATCAAAATAAAATGGAGTAAAATTAATATTGTACTATAGGAGAGAAATCTCCTTATTATTCGCAGGTACATACCTCTAGACAACGTGGGTGAGGACAAATCCCTAAGGATAGAGCCCAAATCTTTGGACTTGCCCCCTCAGTCTCCATTTCCGACTTTTACGGATAGAGTGACCGTATAGCATAACTCTGACCGACTAGTCAATTGAGTAATGAAAAAACATATGTTTTTCTTTATTCATACTTTTCTTTAATGTAAAGTGAAAGCTAGAGGTGTACAGTTTTATTATACCTTAACATGTACTTTTAAATTGTTGATAAATAAAAATACATGTATAAATATATAAATTATATGTGTTAGTTATAGTTTTTATATTTAAAATAGCTAAAAATAAATAATGATGCATTAATCACTCAAATACCATTTATTTTTTATGCAATGGATCTTCCGACTAAATACCGAAGATCAGAATCCCGCTAATGGTCCGGTGGTAGAAGCAGTGGCTCTCACTAAACAAGACTAGGGTTCCATTCCCCGCAAATCCCCCATTCTAGTACTAAAAAAATACCGAAGATCGACTTTTGCATGGCTTGTTGTATTTCTTGGTGAATTTCTTTTGATTAGGCTCCATAGGTAAGCAGCCTCTTGAAAGATGCATGCTATGCTTTGGTTTTAGGCTTCCCCTCCTACTCCAGCTTCAGCATTCCCAAAACCGCCTCTTCTAGAACAGGCAGCCTCCCCTGGTGTCGCTCCTCCCAAACAAAAAAATCCACCATTGAATACGGCGGATCATGTTGCGTATATGCATTAGAAGAATTTTACTGGATGACTCACATGGATGAAATCCGCGAGGAAGCACGAGGGCACCCCCCGCTGCGGCTTCACGAATGAAAGACTCATAAGATGCCTGAGCTTCCCCGGTGTCTGAGGGAGCAAAATCCCCGCGGCCTCGTCGACGTCGTCCACCACGAACAACCCCTGAGCGAGGTCCCTCTCCTCGAGGCAAACCCCGGTGCAGCAGAGCACCACCTTCGCCACCATCCCGGGATACATCGCAGCCAAACGGTAGGCAACGAAGCCCCCGTAGCTGATGCCCACTACATCCGTCCTCTCGACGCCGAAAAGCGGCATGGCCGCGGCGACGCACTCGGCCTGGAAGGTCTCGGAGCGCTCAGGGAGGGACGAGTGGGAGGAGCCGAAGAACAGAAGATCGGGGACGAAGAGATTGAAGCCCAGGCGGAGGAGGGGGCGGAGGAGCTGTCCCCACTGCCACATCGCGTTGGCGCCGAAGCCGTGGAGGAGGAGGAGAGAGGGCTTCGAGGGATCGAGGCGGCGCGGGATCCACCAGTGGACTGTGGTGTGGCCATCTGGGAGGGAGGCGGAGGCGGAGCGGAGGCCTGCGGAGGAGAAGCTCCGGCGGTAGCAGTTGTCGCGGTGGGCGGTGAAGCTGAAGCAGCCCGGCGGCATTTTGGCCGGCGGCTGGGACGGGGAGAGAGAGTTTGGACTTGTTTGTTGCTTCTTTGCTTTTGATTAGAATTTACAGTTGGCACTTTTTAATTTGTTTGTTGAGGAACGTGTCTCGGACAATGTTCTCTCATGTGATTCTTGTATGGTTCTTCACATGTTTGTTGTGAGCACCTGTATTCGTCATGTTGGATTTGTTATGTTTTCGAGAGGATCTTGTGCTGTTGGATTTATTATTGTAAGGTAGAGGATTTGATGGATGAGCATCGGACAACTTCGTGATGTTACATGCTGATCATTTCCAATCTCTAATGAGGGTCGTCCGATCCTCATCTGATGGATTCTCTGTGTTACAACATGGGTTGTTAATGCTAAGGTTTTAAAAATCAAATCGAATCGGCCGGTTGAACCGGTTAAATCAAGAATCGGAGGAAAAACTGTTCAACAATTCGATTTTTATTCAGAAAATAAAAACCAGTCAAAATCGGTCAAAACACTGTTGGACCGCTTAAACCTGGTTGAACCAATTGGAAACCATCGGTTCAACCATCTATTTTTGATAAAAAAATAACTTCTAATAATTTTACGATGGTTCGTTCTTTTTTTATTTTTTTTGAAACTGCTGACATCATCACCGGTTCGACCAGTCGTTGCTATTGGTCCGACCATAAAAACTAAAAATCGATGCATGTTCGATTCGGTTTTTAGAACCTTGGTTACAGCAGAAGATCCATTCCCATATTTTCATATGGATCGTCCAATCCTACTTGTGTGTTACTAGATAAAAAGAAGGTTTTTATGCCATTCTTAACTTCTGCAATATCAATTATGCTCCTCTCTTTTTTGGAATGTTAGTTGTGTCCATATATTCTTACAAAATTCACAGTTATGACATTTTGGATTATTAGTCATGCCCGTACTTTACCTTAGGGTAAGGGTGAAATTGTATATTTTTTAAGAAGCTAAAGGTACAATTGATATTTCAAAAAAAAGAGAATCATCATTGGAATTGCAGAAGTTAAGAGTGATATAAGTGACATAAGTGATAAAAAACCCTAAAAGAAAGAAATTGTGATGTATTGCAACAATTCAAATCAAAATAGATTCAAATCAAAATAGAAGTTCTTAGATGTGTGTTATAGGATTGTAATATAGATGGGCTTCTACTAATATATTGTAGTAGACTCGAAATACATCTTACTTGTTGACAATATAATTAGTGTAACGCGATTAAAACATGTACATATTAATGACTCGAAGTAAAATTAGCCATTGTATGACATACCATTTATACATGTACAACTTAATATACTTGAAATGAACTAAATAGGTGAATGATGTATACATATGTAACATGGTTAATACATGTACACATTCCTTCTTGTTACAATACATAGAACAAGATGTCAATACAAAATGTTTGTCTATGGTGATTATGAAGCTCAATTTTCACCTATATATAACTTGAATTAAATCAACTTACATGAGACCTTATTCTTAGTCTAAATTCACCTAAATTCAATCAAATTCTCATTGAACTTTGGAAAAGTTTGTATAAATAAAAGAATAAATATCATTGCATCTGAATATAAATTTTTTTAGCTAAATGGAAATGTTTTCAAAATTTTGCACCTTATTTTCAAACTTTTAAAGAAACTAAATGTTTCGAAAAATCATTTAATAGAACTCAAAACTAAAGGATGCTTCTGGTTGTTAGGAAAATTAAATAACCTCGTGGATCCATCATACAAAATACATTTTTTTCTAGTTTTTTCTAATCTTTATGGCATAAGGAACAATAAAAGCTCTATGCATCCAATATATATGGTAAAATTAACCAAGTACAAAAAATCTAATGAGCGAGAAAACACATTTAGATACAGACGATTGAATAATAAATTTCTATTTTGATAAACTAAAATGAGATAGTTGACAACTTAGTCAAGTGTGCACGTTTTAATGTGCATGTCCATAAGGCAATCCAAACTTGGAGCACCAAGTAACTCTAAGGCTCTGCTCGTTTGGAGAATAAATATTGGAATAAGGGGCTAATTCCTCGCTCGGCACGATTCCCAAGAGTAAAGTTATTCTCATTCACATCCCGGTATTTCATATCATTCCTATCTTATTCCACATTACCTACCCTAATTCCATCTTATTATCCTTATTCTTTTTTTTCCAACTGAACAGAGAATAGACCCATATTCTCCTTATTTTCTATCATTATTCCTGCTTATTCCCGAATCGATCGCCCCTGAAGGTCATGGCATGAAACACAATGGGATTCAAGATTAGATATTAGAATAATAATACAGTTATTTGTTAGTTAAAAATGTCAATGTCATAAAAGACCTACTAACGTGAAAAGGGATAGGAATTCTAAGTTCAAGTAACCATGAAGTACCATTAGATCAATAAGTAATAAAGATATGAAAATAATGAAATGTTTGATGTACAAATGAGATGGATGATGATTAGTAGAAGGTTGAGTTGCGATCAATGAAGGTTTCAAGCCTTATTGTGCTAGTGGAGGAATGCCTAGGCTCTTTTGGTGATTTTGAAAAGTGTATTTATTTATATGTAGTTTTCCCATTTTAATTTAGAATATTATTATAAAAATTACCTTACATGTCATATGAGTTTAGCTAATTAGCTTTATTTACATTCGTACCCACATTTCTTATTTTATGACAAAATGGTCCTTGAAATCATGTTTTGATTATTAAAAATATCGAATAATCCTAAAAATTCCTAAACAAATCGTAAATATATCAGAAAATATTTAAGGATACCATATAGTATGTTTCATTGTGATTTGAAGTATTGAAATCCAAAAACAAAAATAGCAGCATATTTGAGCTTTTTGGAGTCGAAATATGTTTGAAAGATACTAAAAAATATTTAAGACTTGCTAGATTCATGTGGATTTATAGTCAACTCGCACTATTAGACATCCCTGACAAATGAAAAATTGGTGTATTCTCAAAACAATCTAGGCATGTGCGGTGCTGCTCAAGCCAGTCCATACCCAAGATAGCATTGAAATCCTCTAAAACTAAAACAACAATAAAATGTAGGCATCATGTGCCCACCTAACTGTACTGCTACTATAAACAATTGGCCTTGGGAGATTTGATTTAATTAAGAGATGGAACCACATGGGTGCTTTGCCTAGTGTAGGCACTAATCGTTATGGTAGAAAAGAGTGTGTGGCTCTTGAATCAACTGAGGAATGTAGAGATGACCCATGCACCGAAATCATGCCTCAACGATGGCCCCTTGAGGTGTGAACATGCTTTTGGGTAACCATGGGTCATCTCACTGCAGAATCGGTAGAAATCTCGACAGGTGGATCTCACTAGTTGCGGAGGTTGTTGTTGAGGTTGTGGTGACTTACCTCCCTACGCTTTATTGTGAGTAGACTCCATCTTTATGAGTGTAGTACCTACCTTTTGGATGGAGGTAAACATCAAGATGGATAGCTTCTCGTGTACCTCATCATGCAAGCTACATATGGTGGACAGCTTCTAGTGAAAATTCCACAAGAGTAAGTTAAGACTCCTCGGGTTTGTGGATCATTCTCAATAATTTGGGCACATGGTCCATCCACAACTTTGTATTATCAGGTAGACCGATGCCAAAGATTTTGGACACCTTATCCCTCTAGTACGATTTATAGGTCTTTTGGTGCTCTTGCAAAGCATATATATATATATATAGAGAGAGAGAGAGAGGACTCTTCCAATGAGGTGCACCTTTCCATGCACTAAGGAAAGCCGCACATATGGGTCGTAGGATGGAGATCTGATGGCCATGATTAAAACCACCAATAACTCACTAAGGGTGGTATTACTACTAACTATGTTCCTAAAAAGAAGGAAAGAAAATGGCATTTGAAATTTAAAATAATATACTTTACAAATATAACTATCATTCCTAAATAGAATTGTCAAAAAAAGATAATGTTGCTTTGAACATTAAATAATAGTAATGAGTTTTGGAGACGTGGCTGGAATATACCAAAAAAAGACTATTTACAAAAGACCATTTTTTGAAGGAAGATAATTTTCCGATATTGTGAAGATAACATCCCGTTTCGATTACAATAAACTGAATTAAATTTACAAAGGAATGTCTTAATGATACAAATATATGTCAAAGATTTACAAAACTTATGCTTTAACAAGTGCAAAACATGAGAAGCATTTTACAAATTTCAAAATCCAATTACAAATCAATTCTATTGATTACTAATTATGGTTCAATTGATACAACCTTAAATAATGTTGTTTACAAAAAATGCTAACGGGATAAGGGCAGTATTTTTTTTATATTTAACATGTTCATGAAATACGTCTTTAATAAGTGCGCTAAATTTTACATTTTAACTCTTAATTATGCAAACATGTTATTAGAAATACATAATTTGATCTTGAAAGTGAAAAAGTATTAAAAAAGAAAGCGTAATTTTATAAATATAAGAAAGCTATTTGGATTTAAAGGAGATGTTTTACAAAGGGCAAGCTTATTTGAAACAGATAATGGGCTACATTGTTCTGATGCCAAAATTGTAATATTAAAGAAAATGTTATTTTTAAAAGGTTCTTAAATTAAAATTTTCCTTGTTCGAATTAGGTAAAAAGCCAAGAAACAATATAATCACTCGGCGAGATGGTCACTATAAGTTGAAATATAAATGAGAAATTTACAAAAAAGTTGAAACATTTTACAAAAGTGTATTCTTTAAATATAATATTGATCAATGGATTGATATATTACTTATAAAAGCATTAAAAAGCAAGCAGAATTTTACAAATATCAGCAATCTAAATGGATTTAAAGGCGATATTCCACAAAAAAGCATGTTTATTCTGAACAGATGATGGACTGAAAAATAAACAGAGATGAGCTTCTTTACAAGATTTATTGTTCTTTATAATACTTTTATGTTATTCAATGACAAAGGAGTGATATATTGATGAGAAATATATAAAACTTAGATACCCTTTACAAATACTTGGCTTAGAATTGCATATCTTGACTTTAATATGATAAAATTTGTAATTGCTAATCAAAATTTATTTGGAGTATTTTGCAAACATTATTGTTTAACATGAATTTACTGGGGATGAATTACAAATATTAGATTTATTCTGAATGGGAAATTTTATTGAGATATATATAAACACATGTTGAAATACTTGTTTTAGTACTTGAAAAAATAAGATCATCAATGATAAAAAACAAGATAAATAATTTGAAATTATGAAAAAAATTATAAGGAGAGGCAAACAACATAACATCGATAAAAATATTGAAAATACTAATGAAATGGGATTAATGAGAAACCACAATCTAAATTTAAATGATGAACACCAAGGGTCATATAAGCAACATATTAATCCAAAGCTTTATTCTTCTTTACATTTACAACAAACACACATCAAGTATCATATTTTTTACTGCTCATCTTTATTAATTACAGAAGACAACACAATATTAACATCTTATCAAGAGAACAGACAAGCAAAAACATATATCAAATAAATTCCATCCCATGAACATAAGATCTGCCCATCACTCCTCATTCCCTCTCCATCGACAAAATTCGTTCACTATACAAATGCCCAAGGCCTATTCAGATTTATGAACCCTACCATCTCATAAAGATTTGTTCCATGCTATTGTCATAAATGAATTCATAGAACAAAATAGGCAAAAGATGCGAATATTATTGGAGTGATTTGCTGAGAAATAATTCAAGATAGCCACATAAATTGCAACATCTACTGACAAGTTTGGATATATGATGAATCTCCATTTCATCACCTTTATTCTATCATTTTGGCCTTAAAAACCCCAGCAAATGCATGTAAATAGCATTAATTTGTATATAATAGCATCCATTGTTCCTTGTAATTATGGTACATTAAATAAGGTTTTTAAATGCCAAAATTATAGAATAAAGAGAAGAAAAGAAAAAGGAATAAAATATTGCAAATATTTTATGACCCTAACCCCGAGACCAAGTCCAGAATGGAATTGGTCGACAAGGAATAAAGTAGGGGGAGATAAGGGCCAATAATACAATAAATACCTCATTTATTTATTCATTCATTTATGCATTTTTGACACCTATTTTGTAAAGAATTATTTATTCATCAAATTAAAATCTTTTGTACATGAAAGTTGTAGATAATAATGTAAATAAAAATACAAAATTGAGTTTATGTGAAAATAATATACAGTGTACATTTTATACACAAAATAAAAAGCAAAAATCTCAACTTCACAGACCCATATCTTACAAATAAAAACTCCAAATCACCCAAACTCACCTTTAATTGTATATAGCATTCCATGAACTATTTTATAAAATTGGTTTCATAATTTTTAGAGTCCATCTGTGGAAGTTAGGTTTTTGACCCTCATTGTATATAGTACCCGATTAAAATATTCATTTTATTCAATAGTTATTATTCTTACAAATTCATATTTTTAGAATCTTGTGAATAATGTATATAATACTTATACATATTGACATTAAAAACCAAAAATAATTTGTAAAATAAAATAAGTCTATGTACCACATAGACAAAATACCTATACCACTTATATGTAAAAGGGGATTTTATTCCTTTATTATTTATTCATCCACATTTTTTTTACATAATATTGTAAATATTACATAAAACATATTAAAAATACAAATCTAAAAGAAAAATGAAGAAAATTCACTAAATAAATAAGATGTCTATAATCTATAGGTAAAATACCTATAAGTATACTTACTTATACATATACATATTTATTTAAAAATACAAATAAACTTATAAAAATCAAACAAAAATACCTTTATACTCACAAAAATAAGTTATAAAATTATAAAATAAGAAACTAAAATAATAAAATAAAATAAATAAATTAAAAATAAAATATACAAAAATACATATAAAATACATACATATACACATTATTTTAATAAAACCGTAATAAAATACTTCAAAAAAATAAATAAAAATCATAAATAAATACTACATTAATTTATAAACATTTTCTATTTTATAAGTAAAATCTAATAAAATCATTTACTAGGTTAAATAATTCATTTTGTAATAAGGATCCCTATTTTGGCGTGTAGCAGCTGAGGTGGACCAATGGGCGCGTCGCGCCTGTTGACCGCAGGTCAACTGGACCTCCAGGCGTCTGACTTCACGCGACCTGTCTTTTCCCCGATTTCCGCCATTTTTCCCGCCTGGCTCAGTGAACCATCGCACTCGCTTCCTTCACAAGATTTGTCCTCTGATCATCCATGATGACCGCCAAGATCATAGATCAATCTGATACTCATTGGTTTAATCAATAAACGCCGGTCATTGGGGGTCCCTCGGAATGTCTATAAATAAAAACCTCCGACTTCCCGGCTAAAGTTGGCCATTTTCACTCCACCAAAACGCCTTGTTCTTGCTCCTGGTGTGTTCCTCGTGACAGGAGGAGTCACCCAGCACCTCGACTTGGCCGGAGGTCGGAGAAATTTTGATGCGGTGGTGCTCCGGCGACCACCCTGCTCCCTGGAGGCCCCCAGGTATAAGAGCTGTTCTTTCTTGCTCAGTAGTTAGGTTTTAGTATTAGCTTTTAATTCCAGTCCTTAGGTTAGCATTTAGATGATTAGCTTAGGCCAAAATCCGAAACTCGAAGTTCGCCGGAGCTGAGCTCCGGCGACTTCCCCACTGTGATCCTATCCGTCTCCGACCGCCTAAACCGCCTCATCTCCATCCCCTTCGAGTTCTCCATCAAATGCACACACTTGTTCAACCCAGGACCCCAGGTCTTGGCGAATCGGAGCTCCTCCTCCGCCCTTCGTCGGAGCTCCTCCGTTCCACCTCATTTTGCTGCACAGCTTCAACCTTTTTGGTCGAGGAGCACCCCCTCGAGCCATGCTATCTTCCTGTGCAGGTCTGGTGCGCAAATAAGCGCCCTGAGGCGAAATCAAGTCACGCCGGAGGTACCTGGAGCCCCACTTCTTCTCCGACCTCGCGAGGGTGCTCCAGTGTACCTCTGGTCAATCCAACACCTCCGGACAACAGAGGAACCTTCCAGGAAGCTTTTGGGACACCGTGGAGCAGTGATGGACGGCGGAGGTGCGAGATCCAGTCGGGAGAAGCTCGCTCAGGCGAGCGTTCTTCCCTGTTCTCCCAGGCGTCCTCTCCGCCGTTGGATGAAGATGGAGGTCCCAGGTTAGAAGGGAGCCGTTGGATGGAACCCCGCAGCAACCGTCAGATCACCTCAAGTGATCTAATCCCAGCCCTCCATCGGCGAAGCGTCATCGGCGCACGTGGAGGCGCCACGTGTCAAGTGAACGAAGATCAGCCGTCGAATAAAGCGCCTTTTAGGGGTAATTTGCACTTCTAGCCCCTTCTTTTTTTGTATTTAATTTTTAGTATTGTAAAATAAATATCACGTTGTAAATAATGTGGCGATTTTGCTTATGACCCCCCGTAGCTCTTGCATATTACACTTGGGTCCAGTCCACGTCACCTCACGTGTAGTTCCACGTGAGGTGGTAAAATTGCACAAGTCCCCCTGTAGATTTACATATTTATGTTTAGTCCATTAAATAAAATATTCAGTGTATTATTTTTGTGAAAAATTGCAACAAGGACCCTACATTTTCTGTAATTGCGTTTAGGTCCCTGTGAGTGCGGATCACGTGCTGTCCCGCGTGATGGTTAAATTGCAAGGGGGCCCTGGCGGGTCTAGTTAATTAGTTTTCGTCCTTAAAATTCAAAAACACGTTATAATGTTTTGGTATTTTTGCACCTGTGCCCCTGGATGTTATTTTATTTGCAAAAATGCCCCTGCCAGGCTTAATTACTCTTTGTCTCTTTATCTATTTATTAAAAATACCTAAAAGGCTTCTAAAAATCCATAAAAATTAGGATAGGTGCTCTATGCCATGCTTGTTCACGCCCATATTTTAGTTTGCATTTTTTGCATTTTTCCTAATTATTAAAAATGAAAAAGAAGCCATTTTTGTACTGTCTAAATTAGAAAATACAAAAAAAATTAGAAAATGTTTTTGAAAAATTCCAAAAAAATTATATATGATATATATAGATATATATTGAGTCCAGAAAATGAAAAACCCTAAAAATAGGAAAAAAGAAAATTAAAAAAATCATAAAACCCCAAAAGCAACATAAAAATTAGAAAAACTCTTTAAAAACCCTAAAAATACATTTCTCTCTTTTATAATTATCTATATATTATTATTAATATGTGAAAATTAATTTGGGCAATTTTGGGTATTATTTGATATTTTTAAAACCCAAACTATATGCGGCTATGTATTGAGTCCTATATTGTGGACATTTTTGAATTGAAAAAAATACATAAAAATTAGAAAGATAAAAAAAATAAAAAAAAAGTTAAAAATATAAGTCTATATATTAAGTTTTTATGTTTATAAACATATATATATTCTATATTACTTCTCTCTCTCTTCTGGTATATACATATATCTATATATATATATAGTATATATATTTATATAATTAATAATATAAAAAGAAAAGAAAATAATAAAAAAAAGAAGTATAAAATATAAAATCAAAATAAAAATTATAAAAACAAAAATATAAAAAAAATTACAAAAACCCAAAACCCACATAAAAACAAGCTTCACACATGGATGACTTGGTGATACATCTAGGCTACGCATTTTGTATTGCTCTCTGTGGTTCGACCTCTACATGCTTGTCGCTATACATTTTGTTGTAGAGTAATAAAAATTAATTCACATTTATTTTTTGGACTTAATTGATACATTCTTGCTTTGTGGGTTAATTGTTGATTGATTTGAGAATTATTGAGCGGTCACCGCATCGACTGTTGATCCGCCTTGTGGGTTAACACGACCCTTGATAAATCTCTTCTATCAAATGGCGCCGTTGCCGGGGAGCAATGAGCATAGCCTACGATATTTTTGTCATTCTTGTGTGCATTTTTGATTCATTATTGATGATATTTTGTGAGCAGCTATTTTATTGCCATTAATCACTGTGCTTCATTGATCCATTTCTTGTGATTATCTTTATGTGCTCTATAATTGATTGATTCGAGCTATTCTAACACACTCTTTTTGTGACTTTGATGCGAGGGTCCGCCACGCAAGGATGGCTTCTTAGGAGGCCAATGCAGCCAAGCTTGGAGGAGGATGGTCTTCCCTTCGCATGACCATCAGGAGAGAGTATCAAGGAAGCAAGGAGATGTGGATTAGATAGGCTTAGAACACTTAGGATTATCTCTGTAATTTTTGGTGAGAGAGAGACAATTTTGGCATGTAATAATTAACAGGACTCTACTCTTCACAATGAGGTCCAGTGCCCGGGTGTCTGTTCACCTGGGGGCCTCATCGTTGTTTTCCGTGATTTCTACCGCCTTCTTTCCTTTGTTTTCCGCTGTTTTGTGCTTTTCGCCTTTATTTTACTTTGTTTTGTGTGCTTGGAGCCCCTAGATATAGGTTGCTTGACTCGGTAGCTAGGTCCAAACATTAATAAGAATGCATGTTCCTATAGTCCACTTCGTATGGATCTAGTCAAACTTAAACAGCTAAGTCATTTATCTCTTAACCCACGTGCCGTGAGCGAGCCCCATCAAGCGCTACTCCTAAACTCGAGTGTGTCGAGAAGAGGAGGGGTGAGCCAAGACCGGACCCTTAGGTTAAAGATACATGACCAAGCTTATGGTTCTTCACGTTAATAGCAGCTAATGTTTAGGGCGATTTTGACGAATGCACACCGCCATGTAGATAGGTTTAAAAATTCTGTTTTGCATACCACATGGAGAGAGCTGGGATGCACTGTAAGTCTTCTAACTCAGCATCCATCATTCGGTTCAATGGTGAGATTTCCATCATAGAACCACTTGCATGGCTTTTCCGCTATCTCCCTCTGATTTTGAGCACCTAGGACTTAAATGAAAATCTACAAAAACGTTAGGCGCTGGTATGAAAACAGATCCAAAAAAAGTGAAAACCCAAAAAATTAAAACAAGGGGACTGCTAAATAAACTTTGACCTTAATTAAAATCTGTAATGGACTATCCTTGTACCGGGTTCATAAAGCCCTCATTGTTTTCAGGTACTTTGGAGGGGGACCAAAACCCTACTCCCTTGAGCGAGTGCGACCCCTAAGGATTAGAGCCCAAAACCCAGTCTGCAACTGCCTTGTGTATCGCCTGGATTTCCGAAGTAATGGCGCTTCTATCGTACGTAGGCGAGTAGGACTTGGTCACCAATGGTGACTCTCTGTTGTGAGAGCATCGACCCTGTCCGAAGTATTGAGCATAGGCCACGCCTTCACGGGGGTGTCTGTCTCATCGTCCTGCGTCCGAGTAGGTTCTTGCACGCTCACGGGTGATTCCGTTGCGAGCGAGAACCGAAGTATTGGTTTCGCCTATCGGCTTCCTCTCTCTTTTCTTTGGCTGAGTAGGGATCCAGGAAGGGTTACAAGGACTCCAAAAAGTACAGACTACAGGTTACACAGGAGGAGGACAAGTACGGGATACTCTTCCGGCAGTACTCTCTCTCCTATAGGGTAGCGTACTAAGGACTTGTTATAAGACATGCCTGAAAAATCACAACTCTAAAAATGAAAAGATAATAAATAGCCGCACTCTCACGGCTTCACATGGCGTGAGTTGGTGAACCCAATTTTGTCTTGTGTTTGTATGGATCTTGATTAAGGTTCAAAGATCAAAGTCCCGCGCCTTTGCGCCAATTCTGTTATGTCTCCCTTTGACCACCCTGCTCAACCGAGCCTTTCTACTGTTTTACACTCCTTTTTGTTCCTCGTTGACCATCGTATCGTTCTTCCAAAATCCGATACTCTCTTGTGCTCCACGAAGTTGATCCATGGATGGTTTCGTCCGGGACCATGCCGACACCTACATCGATTCCATGGACTCACCTTCGCCAATAATTTCGAGGCGATTCCCGAGAACTGACCCGGACTTTGCGGATCGGACTCCAGACTCCTCGTTTTCTACCTTTCTCTTGGCCACCCAATAAACTGGGATCGCTTTTGTCCCACTATCGCCGTTGTGAATGGGAGTCGATTACAGTCTACATCATTTTTCCATTTCACAAAACGCTGGGGTTGACTTGAACTCCAGCCTCATCACGACAGCTGAGTATTTATGGCAAGTGATCTGATTCGGACCGTCTCATTATGCAGATAGAAGACAGTGCAAGCCCTGGAGACTACTCCGGAGTTCATCTCTTCCGATTCAGACCCTGACATGGCTCCCGGAGGAAAGGGCAAGGGTCAGCAGCCACCCACACCAGAGGGACAGGTGCCAGATCAGAACCAAGTCAATGCACAGTTACTGGCATCTATCCAGGCTATCCAGCAGCAGCTGACTGAGCAGGCCCTTACGCAGACCGCTTTCCAGGACATGTTGAATGATGTGATAAACCGTAACGACGGAGGAGGAGGCCGAGGCAGAGGAGGCAGGAGAGGAGAAGGTGAAGGTGGAGGAGGTGGTGACGACCCCAATGATGATCCTGAATTCCAACCACAGCCGAAGCCAACACTCAAAGAAACATACAATCCAGGAGACAGCCAGATGACCGAGTGGATTCTCATCCCACCGGTACACGCTCACTTTGAGCTGAAACCACAATTCATAGCCCTTCTCCCTGCATTCCATGGCAACACCAATGAAGAGCCATACATTCACCTGCAGCAATTCTCCCGCATTTGCCGCACCACCCACTACCCGAATGTCCCCCTGGACATTGTAAAGATGACGGCTTTCCCCTTCAGCCTACAGGATAAGGCCCTTTATTGGGTCAATCATATGGGGAAGGTTGTGACGACCTGGGAGGAGCTAAAGTCCGCCTTCTTGCACAAGTATTACCCTCTGGGTCGACTCAACCAGATGCGGGCCCGTATCAGTAATTTCTCCCAAGGACCCCATGAGTCGATACATGAAGCATGGGAGAGATTCACTGATCTGCAAGAGAAGTGTCCCCATCATGATATTCCGAAGACCAGCTTGGTTCAGCATTTCTTTGGGGGACTGAACATTGAAAGTCAAAGGCTCGTAGATGCAGCATGTGGGGGCTCACACTTCAATAAGGATGAAGATGTCGTCTGGCAGATCTTTGAAGAAATGGCCGAAGGAGAGGCCGCCCTCTCTTCATCCAAGGCTTATCAGAAGCAACCCCAGATCCTTCAAAAGCAAGTGCACATGGCAGCATCTAAGGAATTAGAGAGAGATGAAAGCTCCAACCTCAGCATCATCGGGGGACATCTCTCTAAAGTTGACATTATCGAGAAGCGATCAAAAGATCTGGAAAAACTCGCCTTAATCGAGAAGAGGACCCAGAGTTTGGACAAACTGGATCACATCACCAAGCAGCTAGAACTGCTGGTAGGTACCATCAATTCTGTTCAGTCGGCAGCACCGCTCGAAGCTCCAGCTGAGAGAAAAGACGAGCAACCACTGCTACACCAGCCTCAGCCAAGCCAGCAACCACCGACAGTTCAGCACGTATACTACGTGCAGGCACCTGATCAGAGCCAGCCGCAACAGCAGATGGTTGTGTACCAACCAGAGTTTATCTCAGACACCGATTCAGTGTTCCCGCCACCACCCCTGGTCCAGGAAGTTAATGGGGTTTGGACTAATGATGCACAGCCGACCCGTCCTCAGGGACATCTCCAGGGTCAGCCATTTGCCAACCGGCAGTACCACCAACCTCAGGGTGGTCGTTTTGGGCACCCCTCTCAGCAACACCAGCAGCCTCCTCAATTCGCACATCAATGGAGACAGAATTTTCCGTATCAGCAGCAGCAGCAGTATCGCCATCCGCAGCCGTATCACCAATACACGGCTGCTCAGCCTCAATCATACCAGCAGTATCCCTCTCCGTCCTACCAACAACTTCAACTTCCTGCTCCACCACAGCAACACCATCAGCAGCCTCCCCACCCATCTAACCAACAGCAGCGTGGTATGCACGCTGCATCTTCTGATGTGCCCCCAGCTAATCCCACCATGGAGTGTCTAGCCCAGCTTGTCCAAGGGCTAGCGGAGATGACTAAGCGGCTTGATGACCTGACCGCCACTCGCACTACCATCCCGGCACAGGTCGAAGCCAACCCCAACAATTTCAAGAAGAAGGAGCAGGTAGAATGTGATGTCCAGTCCGCGTGTGATAATGATATTACTGCTTTTTCTAATGCTGTTACTCTCAGGAGTGGTAGGGCCTTGCCTCCGCCTGCTACCAGATATGGGGTGAATAAAGAAACAGGTGGATCGTCATCTTCCGCATCAGCCGTACCAGCTCCAGGGGCGGGTGAGGAGGAAGAGGAAGGAGAAGCCAGTCCAGCCGTCGTGCATTGCCAAAAGCGATTCCAGCCAAAAATACAAAAAAATCCGCAAAAACAAAAACACCAAAAAGAAGCCTGTAGCAGAAGTGAAGCCGCGCCAGCCTTGGAGGAGCCGCCAGCAGCAGCCGATCCTGTGCCAGCCGATGGAGCCAATGCTACCCTTTTTGATCGCCCAGCAGCACCAGCAGAGTTAGATCCAGCTTGTACACCTTTTTGTAGTCCGGATGTACAACATTCTGTGGGCGATAATCTTGATGTAAATAAGAACTCTAATTTCCCTGCCAGTAATGTGAATATTCCTTTTCCTCATGCAATACAAAAATCCAAAAAAATGGCAAAAAGAAAAACTGCATTGTCTGATCCTGGTGTTGTAGATATTTTGGATAAATTGACTGTTGAGATTCCCTTGTTGAAGGCCGTGGAATACATGCCATCTGTGAAGAAAGGATTGAAAGAGGCATGTACCAACAGGCGTCGCCCAGCGCAAGACAACAGACGCCGAGAGGTAGAAAGACACGTTCTGTCCATGGCCACAGTTGCAGCTATCACCAACCTCCCCCAGAAAAAGCAAGACTCAGGTGCACCTTTGATCAGTTGTGTGATCTTCGATCAGGTCTTCGAGCGTACTCTTCTTGACAGTGGTTCTTCCATCAACCTTCTACCCTCGTCCATAATGCAAGAATTCGTGGCTGGGACTGCTCAAGCAGACACGAATGATCCTTCAGTTCGCTGACCGATCCGTTAAGCGGCCCCGCGGTTTGTTGGAAGATGTCATAGTTACCGTGCAGGATATGAAATTCCCAGCTGACTTCGTAGTCCTTGATATGGACTCCCCTGCACCACTGCTCCAGACTCCTATCATCCTCGGCAGACCATTTCTCCGTACTTCCGGCGCCGTGGTTGACTACGGGTCTGGAAAGATCACCTTCAGCTCGAAGACCCAGCGAATCACCATCAACATGAACAAGGAGCAGAACGCCACGACTGATGAGAGTCAAGCAGCATCAGAAGCAGACTGTGAGTTTATTGCAGAGATCAGAGATTCAGAGTTATCATTGGACGATCCATGGACCCGAGAAATCCTCACTCTTGAGGAGGACTTGGAAAGCACGGTCAGCATATGCTCCGATGATGTGTGGGAGACAGATTCTCAGATGCAGGCGCACCTTCTTGAGCATTCACTCCAGACCGAACATAATCAGCCCACCGCAGAACCGTTCGGTACATCACTTGGATCTCAACAGAATGTTGAGGAGGGTACTAGTCTCAAAGTACATCCCACCACCAGCATGGTATCAGAAGTGACCGGTAAAGGGGACAGACTGAAACCAGAACTCAAGCCACTTCCTGCAGGCCTGAAGTATGCTTTCCTTACGGGTGAAGAACACATGCATCCAGTCATCATCAGCAGCAGGCTGAATCTGGATCAAGAATCTCGACTTCTCGAGATTTTAGAAAAGAACCGCAAGGCACTTGGTTGGAGCGTATCAGACCTCTGAGGGATAAATCCAGCTCTGTGCTCACACCATATCTATCTGGAAGACGATGCCAAGCCGTCCCGCGAATTTCAGAGAAGGCTAAACCCTAACCTTCGGGACGTGGTAATGAAAGAAATCACAAAGTGGTGTGATGCAGGCTTCATTTATCCCATCTCCGATTCAAAGTGGGTAAGCCCCCTGCATGTAGTTCCCAAGAAATCCGGGCTTACTGTGATCACAAATGAAAAAGGAGAGGAGATTTCAACTCGGGTACCGACATCGTGGCGGGTGTGTGTTGACTACCGCCGCCTAAATGCAGCAACCAAGAAGGACCACTTCCCCTTGCCATTTATTGATCAAGTCTTGGAGAGATTAGCAGGCAAGGAGTTCTTCTGCTTCCTGGACGGGTACTCCGGGTACAACCAAGTGGCGATCGCCCCTGAAGATCAAGAGAAGACTACCTTCACTTGCCCGTTCGGCACCTACGCCTTCAAGAGGATGCCCTTTGGATTATGCAATGCACCCGCAACCTTCCAAAGATGCATGCTAGCAGTCTTCGCCGAAATGGTAGGCAGTTTTCTCGAGGTGTTCATGGATGATTTCTCCGTCTATGGTGACAGTTTCGATTCTTGCCTCGAGCACCTAGACAGAGTGCTTCAGAAATGCCGGGAAGTCAATTTAGTGCTCTCATGGGAAAAGAGCCACTTTATGGTCACAGAGGGTATTGTGTTGGGGCATGTCGTTTCCAAACGTGGCATGGAAGTCGACCCAGCCAAGGTGGATGTCATTTCAAACCTGCAGCCACCTCAGTCAGTAAAGAATGTGAGGTCATTCCTGGGGCATGTGGGATTTTACAGACGATTTATCAAGGACTTCAGCCGCATTGCCCGACCTCTGACAGAACTTTTGTGCAAGGAGACAGAGTTTATTGTTGATCAGCCAGTTCTCCTTGCCTTCAATCAATTGAAGGAGCTTATCACTCAAGCTCCAATCTTGCAGCCTCCAGACTGGACTCTTCCCTTTGAAATAATGACCGATGCGTCAGATTTTGCAGTCGGAGCTGTTCTAGGGCAGAGGAAAGATAAGGCGCCCTATGCCATTCACTATGCCAGCAGAACATTAGATGAAGCCCAAAGAAATTATACAGTAACAGAGAAAGAACTGCTGGCTGTGGTTTTCGCCTTAGAGAAGTTCAGATCCTATTTGTTGGGATCAAAGGTCACAATTTTCACAGACCACTCTGCTATTCGGTACCTACAGCAGAAGAAGGATGCCAAGCCCAGACTGATTCGTTGGATCCTTCTCCTCCAGGAATTCGATCTGGAAATTAAGGACAAACCTGGAGTTCAGAACGTGGTAGCAGATCACCTCTCCAGAATAGAGCAGCACGACTCTCCTTTGAGCGACGCACCTATCACAGAGACCTTCCCTGACGAAGCTATCTTAGCCGTGGATGCTCTCCCTTGGTATGCTGACATTGTAAATTACCTCTCCTCTGGGGTAATACCTTCGGATTGGACGAAGAATCAGAAGAACAACTTCATGTCGACCATCCGCTTTTACCAGTGGGAAGATCCCCTTCTATTCAGGGAAGGAGCAGATTGTATTTGGCGCAGGTGCATTCCTCAGACGGAGCAATCTAGTGTCCTCGAGCATTGTCATTCGCTCGAATCTGGTGGGCACCATTCTGGAGATCGTACGGCAGCGAAAGTTTTGCAGTGTGGCCTCTGGTGGCCCACTTTATTTAAGGATGCAGCAGAATTTGCTAAAAGATGCCTTGATTGTCAGCGACTGAAAGGAACACTCACTGCCAAAGACTCAATGCCTCTGAAAATCATTCAGATAGCAGATGTTTTCGATGCATGGGGCATTGACTTCATGGGACCTTTCCCTAATAGTCAAGGTTTTGAGCACATCCTTCTTGCCGTAGATTACGTGAGTCGCTGGGTTGAAGCTATCCCCGCCCGAGCCGCCGACAGCAAAACAGTTTGCCAGTTTCTGAAGAAGAACATCATTTCACGGTTTGGGATACCGAAGATTCTCATATCCGACGGGGGTAGTCATTTCATCAACAAAGAGGTCAAGAAGTTAACGAAGGAGTACGTCATCAATCACCGCGTTGCATCTCCTTATCATCCGCAGACCAATGGCATGGCGGAGTTATCCAATAGAGAAATCAAGACCATATTGCAAAAACTTGTTAGGCCAAACAGAAAAGACTGGTCTCAACTCTTGGACCCAGCTCTTTGGGCTTACCGTACGGCCTACAAGTCTCCCTTGGGCATGTCGCCCTACCGTCTTGTATATGGAAAACCATGCCATCTGCCCGTAGAACTAATTCACAAATCCCTTTGGGCAATTAGTAATTGTAACTTGTACTCACGAAAAGGTGGTCAGAAGCGAAAGGATGATCTGAACAGGCTCTTGGAATTCCGAGACTGCACATACGATAACACCTTGATGTACAAAGAGAAGGTGAAACGCTGGCATGACCGGCACATCAGACGAAAGACCTTCGATGTTGGGCAGAAAGTGTGGTTGTTTGATGCAAAGTTGCGGATATTCCCAGGTAAATTAAAAAGTAAGTGGACAGGGCCATTTCGAGTATGTGAAGTGCGTGACAACGGAAGCATTGCTATATCAGAATTGCCCCCTGACGCACAGCCCTTCGTCGTCAACGGCCAACTACTGAAGCCTTACTTGGAACCAGATTCGTTCTTGGCCGTTGTTGACTCTATTCAGTTAGTGCACTCCGAGGATATCTCTACACCTCCAGCAGCACCAACAGATTCAGACGATGTACTCCAACCATTATTGCTCTGATTTTCTTCTTTTCCTTATCTATTTTCTTTTTCTATCTAAAACGTGCCGCCTTTGTAGACAGTTTTCTATACTTAGGACGTACTTTGTCCTAAGTATAGGGGGATGTGCACCTAGAGTTCTTGATTTCAGTTCGATCATCTCCATTGTCTCCTCTTCTATACTTAGGAGTATCCTACCCTAAGTATAGGGGGAGAGAATCTGAGTACGATCAGTGTATTCTCACCCTTGACCCTCCCCGCTTTTTGTACAGTCTGCTATACTAAGGATTCTTTTATCCTAAGTATAGGGGGACGGTCAACTTCTCATTCATTCATTTCGTTCGTATTTATTCTTTAGATCTGTCTATACGCAGTACGAGTTATGTCTTTACTTTCTCCTTTCGATCTATGAGGACATAGCTCAAGCTAAGTATAGGGGGGTCGTATATACTGTGTATATACTAAAAGCCATAACTCATACTGAAAAATAAAATAAAATGTAAAAAGTAGCTTTATAATAATAAAAGATGATTGTGAGTTCCTCAGACTAATTGTAATTATGCTGACTAGTAAGTCAGAAAAGGGTTTTGTATGAAACGTTTTCCTTTGAAAAATCCTGTGAAAGTTGTTTGAAAATAGCGTGAAAAAGTATTCAACGATTGAAAAATTAGTTTGTGTGTACAACCTATTTTCTTTGAGTGAAAGCAAAAACTTTGTGAAAATTAGTGTGCAAATGATTGTGAAAAGTTGATTGTCAAAGGTGTTTTGAAAAATCTATCTATGTTGTGTAAAACATTTGTAAAAGGATTTTCAAATGCGTGTACATGTTACAAAAATTATTTTTGGACTAGAGTTTTCGAAAACCCTTGTGAAAATGTTTCTCGAGTAAGTCTGAGGAATTTGCACAAAAATCTTTCATTTGTAAATAAGGAATAAGCCAAATAAAGTTTATAAGAACAGAACCATACCATACGTCAAAGACAATTGTTCTTCTCTTGTACCTACTGATTAATAAATCAGATACCTATACAGTATGATTTGAAAAATAGTGTGACCAGTTTTGGAAAATTTGATGTGAAATGGTTTCAAATGCGTGAAACTGTGTTGATTGCAACATTTTTTTCGTTGTGTGAAAGAAAGGATTTCAAAAACCTATGTGCAAATGTTTTGAAAAATGCTTGTCAAAATTATTGCGAAAAATGTATATATAGTGTGAAAATTCTTTGCAAGAAAAGTTTTCAAATGCATGTAAATGATTGCAAAAATTATCGTGTACTATAGTTTGCAAAACTATTTTCAAAACTAAGAACTGAAGGATAAGATCACTATTACAAATACCTGTAAATAAGAAATAAAGTACATAAAATTCTTTCTCAACAACCTAAATAAACTATTCCATGTAAAGTCTGTATAAATTCATCTATTTTGTAAATAAAGCAGTACGCTCGTGTAAATAATGGTAGGTACTCCTTGTATGTGTCAAGCTCTTATTTTGTTTGCAAAATTTCTTTGTGTAAAAACATTCTTTGCTTCTTTGTGAAAAATTGCATCATTCATTGTGCATAGCATAAGCATACCATGCATACTCTTTTTGAGTGAGCTTGATGATTGAATCAGTCTAATAAAGTCTCAGAGTGGAGCTCGGTTGGACCTTACTGCACTTAACTGCACTGGAACCTTATGGGAACTAGGTTTAAGGTACTTCAGGTCCAGTCAGACTTAATTCTTTGAGAAAGCAGGGCTGGGTTCAAGGCACCTCAGTGGACTAACTAGAACTTTTCGAAACACACGCATGACTCTTGTCGGCCGTGACCTAACTTGGACACCTGCACCTTTCACACAGCTCTCCATGGATGAGGTGGTGAGGAGGCAGTTTCCTTTGGCTTGGGGTAGCATATGAGGGTAGTACTTCTAGGCGGAACCTCTCTTCTTCTTATAGTGAAGGAAGTGCACCTCAACTTGGTCTAGTGGTGATGAAGTCTAAGGACTGAAGCTGTGGGTTGCAATAAAGCTTCAAAAGAGGGATAGTCTACTGGCTCAAGAAGAAATTTCTTGTATATATGCTGCACCATGTAGATATGTTGTACAAATGCAGTTGAAAAAAAAATTGCAAAAAGGAACTCCAAAAAAG
Organism: Ottelia alismoides; assembly: GCA_037367405.1. Taxonomy (NCBI): domain Eukaryota; kingdom Viridiplantae; phylum Streptophyta; class Magnoliopsida; order Alismatales; family Hydrocharitaceae; genus Ottelia; species Ottelia alismoides. Next base: position 1,957,661 of record JAZKJV010000901.1, read on the forward strand.
TGGTGGGTCGGATTGAAAATTTAATAACCCCACTGGAGTGTATATAGTTCAATAAAGCAAAAGCTTATGGTATCCATGTTACATCTCATGAAGCTTGCAGCGGGAGACTTAGCTACACTGGCTGAGCTTCCAAAAGTCTATACTTCTTCCCCCTCTTCTTGAGCCGGTTGCACTTGAACTTAGAAGGGAATACCCCGCTTCTCGAGGAAAGAGTCGCTAGACCGAGGCCTTAGAGTTACCAAGTTGGGGGAGGTTGTTTCTTTGTCACTTCTGAGGTGGGGAGCTACATATCACTTACACTGTGCAAGTCAGCTTCATAGTTATAAGAGTTTGCGTATGATGTAGACTAGTTCTGACCCGGCTATTGAGGTGGGTTGAACCGAGTTTCTGTGATTACCGAAGGCTGTTGTACTTTAGAGCTGGTTCCCGACTAGGTTCCACACACCTTCACACCCAAGGTCTGACAGGAGCTCCAAATTCAGATTTTGTAAGGACATGCATTGCACTGAAAGCACCCCAATTCACTCTATCTTCCTTTCATTTTCCTTTTTCTTTTCTTTATTCTTTTTTGTACTTATTGCATAAGTGTTTGCTAGGGACTAGCAAAGGCAAGTATAGGGGGGTGATGAATCTCCATTTCATCACCTTTATTCTATCATTTTGGCCCTAAAAACCCCAGCAAATGCATGTAAATAGCATTAATTTGTATATAATAGCATCCATTGTTTCTTGTATTTATGGTACATTAAATAAGGTTTTTAAATGCCAAAATTATAGAATAAAGAGAAGAAAAGAAAAAGGAATAAAATATTGCAAATATTTTATGACCCTAACCCCGAGACCAAGTCCAGAATGGAATTGGTCGACAAGGAATAAAGTAGGGGGAGATAAGGGCCAATAATACAATAAATACCTCATTTATTTATTCATTCATTTATGCATTTTTGACACCTATTTTGTAAAGAATTATTTATTCATCAAATTAAAATCTTTTGTACATGAAAGTTGTAGATAATAATGTAAATAAAAATACAAAATTGAGTTTATGTGAAAATAATATACAGTGTACATTTTATACACAAAATAAAAAGCAAAAATCTCAACTTCACAGACCCATATCTTACAAATAAAAACTCCAAATCACCCAAACTCACCTTTAATTGTATATAGCATTCCATGAACTATTTTATAAAATTGGTTTCATAATTTTTAGAGTCCATCTGTGGAAGTTAGGTTTTTGACCCTCATTGTATATAGTACCCGATTAAAATATTCATTTTATTCAATAGTTATTATTCTTACAAATTCATATTTTTAGAATCTTGTGAATAATGTATATAATACTTATACATATTGACATTAAAAACCAAAAATAATTTGTAAAATAAAATAAGTCTATGTACCACATAGACAAAATACCTATACCACTTATATGTAAAAGGGGATTTTATTCCTTTATTATTTATTCATCCACATTTTTTTTACATAATATTGTAAATATTACATAAAACATATTAAAAATACAAATCTAAAAGAAAAATGAAGAAAATTCACTAAATAAATAAGATGTCTATAATCTATAGGTAAAATACCTATAAGTATACTTACTTATACATATACATATTTATTTAAAAATACAAATAAACTTATAAAAATCAAACAAAAATACCTTTATACTCACAAAAATAAGTTATAAAATTATAAAATAAGAAACTAAAATAATAAAATAAAATAAATAAATTAAAAATAAAATATACAAAAATACATATAAAATACATACATATACACATTATTTTAATAAAACCGTAATAAAATACTTCAAAAAAATAAATAAAAATCATAAATAAATACTACATTAATTTATAAACATTTTCTATTTTATAAGTAAAATCTAATAAAATCATTTACTAGGTTAAATAATTCATTTTGTAATAAGGATCCCTATTTTGGCGTGTAGCAGCTGAGGTGGACCAATGGGCGCGTCGCGCCTGTTGACCGCAGGTCAACTGGACCTCCAGGCGTCTGACTTCACGCGACCTGTCTTTTCCCCGATTTCCGCCATTTTTCCCGCCTGGCTCAGTGAACCATCGCACTCGCTTCCTTCACAAGATTTGTCCTCTGATCATCCATGATGACCGCCAAGATCATAGATCAATCTGATACTCATTGGTTTAATCAATAAACGCCGGTCATTGGGGGTCCCTCGGAATGTCTATAAATAAAAACCTCCGAATTCCCGGCTAAAGTTGGCCATTTTCACTCCACCAAAACGCCTTGTTCTTGCTCCTGGTGTGTTCCTCGTGACAGGAGGAGTCACCCAGCACCTCGACTTGGCCGGAGGTCGGAGAAATTTTGACGCGGTGGTGCTCCGGCGACCACCCTGCTCCCTGGAGGCCCCCAGGTATAAGAGCTGTTCTTTCTTGCTCAGTAGTTAGGTTTTAGTATTAGCTTTTAATTCCAGTCCTTAGGTTAGCATTTAGATGATTAGCTTAGGCCAAAATCCGAAACTCGAAGTTCGCCGGAGCTGAGCTCCGGCGACTTCCCCACTGTGATCCTATCCGTCTCCGACCGCCTAAACCGCCTCATCTCCATCCCCTTCGAGTTCTCCATCAAATGCACACACTTGTTCAACCCAGGACCCCAGGTCTTGGCGAATCGGAGCTCCTCCTCCGCCCTTCGTCGGAGCTCCTCCGTTCCACCTCATTTTGCTGCACAGCTTCAACCTTTTTGGTCGAGGAGCACCCCCTCGAGCCATGCTATCTTCCTGTGCAGGTCTGGTGCGCAAATAAGCGCCCTGAGGCGAAATCAAGTCACGCCGGAGGTACCTGGAGCCCCACTTCTTCTCCGACCTCGCGAGGGTGCTCCAGTGTACCTCTGGTCAATCCAACACCTCCGGACAACAGAGGAACCTTCCAGGAAGCTTTTGGGACACCGTGGAGCAGTGATGGACGGCGGAGGTGCGAGATCCAGTCGGGAGAAGCTCGCTCAGGCGAGCGTTCTTCCCTGTTCTCCCAGGCGTCCTCTCCGCCGTTGGATGAAGATGGAGGTCCCAGGTTAGAAGGGAGCCGTTGGATGGAACCCCGCAGCAACCGTCAGATCACCTCAAGTGATCTAATCCCAGCCCTCCATCGGCGAAGCGTCATCGGCGCACGTGGAGGCGCCACGTGTCAAGTGAACGAAGATCAGCCGTCGAATAAAGCGCCTTTTAGGGGTAATTTGCACTTCTAGCCCCTTCTTTTTTTGTATTTAATTTTTAGTATTGTAAAATAAATATCACGTTGTAAATAATGTGGCGATTTTGCTTATGACCCCCCGTAGCTCTTGCATATTACACTTGGGTCCAGTCCACGTCACCTCACGTGTAGTTCCACGTGAGGTGGTAAAATTGCACAAGTCCCCCTGTAGATTTACATATTTATGTTTAGTCCATTAAATAAAATATTCAGTGTATTATTTTTGTGAAAAATTGCAACAAGGACCCTACATTTTCTGTAATTGCGTTTAGGTCCCTGTGAGTGCGGATCACGTGCTGTCCCGCGTGATGGTTAAATTGCAAGGGGGCCCTGGCGGGTCTAGTTAATTAGTTTTCGTCCTTAAAATTCAAAAACACGTTATAATGTTTTGGTATTTTTGCACCTGTGCCCCTGGATGTTATTTTATTTGCAAAAATGCCCCTGCCAGGCTTAATTACTCTTTGTCTCTTTATCTATTTATTAAAAATACCTAAAAGGCTTCTAAAAATCCATAAAAATTAGGATAGGTGCTCTATGCCATGCTTGTTCACGCCCATATTTTAGTTTGCATTTTTTGCATTTTTCCTAATTATTAAAAATGAAAAAGAAGCCATTTTTATACTGTCTAAATTAGAAAATACAAAAAAAATTAGAAAATGTTTTTGAAAAATTCCAAAAAAATTATATATGATATATATAGATATATATTGAGTCCAGAAAATGAAAAACCCTAAAAATAGGAAAAAAGAAAATTAAAAAAATCATAAAACCCCAAAAGCAACATAAAAATTAGAAAAACTCTTTAAAAACCCTAAAAATACATTTCTCTCTTTTATAATTATCTATATATTATTATTAATATGTGAAAATTAATTTGGGCAATTTTGGGTATTATTTGATATTTTTAAAACCCAAACTATATGCGGCTATGTATTGAGTCCTATATTGTGGACATTTTTGAATTGAAAAAAATACATAAAAATTAGAAAGATAAAAAAAAATAATAAAAAAAAGTTAAAAATATAAGTCTATATATTAAGTTTTTATGTTTATAAACATATATATATTCTATATTACTTCTCTCTCTCTTCTGGTATATACATATATCTCTATATATATATATAGTATATATATTTATATAATTAATAATATAAAAAGAAAAGAAAATAATAAAAAAAAAGAAGTATAAACTATAAAATCAAAATAAAAATTATAAAAACAAAAATATAAAAAAAATTACAAAAACCCAAAACCCACATAAAAACAAGCTTCACACATGGATGACTTGGTGATACATCTAGGCTACGCATTTTGTATTGCTCTCTGTGGTTCGACCTCTACATGCTTGTCGCTATACATTTTGTTGTAGAGTAATAAAAATTAATTCACATTTATTTTTTGGACTTAATTGATACATTCTTGCTTTGTGGGTTAATTGTTGATTGATTTGAGAATTATTGAGCGGTCACCGCATCGACTGTTGATCCGCCTTGTGGGTTAACACGACCCTTGATAAATCTCTTCTATCAAATGTATTTAAAATTTTTGATCAAGCATCAATAAGAAACAAATTTAATAAAGAATCTATATCAGAAAAATAAGGAATCGTGGCTTCTTAGCAGATAAGTTTTTTGTTCAATTAAAAATGAAGACATGAAATTAAAAATGAAGACATGAATCGTTAATTACTTTACAAGATATCAAATAACTTAGACATTACCTAAATTAATAACCTAATCCTAAAATCGCTGAATTTAATCTATTCCAGGGAAAAATACTCAGGGAAATGTTTTTTACTTCATTATCCTAAAATCTATTCCAGTTACATTATAATTCCTGTAATCTTTGTAATTTATATTCAAGAACTGCAGACGTAATTTAAATAAGGCAGAATATAATTACGAAGTTTGTAGGAGTTGGGGTGTAATTAGACATGATTTTCCATGGTTAGGATGTAAAAATCCAAAGAAAAAAGTTGCATCGGGGTTACGGCGTGACCGTCAAACGACAGCGAAGGAGAGACATACCGCGACGATCAACTCGGACAGATGGAAGAGGGACATGGATCGTGAAAAGGGAAATTATAGGGAGGCGATAGCGATGGGAGAGAGAACTCTTCTTCTCCCCCAACGAGAAGGCAAGTCCAAATCCCCATCTTTGCTTGCTGCTTAAGTAAAGATTTGGAGTTGGATCCAGATGTGGCCAACTGCGAGATGCTAACGCGGAGATGGGAGACGGCCAGCACAGCTACCTCCTCTAGCACCCGCCGCCGACCCGACGGAGGCCCCAGGGCGGTGCGGTAGATCTCCGCGGGGAGCGCATTGTCCGCAAGTACCGCCACAGCAAGGTCTGCACCTCCAGGGGCCCGTACGACCGTTGCGTCCGCTTCTTTGCCCACACCGCCATCCAGCTCTACGACGTCCAGGATCGCCATCCACTGCTGGCATCTCCTCCCTTCCACGCATCCCCTCCCTTCCACGTTCCTTGGCATCCGGATGATGGGATCCACAACAAGAACATCCTGCCGGTGATCGTGTGAGGTGGAGAAAGAGAAGTCTGAACGGAGGAGCACGATTAAGAGATAAGGATGTTCTACGAGGACGAGAGACTTGGGTGGCGATGATGAGGGTTTCCGAAGAGGATGGAGAGGAGAGGTGGCAGGGATCCTCGAGCCTTTGAGGGCCACGTGATGAGGTTGTTATGGTAGAAAGGAGTTTTGGGGGCAAGGTGAAAATTACAAAATCAGAAAGTACCGTAAGCAGCATAATTACCAATCTAGTAATCTGATTTAAATTGAAACATTCTTAAAATAGAAAACCGGGAGTGGTTTTGAGGGTGGGTATGTTGGTTTAACTACAACCATAGATCGTAAATAAACGGTGGAGATGGATGGCTTTCTAGACATGCAGGAAGGTTCACCTCATCTGAAGTTTTCCCTATATATATATATATGTATAGGGGGCCTTTCAAATAAGACTTGGTCCTTCCATCCTTATAGAAGGCCAACGATCCTAGCCGTTAGATTCTAATCTAACGACATCATCAATTTATTTGCTCAAAAGGACATTTTGGTCATCAACTTTTGCATTAATTATGCACACCAATTAATATTCTGAAATACCAAATTTAACTATTTGTATTTTTGGTATTTTTTGTAATACCATAATTAGAAAATGTCTTGTTTTATACTGGGTGACGTTACGTGGGACAATGCTTGTATCCTAATGTATTTTTTTGTAGTATCTACAGTTCCTTTTGTAATGATTGCATGTTTTTTGTATTTACTGTGGTTCCTTCAAAATTAATCAGCTATTTGTAAATTTGGTATGGTTTTTTGTAGAATACAATTCATATTAGCAATTAATGATTGCTTCTTTGTAACGATTATATGATTTTTTGTATAATAAATTTTATATTATTCTTTGTAAAAATGCAGTAGACATTCACGCTAAATCCATAAGTAAAATACAACCATATATGTACAATACTCATCCACAATGTATAATGCACATTCAAAATGTGTAATACACATCAAACATACAAGATATATAAAAAATTACAATTTTCATTCACATAAAATTGTTATGTAAAATACATATTAGATATGTACAATACACATCAAATTTGTATAATATACATCAATATTGTATAATACATAGTGAAAAATGTATTTCTACATAACAATTCTGTGCCGCACACTTCCGCCTTGTCGATGACGACGCGAATGACATCGTGAACTGTTCCATGTCGATATTGAAGACGGAGATGAAGGGATGAAGAACTTCATGTCGACCACGCGTAGTTGTCCACGTGAGGACGGAGATAGCACCGAGCTCCATGCCGACATTGAAGACGTCGATGAAGGGTGCGAAGAAACACCCGCCGGCCATGTTGACAATGAAGATGGAGACGAGGATGACGAAGAGGATGACAAGGCCTATGAAGACGACGGAGACGAGACATGTGATGTGCGCACGATGGAGACAAGCGACGGTGGAGATGGAGACGAGCGGCGGTCGACATCCTCCTCTTCCTCCCACGGTCGACGTCCTCCTTCTCCTCCCGTTTTCTTTGCATGCTAGATTATGAAATGAATGGAAAGATGGGAGAGTTAATGAGATATTTAGATGTATGTATGGGATTTTTGGAAATATTGGGATAGAGATTAATGAGGAGATTAATTGAGTTGTTACATACTATATTTAGATAATGAACAATGACCAAAATGGGTTTCTGGTTAATTTAATTATAATTATAATATGCATTTAATAATAACCGACGGATTGAATATGGATGCATGGGATCGTTGGCCTTCCTTAAGGATGGAAGGACCATGTCTCATTTGAAAGATAACCTATATATGAGGGAGGGTCGATTTAAGCAATGAGGTCAGGTCAAAGGCGAGTACTGGTGAGAAAACTAGGGTCCTGGTTATCTAAGCAGCTTTTCCGGATGCTATTCTAACCAGTGCTTACCAGAGACCTCGATTCCGCCTATCGGATTCCCTGGAAAATGATGCTTCTTCTTTGACTCTCTGCTTTGTCAACTACGTCTATACCTGACCTCGCCGATAGTATACAGCCCTCAGTCACCTAGTCCATAGCCTTTGCCTGTACGTCTTCTGGGGTCCGAGTTCGGTACCTAGCTTGTAAGAGAGACCGTACCGCTTCGGATCTTTGCTCAGTGCCTACGCGTCGCGATATATAAAGCAGCTTTCACCCAAGCACATTCATTGAGAGAAAATTGGAACTCCTCCTTTTCTTGAATTTAAAGAGCATTTGACCTCTTGCTGATCTTTCAGACCTCCCTGGCACCCAGTGTCCCGCGCAATCGAGGCTGACTCAAATAGGTGAAAGGGCTTTCTCCCTTCTTTAAATAGAGCCCTTTGGCAAGAGGGTTGAGGATAGTGACTTAAGCGGGGAAGTCGACCATCTATAAGTCATTGGCTTTTTCCCTTGTCCTTTTCTCCTTTTGACTGTTGAACTCGCATGAGACTTCCCTCTCTGCCCCTCACCTGGAAGCCTTGGGTAATAGCTCTGATCCCGCTCTTGTGCTCTTCCTTTCTCTTATACGCTTATCATGCTTGGAAGCTCATCTTTCCCTGGCTCCATCCTTCGCATCTCATCCCTGACGTGAGGCATCTCAGACCCCCATGATCTTCTCTTCATCTTCTACTCAGCAACGACCATCCCATTATATCTATATCCCTGGGTTGTTGGATCTACTCCTTATCCTTAACCTTCAATCAATTAACCGCACTTTCAGAGCTTTCTATAGTCTGCTGAATCAACACACCCGGTTGTCAAAACTCAAGCAGGATTCTATATAATACGTACGTCATTTCCTAGGTCTCTGAAATATATACGGAATGATTTGAGGCCGGAAGTTTCATCAGTGGCTCTGGCCCAAGGTTTCTGTCGTTCAGCTCCCCTGAGCCAGGAGTGAGTTCTGCTAGGAAAGTAGCCGGCCAAAGCCAGTCAATTGAGCCGTCTTCTACTAGTGAGGCGTAAAACCAACTCCTCTCTTAGTCCAGGCCATGTCAAATTGGCCTAACAAAAGTCGATAAGAGCTGGGGTTCAAGCCTTTTTTCTAGTATAGCCCGGATCAGAATGTCAACGAGGCAGGTTTAGTCCTAAGGGTCATCGACTAGTTCCCTTTCCGTCTGCCTTCTCATTCCTCTTATTGGCGATCAGATTCGAATCGGTCATATTCTTCTATCTTCTGTGCTATGCGGAATTCGGTAAATCCTGTACAGGCTACTTTCAATCCAGTTCAAACTCAGATCGGGGAATCGAAGCGCAAGGCCAGATCGAATGGGGACCCCTAGGCACAAAGAGCTTAGCTTTGCTTAGTCGGAGGCCTGTACTTTCACCCATCTCCAGTGCATTTATTCATGATCAGAAATCAAGCCCGCTCTCAGCCCAGTCAATCGATTCCGGGAGCATTCACTAAACTTTGCAGTCAGGCTCAGATTGGCACGAGGGCGGGGGGCTAGCGACTCCAGACCAGGGCCAAGGAAATCGCCAGGATGTGAAGCAGCAGTCAGTTAGCTGCGGGGTAGTGGAATCAGTGGGAGCAGGCGGCGGGAAACTAGCTGTCGACGTCTCGACTGGCTTAAAAGTCACTTGCTTGGCTGCCTTTGACTTTGAGTTGGGATTACCCACTCATCCAGATATCCAAGAGCGGGGCTAGGATTCTACCCAGAGTTTGATTGGGGCACCGCCGTATCCACCTCTGGATCAACCCCTTGCTCGAAACTTGGAGGCCCGCTCTCTGATCTCATTTTCAGCCGATAAGCCCAGTAAGGTAAGCCCGAAGCTGCATTGAGACAAAGAACCCAGATAGTCGATAGCTGCAATTCCAGGGTGACGGATGAACCCGGACTCAGCAAGAGCCAGGCTCGAACGAGGGAACCCTAGTTATCGAACCGAAAGAAGATCTCAGAAGGCAATCTTGATACACTGATTTACCATAATAATAAATAGAGTCAATGGTGACGGAGTCGTGGGAAGAGCCGCTTCTTTCTTGCGGGGGCTTCCCAGCGCATCCCCCATACAAGTGCTCTCCGAACCGTGTTGGATAGTCACCCATCACACGGCTCTCAAACCCAACCCGTGGTGCGGGGGACAAAGTCAAAGCTCTGGATCCTTTAAAACAAAGCCCTTGATCAAGCAGCGACGCAACTCATGAGGGAGGGAGCCGCCTTCGGGATTATTAGCTCGACGTGTCCCAGCTATATATAATACGGTTCGCCCAGGTGGTCTTCCCAGGCCAGGCTTCCGGGGAAAGGGAGGGGCGGGGGTGGGCTAGCCTGACGGCCCCCCGGGGCGCCCTGAATCAGAAATGAACAGCCAGCTGCCCTCACCTAGTCTCGCCTCGCATTCCACTTCGATCGAGGAGAAGCTTCCTGTCTCTCTCACACAGGTTGGTAAGAACTGATGAGGGGCAATGCTCCGCACGTGGGCCTACCAGCGAAGCCAGAGGGGGTTGAAGGGGGTTGATTTAGGCTCCTTCCCTGCCACTGCGGCTTCCGCGGGTACTACGAGCCTTCTGCCCCACGCATCGTAACTGCTCGCGTGGTTCACCGGTTCCACCGAAAACTCTCATTTGTGGAAGTGGAGTATAGTGCGGCGCCGAGCGAGAAGGGTCTCTTCTTCTTTCTCCGAAAGAAAGGCTCACAAGGAAAGGTCTTGTTTGATTATTTCTTCGGGTCCCGGCGTTCGCAGAAGTCAGTAGGACCTTCCTGAAGATGCATTTCTCAGATCAGGCCTCTCCAGCTCCGCTGGGCTAAGGGGCCCCGGATGCTCCCGTGATCGGCACCTCTGGGGAGTGGTTGCCAAGCTTGATCGGCCTGGTATCCTGCGCCTCGCGTTCATGATATCTACATTCCACTGTGCCCTGGAGACAGGGTCGAAGCACGCCCACCCAGTGTGCTTCTTTCACGACATGCTCTGGTCCCGGGTGTCTTCCTGTGGTCTTCGGGATTCCGAAGAAGTCGTGTCCGTCCCTCCGCAACGTCCTCCCACGCGGGGGTCCGACTCGCTCTTTCCCTCAATTCTCGTCGAGTACCAGCGAGCCATAGTGAGGTTACGAACGTAGGCGAGAGACCAGAGAGAGGTCGTCTTTTTCCAATGATCAAAGCTTTTTTGACAAAATATAGAAATGAAATTCGATTATATAATCTTATCTGGCCTTAATATATTATACGGTCTTTCTCTCTTATATATTCATAGGTATTATAAGGTAGCTCGGGGGTTCTCACTTCGACGCCCGGATATATAGTACGAGTTGGCGACAAACTGACTTATATAATAGTCTCGCTGGGCGGAAAAGCCTACCCGCTCGCTTTTCGGGTGGGGGGTCCGACGGGGGGCCAACCCCATTCGGTGACTTTCGCGGTCGCCCTCACTGAACCGACTTGGATCTGAACTACGATTCTGAGAAAGTCTGACTGAAATCGGATTTCCTTTTCGTGCCATATGAACTACTGGGAATTTGCCCCTTTCTTCCCTGTCCAATATTTCTTCTCGCTTCTTCAGTCCCCACATTTCCCCACCCCTCCCCCTCCACCGATAGATCGCAAGTCGCCCGGCGTGTCCTTTATTTAGAAGGAACGGGCCAGGCAGGGTCAAGGGCCAAAGTCTATCGCCTACGCAAACTATATATTAGCTATCGACTTTCTGAAATATATAGTAGCGAATATCAAACTTCTATTTTATTAACTCGCTCGACTATTGATTTTTTTAATTTCTCGTGTTTGCGCTCGAAGGCTCTTTCTCCTCTATGTTTTAGTCGCAGGGGGGTCCCGTGGGGCTACTCCTCTTTTTTCTCGATCGAGCCACTCTCCCTCATTCTACTCGTCCAACCCTCTTCACGAACTTGTACAATCGATGCCACATATACCACCAACTCGATGATCGAAGAAATCAGGAAAGAGGCGACGATTTGGCACCAGATATCCGGAGGTGTGGAAAGAGCAGCAGTGAGAAGCGAAAAAACCATCAAAAAACGACGATTGTTCGTGACCATTGAAAGACCCCTTGGTTCTGGCAAACGGATCACAATGACAGGTACATGGGAGCATACCGATGGAATGAACGAAATACGAAGAGTAAACATAATATGGTCATAGATCCTAGGTTGTAACTTGATCATGAGCGACTCCGTTGATGTTGCACCCACGAAGTAGGGAAAGTGCCAAACATTGGGAACTACCCAGGGAGGAGTTAGGAACATGAACAAGAAGAAGCGAGAACCACTTAAATGGAGGAATCAATTGTATTTCGTCCTTTGTTCCCCATAGCAACTGGGGATCGAAAAGCAAGAAATTTGATGACTTATTAAGGGAAAGACGAAGTAAGAGCATGCTATTGGGGACGTTGCAACATATGTCGGGGAGGCCTCCGTTGATTGTGTACAAACAAAATACGAGTCCAAAGGCAGGGTCAGAAAGAGTGACGCTAATAGAGAAATTGACTCTTCCGGGAACCAATAACGCGTAAACCATGTCAAACCAAGACCGATCAATATCCGAACTCCACGGATTCGAACTTCTCCCAAAATCGTTTCCGGTGCGAAATTTAATTCTATGAGTAATTAAAAAGGATAAAAAGATAGGATTCGAACTTCTCCCAAATTCTTTTTAGTAATGAACAAAAAAACATAGACATTCGACCCGCAACTGGGGATCGAGTGGGGGATCACTGGGGTCTCTTCTATCCGACAAGAGAAAGTGAGAGTGAATGTCATTATCCTCCCAGACTAGAGGATGCTTAGCGCTCTAAGAACTTCGAAAGCTAGGATCTGACACTGCCTAGGATGACCGACAACTGTAAAGTAAGCAAGTGCGTGATATATTACATCAACTAATATATCCTCAAATCAATCTAATTCTGGAGACACTTAGGGATAGATGCTACCCTCGTCCTCACAAGAAGGGTGATAGGAAAAGTTATCCTGGTGTATAAGCCTTTGCTTAATAGCGAGCTGACATTGTCGCATGTCCTACATTACCTGGTGTAATGCAGGTAGTTGGTGCACCATGTTCGGGTTGACATGAGATGGCATGATTTTGTAGAAATCATTACATTAGAAATGGTTTACGTGGTTAGATAGACAAGGACATGGTACACAAAATTTGAAATACTCTCGTCGAATTCATGCTAAAGTCATAAGACTCTGATACTATTATATATTTCAAATCTCACTCATAATCTAACATACATTGGCGGGAACAGAGTATCGAGCTCTTGCCATACGTGGCGTCTCACCCTTTTTAGTCGAGATTGATGGGACAGGTGCATCGTACCTACCACCCGAATTTTTCCATGATCTCTGATAATCAACAAACCAATTCATGCAGATTGTATTAAAAATATATGATGATATGAGAAATAATATGAAACTGCTACTTCGAGTACTGATATTGAATATAAGCATGAAATCCAAGAACACCAATTATGCCACATCACAACTCCGAGGCGCACTGGACATAATTGAGCGTCAAAGTGCAATATGTCACCCAGCTCACTATTGGGGTCACGGTCTTCAAAGGTTCTAAATTTCTAATCTGGGACCCAAGGGTACATACTCAGTTTCTTGTGACGTCTAAATCCATATACCCAATCACTGCAAAATCTCATCCACGGAAGAAAAATAATACAACTCTCTCTAAAGATCTGTTGGGAGTTGAAACGTTTGATGTATTAGTTGATGTACATGTACTTCATGGTTACTTTTTCTAGTTGTAACCTACTAACATATGTACTCATTCTAGGATATTTATACCACAAATCTTATAAAGTTTGTAAATTACCTCTACGACCTTTAAACGTAATTACTCCATTGATCCCGTAAATTACCCAACCCCCTCCCTCCCTCCACGAACTTCAATTAGATTAACCGCAGAGTTCATAGGGTAAGAGTTAGCAAGTTTACGAGGCCGAAGGGAGAGTTGTATTGTTTCAAAGACCTAGAAGGAAATTTACAAAGTTTATAAGGTTCACGAGGTAAATATCCCTTTATTCTACAATCATCGTGTGAGAAACATGAACCAAAACCCCCACCCGTATAACAATGGGTTGTCTATTCATTTGAATAATCTCTTTTGAATTTTGAAGTGTGCATATCAAATAACGATAGGTAATTTTACCTGATTTTTGAGTGTCCGTAGTAGAATGTATAAAGAGGGTATACTACGTAGAGAAATATTTACATTTTTAGAAACGTTTTCCTTAATCCGCTCGTAAATTCCAATTTTATAGATGTTGAGCCTTGACATGGGAGCCATTTAGTTAGACTCTAGGTAATAACTAGATATATTACATGTTAATCATATTTCACCAAATACCCTCATTTAGATTAACAGACCTAAGCGTGCAAAAAAGCAGAAGACAAATCTGTACACGTCCAATTATCCAACACCTAAGGACCCGTTCGGTAGGAGAATAAGCAGGAATAAGGATGGGGAATAAGGGGAATAAGGGTCTATTCTCTATTCGGCTGAAGGATAAGAATAAGGAGAATAAGGTGAAATAAAGGTAGGTAAGATGGGATAAAGATATGAATAAGAGTGAAATAAGATGAAATAATGGGGAATAGTCGTACCACGGGGAAGCGTGTTGGGGGCTTATTCCCCTTATTCCATTCCTCCTTATGACCCAAACGAACAGGGCTTAGAAGAATGAAGAAGAAGAATGAAGAAGAATGATTTATTCTTTGTTCAACTAGAAAGATAGAACAAGGAAAATAAAATAGAATAAGGGAAAGTAAGGTGGAATAAAGATAAAAATAAGGACAGAATAAAGTGAAACAATGAGATGTGAATAGGGGTGTAAACGAGCTGAATCTGAGTGAACAAACACAAGCTCGGTTCGGTTTGTTTAGCATACTTCCAGGCTCAGGTTCAATTCGGCTCGATAAAATGAAAACTTTAATCAGATTCGGTTCGGCTCGGATAAGGTTTGTAAAGATTCGGTTCGGCTCGTTAAAAGTTCGTTTAAGAATATATGTTGTGCATACATTTCTATTCAAAGTGAAAAACCAACATGGGAGGGTTTTGTGGGGTTTCGGGAATAAGGAATAGGGATTTAGGGAGTGGATGACTAGATGTGTTTGGAAAAATAAGTGAATTGCCCTTATGTTAATATAGAATGTATTTTTCCTTATATATATACACAATATGTACGTATATACACTTTTATATATGTATGTGTGTATTATATAATCGAACTTTTAACGAACCGAGCCTGAGCGAACCTATATTTTTGATGTTCGATTCATTTATTTAATCGGACCCAAATTCATGTTCAGGTTCGATTTGTTTATTTTCGAATCAAAGCTGAATCGAACTTTTAACGAGCCGAATCTAAGCGAATGTCAAACCTGAGAATTTTCTAACAGCCCTAGATGTGAAGGACACCTTATTCCAATGCATATTCTCCAAACGAATAGGGCCTTAAGGTACCCATATCTTTTAACATCATGGTAATCTATTAGTCACTACTACTAAAAGCCTCCTTTCATTTTTTTCCAACATCACCATGCAAAAACCGCACCTGCTGAACTCTGAAAGGTGTGGGTCGAGTATTTATTGCTTCCTTTAATTTAATAAGCACTCTTTCTTATCGATTATTTCTGATGCCAACATCAAACATATCATTAATAAAACATCTATCCAGTGGTTCATAAATTCTTTCAACTCCAACGCGCTTACTGCACCAAGATATAGTCTCTTTCATGAGCATGTTAATTCAAGACTCCTCACAGTTCCATCCATAACACCTCTGAAATCACCACATAATAAACCACTTTCAAACAGCTAATTCATCATACAATGTCTCCATATCATCCCAAAGCCTTCTCCAAACATCTGCTCAGCCTCTTTATATAGCAGAACATGAATATGAATTTTGGCAAACAGCCAAACCTGGGTGTTAAACAAAACAAACTGCACCTTGGGAATCAAACTGATCTTTTGGATTTATTCTAACACAAAAGGATTCCAAGATGCCCATCAAAACAACATCATTTATTCCAATCATCTTATTTACCTGAGATAAAGTGGAACCATTATAAACTCCATGACAAGTCCAATTGAGGGCACTCATTAAATAGACTTGAAATTCCATTTGCAGGGCCATGTGGCCTTGTCTGATTGAATCCACAGATTCAATTTTCTTTAAAACTCAGTCTTCGGTAGATCTCTTTGGAGACCTCAACTCCATCTTCTGCTTGGCCTTGTATAAAAATCTGATGCAGGTGAAATTTGGCATGGCTTGTTGATACAGGTTCACTGAAAGTTTGATCAGCATTTTCTTCACTAGCATCCTCTTGTTTGTCCAGTTACTAGCAGTAAAGAAAACTAGTGCATAAGTGGTTTCTAAATAAGCATACAACAATAGTTTCCTAGAAGTCATTACATAAGCACTAACACCCTCTACGGATTCTGCTATTTCAAATTTCTTATAGTTTTTTTAGCAGCTTGAATGCATGTTATAACTGATGCGGGTAATATGATTATAGATATAGGTTACCACATGATGGGGCTTCCGATCAATTTATATAATTTTCTATGATGATGTAAATCCAGACAATGCAATCCCATTCAATGACTCACAAATGCTCAAATGAAAGATAGGCAAGAATTTCTATTTGCAAGAGAGACAAAGCCAGCTCCATGTGCAACAAAAGCCGGACAGGCCCAACATCATACACAACTCAATGTACATCATAATATATATGGTATACACCCTGTTTTGCAAAGTGGGTTGCATTCATGATATAGCTCATGGCTTTGATATATGTGATATGTATGTTGTAATATGAATAAAAGCGATTTCCCTTTAAATATGTAGCTCAAAAAATAAGAACCTCAGCATTGATCGAACATGCCTACTTCTGAGGCTTCACAATTAAATTAACCAAAATTTTCTTTGATAATGGTCAGTAATTTTGAACATCACCGCAAGCTATGAAAACTTCAGAGGAAAATGAAACAGATATCCTACCATGTAGGCGAAGAAGTCATCTTGCTCGTCGCTGATGGAACATCCAGTCTCCACTAAAAAGTGTATAAACAATAAGACCATTATGCCCAATGTATAATACACAACAACTCAATGTATTTTTCTGTAACACTCCCTCCATATTTGGCGGAACTGGGTGCAAAAACTCTGACTCGAGATTGTGTCTATGCCTATCATTGACTCTATAAACTTGTTTGGAAGCTCAAGCAGATGAAAATAAAGGGATTTGGCTGAACATACATACCCGATCCCCTATGCTAGTAGATGATAGCCATGGTTAGGTCAGCGAGACCTCTTTGTCTTCATCATCCACAGTCAAGTCAGGTATAACGCTTCCTCTTCTGCCATCTTTCGCTATGAATTAGTAAGGATGAAGACCTCAAGGCCATGGCTGGAGGGGATGCATTGTCTGCAGCTGTCATGTTATACACTGGCCGTGCCCGGAAGGGACGGCCCAGTGGATGGGCAACCCACTACAGAACAATGGGTAAAACAAGAGTACTCTCCATAGCCCTGGTTAAACCAGAAACTAATCTAGGCCTATATGCCCAATAATTTGGCAATAATCACAAAAAAAGATTGCAAGTTTGCACACAATAGTTTGCCTAATCTCCCGACACTCACATCTAATCATCACATAATCTCTCAAGGGTTTAAAAATATCTACGTCCACATTCACCCATTTGATCAATCAAAAGACTACCATGGCAAATAATACAAGGATTAGGATTAGAAACAGCAATATTCTATTAGCATCCCCATTCGGTCATGAACAAGAACACATTTTTTCACAAATTAGAGATATAACCGAAACTTTTAAAGAACACAAAGATAATTCATAGTAAGTATAACTACAATGCTAATAGAGAGTAATGCGACGTCCAGTATAACCCGGACAAATTAATTGAAGCTCGCAATTTAACCTGACTACGCTCGATAATTTAGATGCACATAACCATCTGCAAAAAAAGATTGCTGCCTTTCCATTACACAAACTTGGAAGTGCAAAACCTGTTAAGACGAGGAAGAAGGTATCTGTTTTGTGTTCCTGTTGCGATGGACGAGGTGGTCGGGGACGACCTTGAGGAGCTTCTTGTCCTTGGACTTGGAGATCTTCTGGAGGGTCTTGGGGTTGGTGATCGTCTGGAGCTTGGTGCCGGAACGCAGCACGTTCTCCTTCTTCCTCTTCTCCCTCTCCTCCCTCCTCTCCCGCTTCTCGCGCTTGTTCTTGCGGATCTCCTCCTTGAGTTCCTCCTTCCGCTCGCGGAAGGCCCTCTTGATCTCGCGGTCGCGCGCGCGCTGCTCGGCGGTGGTGCCGACGCGTGAGACGAGGGCGGATGAGGCGCGCTGGGTGCGGGGGTGCTTCCAGCGGCGGCCCGAGGCCTTGCCGGCGATGACGCCCTGGAAGGAGGGAGGGTTGTCGTGGAGGGCGGGCTTCTTGCGAGGGGGTTCGGGGTCGAGGTCCATGGAGATCTGCGGGTCTCCTTCTCCGTCATCTTGCTGGCGTTTGCGTTTGTTCTTGGGGCCGCCGAGGCCCTCGTCCAGGCACCGGAAGTCCAGGGTACACGCCATGCCTGCTGCTGCTGCTGCTGCTTGGACGCGCCCGCCTTGCTCTGATATACGTCTGGAGATTAGGGTTTGAGGTTTCTATATCCGGGTTGGGGATATTATTCGGATCCATAGAGTCTCGACCAAGGTTTTAAAAACCGAACTAAATCAGCCGGTTGAACCGGTTAAATCAAGAATCAGAGGAAAAATGGTTCAACCACCTGGTTTTTATTCAGAAAATAAAAACCAGTCAAAATTGGTCAAAACCCGGTTGGACCGCTTGAACCCGGTTAAACCAATTGAACCAAACCATCGGTTCAACCATTTTATTTTTTTTGAGAAAAAAGTAATTTTCAATAAATCAACAAAATACAAACTTTTTCAAAAATATTCATAATCTAGTCTCATTCTAATCCATATTATAGTACTTTTTTATTTCTTCTCCTTCACATGTGCCAATGACTCATTATCGCTTGTCCTTTCATGCCATATGAGCATTGCCTCTCTCTTCTCACATTGTGTATGAGGTTGTCCATTTATAAAAATAACAAATGAAGAAGATATAGTCATAGTCACACTATGAGAAGCAATAAATTAACAACTTTGTCGTTAATTAGAGTTTAAATAGTTTTAAAATTATTATTTTTTTACATCACATATATGTATTTATATAAATTTTACAAATTACGATTATTATGCACTTTTGAGTTTTTTAAGAACATTTATACCCTAACTTTTAAGCAAATTTTCTCGTGTTCCTATATTTTCTTAAAAATTCACAATATTATCCTTATGTTAGTATAAAATGGGAGCACAAGTGTACTAATAAAATGCCACTATTATTGATTTTGTAAAAATATATGGGACATATGCAATTATATTGAAAATAGGGGTATAAGTATCATTGGATAAACTTGGAAGGACAAGATTAAACAAAATCCTGAAGGATATGATGTGGTATTTTTCATATTTATTTGTATGATATACCGGTCTAATTCGGTTCGACCCGGTTGAACCGTACGAACCAAACCAACAATACAACGGTTCGGTCTTTTACGGTTTCTTTGAATTACTGACGTCATCACCGGTTCGACCGGTCGGTCCCACTGGTCCGACCATAAAAACCAAATCGATACATGCTTGGTTTGATGTCCGGTTCGGTTTTTAAAACCTTGGTCTGGACTTGCGTGGAAAGAAAGAGGATTTTTATACTTGTGCCCTTCCGAGTTTTGACTTTTCGTTATACAATATCAAGGTATATGTCCTATCATTAAACTTTTACTTCCTCTGTTTCTATTTTCATGTCTTTGGATTTCAAAGGGATATCTTGTGTCCATTATTATTATTATTATTATTATTATTATTAACTCGTACTAATTCTAGTATGTTGGATGCATTCTATTCCGATTGTTAGGACCATAAGACGATGGTGTAAGGTGCTTTTTATTCGAAGTTACCTATTCAATGCTTGGTAGTTTTAAACATCGATCGATAAGTGTAGCCCGATTTACCCTCCTGCGTTCTTGAGTTGGAATTCCATCACAAATCAATGTGGCATCACATCACATTCCATATTCCAACCCACACAACCATTCAAACAGATACCATTCACCGGAGGTTACCCCAACCCACCCATATACCAGTAACCAAACATGCGCTTAGTATAGAATATCGGATCGTTGCACGTTTAAGCTCCAACAATGGATGCTGATTTTTCCAATGTAAGCCAAGACTTAAACCAGATTACTTGATTTGGATGAAATTCTATCCTTTGTCCATAAGCATAAGCTCCAAGTAAACAATTTGAAATTGGGAAAAATGAGTAAGGAGTAGGAAGATAATGATTACTGAAACAATCAAAACTATATAGAGTAAATTACATATATACACCTGATTTTAATGTCGCGCCTGAACTTTTATAGGTAGTAATGTGGTACTCGATCTTTAAAATTTGTTTCAATATGATTTTAAGTTGTTGTGATTTAATCGTAGAAAGACCAAACGATCAACTAAACTTCAATAGCCAATGACCACATTAAGACACATCTTAAAGATCAGGTGCCCCATAGTTATATTTTAAAGTTCGGGTATGACATCGAAATCATGTGAATAGTTCAAAGACTTTTGTGTAATTTACTTAACTATATATTAAATGGAATCATGTGAATAAGTACCACGACTATTCTATTTAATGCACGCATCTTAATTCCCTCCATGTTTTTCCTTAAAAAATTGAAAAATCAAGAATTAAATTAAAAATAAATAAAAATCCCGAAATTCATTAAAAAAATACAACACCATAAAAACCCCAAAAATAAATTGTATAAAAGAATTGATTCGTATGTGTCTGCCTTAAAGTATGCTTAAGTAGAGACAATTGCCGCCCAATATTCGAATGTATACTTGCTTGGTTAACAAAGAAAATTACAAATAAATTTTCTAGTTAATTGTCTTAGATTTAGTATTAGTATTGATATACACTTTAAGTATCGGCCTCGAGAAGTTAATCAACATGCATCTTAGACATATTTATTGCATTTGTATTTTAGGAAATGTGTTTTTATAGTTATTTATTTAGATATCATATAACATAACGTGCATCTCTTTTTACTTCTCAATCTTACCACACGTGTCCTTGAAGTAAGAAAGAATTTTACATCTGCCCTTCCTATGTGTAAAGACCATAAATCTTAAGATTCCTTGATATTTTCTGGTGGACCCATTAACTTTTGTTTGGATGATCAAGTCCTTAATTGCCTTTATTTTGTTCTTACTCATACTTCCCTTTTAAGGGTGTATTAGTATCTTATTTATTCCATTAATCAACATTAAAGCTAATTTATTTTGAGATTCCAATCAAGTCAAATTGTCCTATTTCACGGATCATTCAATCATACTTCACTCAAAACGTATATCTACATTAAATCTGATAAATTGATTTTTTTGTTCTTTATGGAGTTAAGAGCCTGATTATGCATTGGGCTAACCATATTCGAGTTTTAAGATCCACACATGTCGTAAGTTTTGTCTATCACATTCGTTATAATGTTCAACCATTAGAAAACCATTAAATTCAACCTTGTCATAGAAAAGTTAATTTACATTGTCCCTATATCCATAATTTCGAGCCATGTAATCATATAATTAATCGGTAAGTACTCTAAAATTTAATGCATGATATCCCAAGAAGATTCGAGATTTGCCCATTTAGTTTTAGATATCTTCATCAAGACTAGTTACTTTAAATTTAAGGGTGTATTAGGGTGCATACATGTGCTTTGCATGATAAAAGGTATGATTGGATTTCACTTTTACCTGAAAATATTTATTTTTTCATATTATTATAAAATTTTCCTTTGTAAAAAAATGAATCATAGATGGTTTCACTTTATAAAAACTTAAATACATGAGGAAATATACACTACAAAAAAGTCTATAGAGACATTTTTCAAAAACCGTCATTATATTGTCTTTTGTTATATATATATATATATATCATGCCTTATTTTCGGCTAAATTTTATTATTTTTTGGAAAATATCATCATATATTTTCATCACTATATCCTTTTAATATGTCATTCCAATTTCATTAGAAACAGAGACTCATATGCCCTCTATAAAGAACAAGTCGATTGCAACAAAATCTAAGACAATTAAAATTACATATTCTAGATGGAGAGCATATGGATCTATGTTTATGATGAAATTGGAATGACATATTAATAGGATATATATGCATCAAAAACCTCAGCTTCCACAGGGTAAATACATTAAAAAAGGACAAAGTTTAGAGGATGGTGCGGCTACCGTCGGTAGGGAACTCGCTTTGGGAAAAAATGTATTAATAGCTTATATGCCATGGGAAGTCTACAATTTTGAAGATGCAATACTTATTAGTGAGTGTTTAGTATATAATGATATTTATACTTTTCTTCACATACAAAATGCATATTGCAACACTTATTTATTTTTGTTTTTCATAATTATAGCTAATCGTTGCTAATTGGAGAATTATTGTGGCCATATTGTAATGAATTTGTTCTTTATTATGAATACAACTTATTTTTAACTACAAACGTATTTTTGTTTAGTGATTTACGAAGTTGAACTATGAATGTTCATATGTAGTGGATTGGAATGGGATACTTCTACTCGTGCAAAGCTCGTGCATACCATCAGCGATGATCTATGTATCAACGCTTACGCATTGTTGTTTTTCAAATTTGTAACTATTCCTCGCTAAATTTTAAATTGAAAAGTTAGCAATGATCGACTAAAGTTTCGGAAAATAATAGCAATGATTGACTAAAACTTTTGGAAAATAATAGCATGATGGATTAAAGTTTTGGAAAATGAAAGTTTTTAAATATGCACTTTAACTGTTTTTATATTTTGTATAACATATTATCCATATCTGTCAATATACATACACCCTCAAATTCATGTTGAAATGAGTAAATATATGATATTATTTATATCCGCATCAGTTTTTGATCATTTTCATCTGCAACAATTTTTGTTGGTAAAGATCTTGATATTCATATCTATACATTATACATTTTAAAATAGATATGTATGTTATATCACTCAGATATCTCCAAAAATATGTGACTATAATCGTATATCTAATTTTGTAAATTAAATATTTGTTAAATTTATCGAGAAGTGTATGTATCAAAATACGACGAAAGCGTTGATATGTTTAACATATTTTTCTTGTGTAAACCATCCCAATATATAAAATTAATCCAACCTATAAGGCATTTATGTGTTATTCATATCCAATGACTATTTATGTTTAAGGAGATGGTAAATGCCTATATGAAAACTCGCTTACACGTATTTTTTAATATGATTTCATCATTTTAAGATGAACAAATATCAGAGATTTTTAATTAAATCGTCAGTTCAACCTATTGTTTTTAACCTGATTTAGTCATGTTCAACTAAAATATGACCGCATTCTATTTTTAATTTATTCAAAAATAATGAATGTGGAGGGAATTGAACTCAAGAACTTTTGTATTCTTTTTCAAACTCCTAATCAACTCTCTAACATAACCTTTTGCATATAATATATTTTAAATGTAATTAAACTATTATAATTCTATATAGCATCTAGATACAAATAATATTGGGATTTTTACCTGGCAGACCCTATATTCTTTTTAAATGACCTCTACAACCTTTGAAACATTGATATTCCTCCCTCGACCCTCTAAACTTGTTCCGTCTTACCCTATAGACCCTGTCGTTAATTTGAGACTGAGTTAACTAGCTTGGGTTTAACTTAAGTTAATCTTAACCCTAGCAAATGTAATGGTAGGTTTTCTTCCACTCTCCCTTCTTTCTTCTTCTCTCCCCCTCCTTCCTCTTCCACTCTCTCTCTCCTTCCTTCTTCATTCTTGCTCGACGAAGCCCTACTCTCCCATTACTTCTTCACTCTTGCGCGTACAAATGAGAGGTCATCATCACGGAACTACGATGGCCCTCCATCTTCGACACGATGGGCACGACGGCGTGCGGTGCTTAGAACCACTGGTTGAGCTTCTCGCGCCGCGGCCACTCCGCTTCGACATGGTTCAACGGCTCTTCCCTGCCATTGGTCGGCTTCCTTCCACGCTTAATCGGCCACCTCTCCTCAGCATCCATGCCCCTTCTCACTCCCTCTTGGTTCACCAACGCCACCACATCGGAGTGGTTGAAGTCTTCGCAGAGCCAGTCAGCGGCACGATTCCCCTCGGCAGGGATGGGACCCTCTCGAGTTTCACTCCCAACTTCCGCATATGCTGCCTCTTAAAGATCGAGAAACCTCCGAACACCACCTGAAGGACCACCGCCACTCCGAGGAATGCCAGCCCTACCTTCTCCTCGACATTTAGCTGTGGGTTCTCCAGGCTGCTTCCCGTTGTACAGTCAGCCTGCGTCAATGGAGGATAGCATCGCAGCTGCAAGCAGCCTGGGGCCGAGTTCTCGCAAAACGATTATCAAATAGGCAGAACCGGTAGGCGGCGGCAGCACATGCGCCGGTGAGGGAGAAGGGGAATTGAAGGGGGGAGAGCCTAGGGTGTGAGCAGACTAGAGGAGGAAGAAG
This sequence comes from Ottelia alismoides, assembly GCA_037367405.1. Taxonomy (NCBI): domain Eukaryota; kingdom Viridiplantae; phylum Streptophyta; class Magnoliopsida; order Alismatales; family Hydrocharitaceae; genus Ottelia; species Ottelia alismoides. The sequence goes on from JAZKJV010000901.1 coordinate 1,982,063, forward strand.
GAGAAGGGCTGAGCTGCGAGGGGGAGGAGAACGGAGAGGAGGAGCACTAAGGTTAGGGTTAGAGACCGCGACGACTCCATGGGAGGAGGGGGAGAAGGAGGGTGCACCAGGACGAAGGCGGGGCACAACCCTCCGACAGTGGAAGAAAGCGAAGGGGCGGTGTCCTCTTTGCAGGAGAAGGGGATTGAGGGAAGGGGAGTGATGGCATTAATATTGTTGGTTGTTGATGTTAGCATCTCAGTGGCATCTTTGGTAAAATTTTTAAACAAAGAGGGTTATATGGACCTCATTTTAAGGAAATACGGTTAACTTTAAGTGGTAAATGGATGGGAGTTATCTACAGGGTTTGTGGAGTAAGAGTTAGTAAGAATACGCGGTCGAGAGAGGAATATCAATGTTTCAAAGGTCGTAGAGGTCATTTAAAAAGATGGATTTTTATCAGTTATGCCCCTCTGAGATATTGCAATTTCAGTTATGCCCCTCCCTTTTTTGAAATATCAGTCGTGCCCCTACCTTCTTGCAAAATTCACAGTTCTGCCCTTCTGTTAAGGTAAAGTAGGGGTATAACTGATATTACAAAAGGACAGAACTGTGAATTTTGCAAGAAGGTAGGGGCACAACTGATATTTCAAAAAAGGGAGGGGTATAACTGAAATTGTAATATCTCAGAGGGGCATAACTGATAAAACCCTCAAAAGATTATAGGATCTGTCAGGTAAAAATCTCAATAATATTTGATGGTGCATACGAAAAAAATATTTTAAGTATAGTATATAATATATACATTGTCTATGTATTTTATTTCTATTTCAAGTATATTCAAGTGTATATTTTATATACATATTATTTCATTTTGATTTTTTAACCGGTTGGACTATTTTTTTCTCACCAATTCAACTTAATCTAATTTTAAATAATAATATCGTCATTATCCGATTGAACCAATTTAAGTATATAGTTCAATCCAATCCAATAATTTCAATAAGATTTCCGATTTGATGTAGGTTTGATTTAAAAACATGGGCCGTAACTAAGAGGAGAGCATCGTCATCCCCACCCAATTGACAAATGTGAATCCAAAAAAGATAGCATTCCCAATTCCATCGTTTCACACCGCCCCCGCCAGGTCTCCTCCCTCTGCTATATATATATATATATCCACTGCCTTCCCCTCTTCTCCTCCTCCGCATCGACCGCCACTGCCACTCTCCGTCCAGTCCCAATGACACGCAGCAGAGCGGAAGAGGAGGAGGAGATGGTGGAGTACGGCAGGAGGGACAAGAAGGAGGAGGATGGAAACGCCGACGACCCCTCTCCTTCCCCCGACGAGGGGTCGTCCATCGAGAAGGTGTTCGCGGAGAAGGAGGTGCCGAGCTGGAGGGAGCAGCTGACCTTCAGGGCCTTCGTGGTCAGCTTCTTCCTGGGGATCATGTTCAGCGTCATCGTCATGAAGCTCAACCTCACCACCGGGATCATCCCCTCCCTCAACGTCTCCGCGGGCCTCCTCGGCTTCTTCTTCGTCAAGTCCTGGACCAAGCTCCTCCACAAGTCCGGCCTCCTCCGCCAGCCCTTCACCCGCCAGGAGAACACCGTCATCCAGACCTGCGTCGTCGCCACCTCCGGCATCGCCTTCTCTGGTACCCTCCTCGAATTTGCTTAATTGGACGTCTTCAGTTCGCGCAATTAAGAGGAATTCGATTCCAAAAAGGGTTTCCCCCTTTGTTTTCTTTTATTTGATGTGAATTCTCGGAATTTGATAGGTGATGTTTGTTTGGGTTTGGGGGTTTACGTGGTCTCCGTATACCAGTGGATCGATTCTTTTATATTTAGATTCTGGAGATATTCCTGCTGCATCTCCTCCTGGAGTTTTTTTTCTATTGCTTGAATGTTATCGGTTTTTGTTCTTCAGAGATTTCCCATGGAAACTGAAACGATGATCTTGTCACGCGTTGTTAATTTCTGCGACGGTTCTCTTATATACATAATTTAGATCCTTTAATTGTAATATCTTATATTTCTGTTTTTTTGGACATTTTAGCTTCTATCTTCTAAGTCATCATTTTGTAATTTATTGATTATAACAACAACAAGAATCTATTTTTTTCCCGCATGCTTCGAACCGGTGGATTTTGATATATTACGTATTTTTTATTTTTTTTTTCGAATCTGTTTTCGTTCTCCACTTGTGGTTTTGGTCTTCTGTTTCCCACGGGAAAAGCTGAAGTTTGTTTGTTGTTATTATCTACCCAAGTAGGAACAGAAAATATAAAATTAAAATATTATTTTAAAATGGTTAGGCGTAGGCTTCCTCAACTAACTGCGTCTCAAGATTATCAAGATTACAAAAATAAATAAATAAATAAACAAGGAGGAGCGTTTAAATTTGCTTGCATCATACATAAAATGATAATATAGGAAGGTATCTGCTTATGTGTAATAAGGCCAACAACCTTAATTTTGAATTAAATAACATGAGCTTTTTCCAGATAAGAAGCACATGCTCTAACAAAATAGGAAGAAAAGCTGTCAACCTTTTGGAAATTTCGAATTTGACATACCATTTTGTTTTGTTTCATTTTAAGGTGCTTTGCATGTGATGATGCATGCGATTATGGAAAAGGTCAAATACAGATCTTTTGAGTTGGCGATTTAAAAAGGGTAATCCTTAGAAGAAATTGGAAATCTGGAAAGAGGAAGAAATAGGCCCACATTCATTCAACTTTTCTTTTTCCTGTTTAAAGCTTCAGAGACGTAGTAAGAAAAAGGGCGCCTTTCGAAGATATAGTAAAAAGCATAAGAAAAGGATGATACATTCAATTAATGTGAACTGATATTAGGGTAGATTTAACTTGAATCTTTAATGAGATGTTAGAAATTTCGAGCTGGGATACTATGAACAATTGGAATTTCTGACCAAGTTGAGAGTGGCTGGTTCATCTTCTGAAAGAAAATGCATTGATGTGGATGACACAAAACAGGTGGCTTCGGAAGCTATCTATTTGGTATGAGCCAGAAAATTGCTGACCAATCAGGAGTTTTGAAGGACCCGCAAAACGTCAAGAACCCACAAATCGGGTGGATGATCGGGTTTCTCTTCGTCGTCAGTTTCCTGGGCTTGTTCTCTCTTGTTCCCCTCAGAAAGGTAGGCCATTTGCCTGCGATCACTGTCTGAATTTAGAAAGTCCCCATCCCGGATATTAAGTAATAAAAAATTGCTGTACCAGATCATGATCATCGACTACAAGCTGATCTACCCAAGCGGCACTGCAACTGCACATCTCATCAACAGCTTCCACACTCCCCAGGGAGCCAAACTGGCAAAGTAAGCAAGCTGTTCCCGTAGAGATTGTCCATATACTGACATCATGTCGTCACTAATGGGAAATTTCTTGCAGGAAGCAAGTGAAGACACTGGGGAAGTTTTTCTCCTTCAGCTTCTTGTGGGGTTTCTTCCAGTGGTTCTACACAGGAGGCGACGAGTGTGGTTTTGCGAGCTTCCCCACATTAGGCCTCAAAGCCTTCCGGAACAAGTATTATGTGCTCTTACACCTCGTTTTCTTACATAAACCAATCAACCCAATATGAATGACTGTGCGTCCATCACTACAATACTCATTGTTTATGAAATCTGCAGGTTCTATTTCGATTTCTCGGCTACTTATGTTGGCGTTGGGATGATATGCCCTTACATCGTTAATGTATCTGTCCTTTTGGGAGGCATCATCTCCTGGGGTATCATGTGGCCTCTCATTGCAAACAAGAAAGGTGATTGGTATCCAGCAGACATACCTGCCAGTAATCTTCACGGCCTGCAGGGCTACAAGGTTGGTACATGTATTCTCATAATTCATGTTTCAGCACTTGATCGGTTTGTACCGCGTTTAATTAAAGGAATGTGAGAATGCTTACTTCGATTTGACAAATTTACGCGCCAAAGGAATTGCGGGTGTGCCTATGCTTCCCCAATGACATTCTGCTTTGATATAGCAGGATCCATACCAGTAATACTTTGTCGTTAGTTTAGCTATGAAGTTTCCGTCTGAATGTCAAAATAATTACATTTGAGCTGCCATAAGATGCTGTAAAATGCCTTTCATCAGTCAAAATGTAACCAAAACCTAAAATATTTTATTAAAAAATAGTTTGCCAAACATGGTCAACTTTTCTCCAAAATCCAGTTTTTTTGTAAAACAAATTGAAACCAAATATTTCTTAATAAGCAATGATATACCTTATTTTCCAAGAACCAGAAGCTCAACTCCTCAAGATTCCTAGGACGTCATGTTCAATCACTAGAACAACTGCTTGTCAAGAATTCAAATGCTAAAACAAACACATTTTCTTCGCAGGTGTTCATAGCTATCGCAATGATCCTGGGTGATGGCCTTTACAACTTCTTCAAGGTGATTGGTCGCACCATCAACGGCTTTGTCCACCAGGTCCGCCACAAGGGCACCAGCACGCTCCCTGTCTCTGATAACTCCCCGGACGACCCTCCCACGGCATCATACGATGACCGTCGCCGCACGGAACTCTTCCTCAAGGACCAGATCCCTCGGTCTGTCGCCTATGCAGGCTACGTCCTTGTCGCTGCCATCTCCATCGCCACCCTCCCCCACATCTTCCCTCCTCTCCGTTGGTACCACATCCTCTGCGCATACATCATCGCGCCTGTTCTCGCCTTCTGCAATGCCTATGGCTGCGGCCTCACTGACTGGTCCCTTGCATCCACTTATGGCAAGCTCGCAATATTCACGATTGGTGCATGGGCAGGATCCTCCCATGGCGGCGTCCTGGCCGGCCTGGCTGCGTGCGGTGTCATGATGAGCATCGTCTCAACGGCCTCCGACCTCATGCAGGACTTCAAGACTGGCTACCTCACTCTTGCCTCCCCTCGATCCATGTTTGTCTCGCAGGTGGCAGGCACCGCAATGGGCTGCGTCATCTCCCCTTGTGTTTTCTGGCTGTTCTACAAGGCCTTCCCGCACCTTGGCGAGGATGGAACAGAGTACCCTGCTCCCTATGCACTAATCTACCGCAACATGGCAATTCTTGGAGTGCAAGGATTTGGATCACTTCCCAAGCACTGCCTCCAGCTATGCTACGGCTTCTTCGCGGCATCAGTGGCGATCAACTTAGTGAGGGACACTGCACCAAAGAAGGTGGCGAGGTTCATTCCTATACCGATGGCGATGGCAATACCATTCTACCTGGGGCCATACTTCGCCATCGACATGTTCATAGGGAGTGTGGTGCTGTTTGTGTGGGGGATGGTGGACAAGAAGCAGAGGGACGCATTCGCGCCGGCGGTGGCATCGGGGCTGATATGCGGGGATGGGATATGGACGCTTCCTCAGTCGGTACTGGCGCTGGCCAAGGTGCAGCCCCCGATCTGCATGAAGTTCCTCTCAAGGAAGGATAATCTCAGGGTCGACGCCTTCCTCAACTCTTGATCATATAGAGACACAGTGTCCATTCTGATCGATCATGGTCTGCTCATTTTAAGATTTGAATGAGCTGTATCTAATTTGCAGTTTTTTCCTTGGAGATACGAGTAGATTCTGTGAATGTCAAGCAAACATATGATGGGATTTTATTGAGGTATAGATGGCAAATGTTCTTATTTTAAAACTTGATCGCTGATTGATGTGTTTGTAGTGGTTTGGTATATGGCAGCAGCAATGACAATATATCACATGGATTATTACTTGGTTTTGTTAATTAGATTTGCGTGACATTAAAAACCACAATAAGCAGCATGGAAGAAAAAAAGAATAAGTGAGATTTATCACTAGTTCTCACCATCTGGTTATCCGTGTGGACATGTACTGGTTAATTTTTTCTTTAAAAAAATCAGAGCAAGGCTTTAAAAGTCGAGCAGCAAATCAAAACTAGTGAAGTATTGGTGTTGGGTTTTCACGGTTCGATTTATGGGCTACCGATCCAACGATTTAAGCAGTTTATGAAAATAGAAAACAAAATGAACTGTTATATCCGATTTGATTTGTATTGTTCATCCGATTTGATTTGTATTGTCCAACTGAGTCGAACAGAAAGGGGAAGGAGTTGAAGGAGTGTCATACTTGGGATGTAATTCGAAATTATTTTTTTTCAAAAAGTAGATGATTCAATTGGTTATTTGGTTTAACTAGTTCAACCGATCAAGCAATCAAACTTGTTTTTGATTGGTTTCTATTTTTAAAATAAAAATCGGTTGATTCAGACTTTTTTTCATCCGTTCTTTGTTTAATTGATTGAACTGATTGATTTAGTTCGATTATTAAAACTCTGAATATCTTATTCAGAGTCAATAATGACATTCATAATATGTGGCAGTGTTAAGATTTTGCTTAAAGAGGGGTCCTCAATAAGACAATTAAAAATATAATTTTTTATCATTTGTGCCCCTCTAAGATATTGCAGTATCAGTTATACCCCTCTCTTTTTTTTAGAATATCAGTCTTGCCCCTGACTTCTTGCAGTTCTATCAGTTGTGCCCTTCGAGTTAGTTGTCGTCCATCCACGTTCCGAACGGACGTTAACATTTAAGACACAAGCATAATTAGATTGAATAGATAGGGGTAATCCATCCATCACTAGAACCCCTCTAATAGTATGGTGGTAGAAGTAGTGGCTCCCACTTCAAAAGGATCAGGGTTCGAATCCCCCCAACCCCCCTTCTACTAATAAAATAATCCGTCCATCACCCTCCTCCACCCCTCTCCAGCCCCTCCCCTCCATTCGACTTCCTTCTTCGCCCCCTCTGTCACTGTCTTAGGTGGCGGCCCACCTGTGGTCAGAGTAGGATGGTGTCGACGATCCGAACAAGGGACATGGACAACGTTGGAGAATGGGAGAATGTGGACAGAGGATCAAGACAACATGTTCTTTGACTATAAGGAGAAACTAGCCGAGGAAGAAGGGAATGATATGATGGTGCAATTGCAACACCCCTAACACAATACCAAATCTAGTAATTACAAAGTGTGGTAATAACTTATAAGTAGTGGGGCCTACTACTAGTCAACTTGGGCTTGAGCATTTTGGGTTGTGGTTGAGGGCTCCAGTTGGATCCAAGCCCAAAAGGTTGTCTGGGCCAGTAATCCATGATAATGGATCGGGTCTAGGGCTCAGGATTTTACAAATAGTGTCATAGTAGATTCCCTCTAATAGTGAAAAGTGTTTCTCAAGAGGTGGAGCTACCCCTGTCATAGAATTAAGAGGAAAGGGGTGCCTAAAAGGTGAAGCCACCACTGTTACTGGGAATAGATCATGGGCCACTGTGCAAAAAGGATATTGCGAATATAAGTGGAGCCTCAAAAAAATATAAGTGGAGGTGATTGTAGCACCTCAAACATAGTATCACATCTAGTAATCACAAAGTGTGGTAGTAGCTTATAAGTAGTGGGGCGTACTACTATTCAACTTGAGCTTAAGCATCTTGGAATGTAGTTGAGGGCTCCAGTTGGGCCCAAGCCCAATAGGTTGTATGGGTCAGTAGTTCCCCCATAATGAACTGGGTCTAGGGCCTAGGACAATACAACAGTCCACTGAAGAAGGGAGGCGACATGCAATAGAGCAGCACTAGGCTCGCGCCACCGGGATAGTGCAGAAGGGAGGTGGTTGTTGCGGATTGGAGGAGAAACCCTAGGATGGACTATCCTTCTCGAGTTCCCTCCTTCAATTGGACATCCCCCTCCACATCCAGCCCCCTCCTCCTTCACCATGGAATAGGAGAAGGGCGAACAGAGTCGTTCCCTTCTCCTTCCTTCTCCGCCTCCATATCGAGATACCCACCAACCATTCTATCCTCTTGGATCGATTTTGAGCACCGGATCTGTGATCTCAAGCTCTTGACAAGCAAATAGAGGGGATTGTCACCTTAACGGGCCTCTCTAATGAGCACACCTTGGGCTCTCCCCTTTGGTACCTCGAATTCCACATGTGGGTCTTGCTGTCGAGGTCGAATCCAAGGAGAGCGTCCTCGTCCTCGTCGAAAACTGAGGCAACCTGGAGGGCCATGTTGGGAAGATGGGGAGGTTAGGGTTGATCTCCTTCATCCTCTATTGGAGCTACAACAATAGCAGTTGGCCTCAACCCGAGTCTTCTTGGTGCTGAGTTGAATCAGAGAGAAAAAGGGTGACCCCCTCAACTAAGCATCTTGATCATATTCCAATCAATGATGAAGAAGGTGAGGTCTGCTACCACTCATCGCAAACATTGGAGACCCTCAAGCTTAGGACACACCCTCAGATCTCCCTCCATCCAGCCACCTTTGCCGACCTCCTCCCTCAACCTCCCTCCGCTCAGCCACCTTCCTAACCTCCTCCTCTGCCCTAGCCACTCCGTCAAGCTCCTTACGCCCAGTTGATGGTGACAACATCTCGATGAGATGTTTTGACAGTTCTGCCCCTCTTAACCACATCATATTTTGAATAAATCATGCTTTAATTCAACTTATTGATGACCAAACTAACGAAAGGGCACAACTGATAGAACCCCAAGAAGTCAAGGGTACAACTAATATTCCAAAAAAGGGAAGGGTATAACTGATATTGCAATATCATCAAGGGGTGCAAAAAAGATAAAAACCCTTAAAAACAACTTTTGAAGGACGTAAAATAAAATTTAGAGTTTTAGACGGAAGTTTTCTAATATTTATCATAAAGAAATTGAAAAAAAAGAGTACAATTACATAAAAATCTATACTTAACTATGCACCTAGTTTGTAGTGCATGAACTTCAAAAGGTTGTGGTGCTAAGATTTGTTTCCATTTAGTTCAGGGTTGAATGAATTTAGTAGAGATGTTATCTTTCTAGTTTTAAATCACATCAGCTCCAAACTATGTGTAAACAAAGATAAATGATTGTATAGTTACCGTTTGAAAGTTTGATTGTATACTTGATGATTTTTTTTCAATTTATTCAAACGTAATACAAAGGATATGTAGCCAAAGTTAGGATGAGCAATGAGCCAGGTCGATCCGGTTCAGCCGAGCTTGAGATTCGGATCAGCACCAGCACCAGCTCAAAACTAAAATGATTCATGCATGGACTAAATATATAGGATCATAGTTTTCGGTCGGGTACATGTTAGGGTTGACCCATCGGCTTGGTTCAAAATCCTTATAAATAGTTTTAAATAATGATATATAATATATGTTGAGTGATGTATATTTATATTTTTCGCGCAATAAACTCTTGTGAGTATTTCGATCTTAATCCATTCTTGAAAGTGTCTAGTCAATGTGAAGATAATATATCGTGCTCAATGGAACTCCAGTTCAAGAGGCTTAACCTATAACAAATAAATAGATTGTGGTATAACACTTTCTTAAGACCATCAATGAGATACTAATAATATGGCGTTTGACCTTTTCATGTAACAATATAAATTAAGAGTATATCTCGAGATATGCCTTGAAGACTCAACCAATTTATAATATGAATACATTCTGTAATAGGATCACTATATGGATTTTTAAGATCAGATTAGGATATGTTTGTAAGCATATAAATAAATATGTTAAGGTCAGACATGAGTTAATATAAGAGTCTCATTCCGAGAGCGCATTGCTTTTGCCTCCTAGAGTTTATATATCCTAGTTTTCATCATAGTGAAATCTCTCTTTTCCTATATTTTTTCCCACTACATCGGTGGGAATTTTTCACATAAATAGTATGTTCTCTGTGGATTCTTTGATTGTACTTTGCCTACAAATTGATAACAAAGTCATTCAATCAGTGATTCTTTGAGTTGTGTCGAGGGTTCCGTGTAAATTTGTCTAGGGGTTACGCTTTCCATCGACACCTCCCACAACGTATCATCTTGTGATCCATTATGGTACCCATGATGATGACAAAGTTCGATGACAACGTCAACTATGTTTGTGGAAGGTTAAGATGGACTTGATCCTCATCCAACAAGGCCTCGCAAAGGCGATGAGACGTGAATATGAGAAGGAATATATTATTGCAGAGATTTGGGCAAGCATACAACTTTTGTAATGTCCCATGCTTAGTTCTCCCAGATCGTTATCGAGGAAAAGTGACCCTGACAATTGTTGGATTCAGGACCAAGTCGACTCATTGAGAACCACCCAAAATTCTTAAACTCAAATTGTGAAGTAGTAATCATCTCGACGTATAACCCACTCTCACACTTCGTGAAAGAAGCTCTTGGCCAAGTCATGAAGGGGATCTCCACAATGGTTATGTGGTTGAAGCTTGAGAGCTAATACTTGACGAATACCCTCGCCAACTTCCTATATCTAAAGTAACACCACCTTTTGCTTTGTATGACCGGTGATAAATTTATAAAATCTCATTTTGATGTCTTTAGTTCCATCACCTTTGAGTTGGAAATATTGAAGATGAAGATCATGCATTGTTGTTGTTATGTTCGTTACCACCTTCATATATGCACTTCAGAGAGACCCTGGTTAACATGGAGGAGGAAATCACATTAGATGATGTGAAATTGTCTCTTCACTCAAAGGAGTTGCTGGACTGCGAATTAACATGCCATTTTATCAAGCAACAAGAAGTCTGAGGTGCTTCATGCGAAGAGAAATGCATGTATACAAGAAGTTTGGGACATCGGTTCTTATTCCTCTACCACGTGGATAAATGATGATTTGTTGTAACTAGACTTACAAAATGAAAGAAGGTATCTTTTGAGACGTCGAAGCGAGATACAAGGCATCACTAGTTACTAAAGGATTTATCCATGTGGAGGGTATTGACTAGCATTATATTTTCTCACTTGTGGAAGAGCACACCTCCATTTGAGTCCGTCTAACAATGGTTGCCGGAAACGACTTGAAGTTGGAGTAACTATATGTGAAGACGTATGTCTTGCATGGAGAACTTGAAAAGCATATATATGTGCATCCACCTGAAGGCTTTGAAGTGTAGGCATGCTTCTATAAGAAATCTCTTTATGGATTGAAGTAAAAACCCTAAGACAATAGTACAAATACTTCAACTCATTCGTGCTTGCATATTATTTTATCATGAGTCATTATAATGTTTATGTCTATCTTAGACACCTTATTGATGGTTCCTTCATTTCTTATGTTGCTTTATGTTTTTGATATGTTGATAGCATACAGAAACAAGTCTGAGATGGATAGATTGAAGGCATTACCTTATTGAATGTTCGATATGAAGGATCTTGGTATAGCCAAGAATATACTTGTCATGGAGATACACATATATCATGAGGTTGGAAAGCTATGCTTGAGCCAGAAGAGCTATATGAAGAAGGTCCAGGAGCATTTTCGCAAACAAATGACTAATTCTCATTTAAGTTGTTTGTAGAGTTGTCTCCACGTGCAGAGGATGAGCACGAGTGTATGTCATGCGTTCCTTACACTGGTTCGATTGAGAGTATGATATATGCCATGATATACAATCACCCAAACATTGTACAGTCAGCTAGTGTTGTGGGAAGATACATGTCAAATTCAAGAAAAGGGTATTGGCTTGCTTTAAAGCAGATTCTGAGATACTTGTGAGGTATCGTTGGGTTCTATCTTGAGTTTGGGAGAAGTAAGGGTGTATTAGTTGGCTTTGCCAATGATGATTATGACAAGAGAAGATCCGTGAAAGGCTATGTAGTCACTATTGGTAGATGTGCACCTTCATGAAAGTAGCTTTGATGGACATTGTAGACTTATATATCATGGAAGCATAATACAGGGCGATAACCAAAGGAATCAAGGAAGCGAATTGGTTGACAAAATTATTTGACGGGTTCAACCCCGGTCAGACAATTGTTGTCATCTACTACAATAGTCCGAGCGTTATACATTTGATGAAGTACCAATACACCTTGAAAGAACAGAGCACATTGATATTCGCTACCACTTCATCTGAGAAGTAGTCATAGATGGCAACATTCAGATGAAGAATTTAGTTCGTCACAACAAACAAACCAGAAGATACGATGAACAAGCTAATTCCACCAACCAAATTCATATCCTACGAATTTGGTTGGTCTTTCTAAGGTGCAAGTGCCGTGTTTGGTAAAGAGAGAGTTTTTCTTCTATTTCCATGTGGATTTTAAGATAAGGTGAATATTTTTTGAAATATGCATTGAAGACTCAATCCATTTATGATCTGATACATTCCGTAAATAGATCTTGGTACGGATTTTTAGGATTCAATTAGGATCAGTTTATCAAATACCCCTATATATACATACTTTACGATAAGGCGTTGGATAATACGAGAGTCTTGTTCCAGAAGAGCACTTCCTCTTAGGGTTTGTGTAATGTATCCTAGTTTTGATCATAGTGAAACATCTCTTCGCCTATGGTATTTTCCCCACTATAGAGGTGGGGGTTTTCAACGTAAATCGTGTGTTCTTCGAGGATTGCTCGATCGTTTGCGTGCTTGCATGGATTGCTCATCTAGTGTATAAGTTGATGGTATTGACATTAACAGATGAATTTAAGAGAGTACGAGTTTTTTTAGAGAAGATCGCAGAGTATTGTTGATGGACATATATAAATAATCTAGGTAGGCCGGATCTTTGCATGTCCCACTAACTTCGGTTCAGGCGTAGATTGGAAGTGATTTTTTTTAAAGATTTTCTAGGTCTTAACCTGACTCAACACCTACAATTAGGGTGAGGCATTGGATTGGGTCGACCCGAATCCGACCCTGACTCAACCCTTAAAAGTTCGGACCCGGCCCAAATCTGATGTACAAATGAGTCGGATCCGAGCCCTCATATTTCAAAAATATTCTGCTCGGGTCGGGCCTGACCCGAACCCGAAGTACAAATGGGTCGGGCCTGATACCTCGGATTTCAAAAATCATATTAGAACCAAATTAGGGGGCATGGATTTATAGTCACACTACATCCAATATTTCCTTCCTCCATGAATAGTAATATTATATCATAACTATACATCCAATATTCATGTGTTATAAATGAATTATGTCATAACAATAAATTGGAATTGAAGTGCAACTTCATGGAATCAAAAATGGGTGCGGGTTGAGCCCGGTCCGAATCAGAGCCTAATCCCGCGGGCCTCAGGTCGGACCTAGGTCCTCGATTTGCTAAAAAAATCGAGCTTCGACCCGGCCAAGACCCATGGAAAATTGATGAGCTCGAGCATGACTTTCTTGAGTTGAGTCGGATCGAGCCCAATGCTCCACCCTACCTTCAATGTTAAATAAGTTTCAACTCGAGTCCATGCTCGCTATGATTTCTTAACTAGAGGAGTGAATGTTGTTCGACTGTGTGCGTATTTTTCATGCTACGTTGTCGTTTAGAAGGGGAGTTTGTTACGTATCCAATGATCTAATCCATAATTTTCAAAGAGATTTTTTTTAAAAAAAAGAGGAAGTGCAAATATATTCTGCGTCATCTCTACCAGATGAACCTAAGAAGACATTTTTTTCAAATTGGAATACCCATAAACCAATTTGTAAGCACTTGGCCACGTTAATACGAATAATTGCATCTAAAAGCATTGCCTCAAATTTCATCGGTGAAATTTGTTCGAATTTCGGTCGAATATTGAGTTCGAAATAGTTGAAATGATCGAAATATGATGAGGATTTGGTACCAAAAATAATCGAAATGATCGAAATTTCAGTCAAAATTCGACCGAAATAATCAATTTTCGAAATTAGATCGAAATTTCGTTTCGATCAATTACCGAAATGGTGACCGAAACATGCATTTAAAACCTGGCATAAAAGTCAAACGAATTTGATGGACTTCTCCTCTCTCTCTCTCCCTTTCAAAATAAGTAGAATTCGGCCAAAAAAATCTATCTATAGTTGTAGCGACATCGGCAATATATGCCTCGAAGGAAAATGAGGAGGTGGATTTAGTCAACGTAGGGACCCATATGATGCGACTAGTAATCTAATTGATATTGGACCAATTATTATTCTCTATCAAGTGGCCGTATTAATATATTCAAAGTGTTGACTGTAGAAGTGGTACACATCAGATAGAAATGAAAATGGATCGGATATGTCTATTTCTATATCTATATATGTATTCATTTAATCTCTATCAAATACGAATACAGATACGGATATGATTCGGATATACATTAAGGAAATCATATCCTTAACAATATAGACATAAACTCGAATCGTATATTTATCGAATGAAGCATTAACATCATTAATCTCTTATCTTACCACATATATTCCTTATCCCTCCTCCGAACAAACTCGTCCTCGTGTTGATTCATGAGCTGATTAATAAGCCAGCTCGAGCTTACTTTTTTTTAAATTGATGAAAATATAAGTAAATTCCTTTACGTGGGTAATTTATTGAGAAATACATGGGTTCTTTTTGGAACATCTTCGATGGGTCCCTATGATTCATGCTATCGTATAAGTTCCTACTACTAGTCCCGTGGGAAATGGGGACTGAGCTGAGACTTATGATACACGACACGAAAACAAACCACGAGATCCTTCCCTTGTCTTTGTTACTTAGGTTTTCTCATACGTCTCGTATGAAATAATCGCATACCACAAGCATGCAACCAATGACGGGCACATTAAACCAATACGTCACGTAGCTTCATATCAAAGTCCCAATCTTATGTGTCTCTGTCGTCCCAATCTTCTGTTCAGACTCTTCAAGTCGAGGCTTCAGTAAAGGCTATATCGGTATCGGTATCGGTACCATGTCTATACGATATATCTACGACATATCGTCAATATCGAACCGTGTTTGTGAATAGAATAGTTTTGTTAGATCAGATATCGACTATATCGGCGATATATAAGTCACTTATCGATATCGATATATCGCCGGTATATCGAGATGTGGCATATGGGCTTTACAAAGACTGGATAAGATTTGCTAATTCGAAGAATAGTAATTGAAGTCAAGGTAACGCATTCCGTCAGAGACTGGGGATAATATTTCAATATGTTTGACTTCTCTTGTTGGATAGATATGTACGTGTATTCTGAAAAATATATATGATGGGAATCCGTTGATTGGTCAAACATATAATTAATATCAGAGCATTGGCATTCGCCCACTGGAATGTGGCAGATGTGGCGTTGCCATTTATATCTGCAATGTGAATTTATTTAGCATGAAACTTTGACGTAAAATTTATTATATGTAGTTGAAGTGTCATGACAGGAAACAATACGAACGTGTGGGACGATAAGATTGTATAGCACAGTACCCAAGAAAATTATTTTTATATATCGATAAGAATGGTCAAGAACAAGGTGCCATGGCTAATTTACACCATCTTACCTATAGATTAGCAAAGAACAAAAAAAGCTTCAATTGCATTGGCGCTCTCAACAAGAGAAGAAAGCTATTAAAAACAAAATTAATTGCACATCATGTGATATGGCGAGAGCCTCCATGAAAGACTATAATGTCCGTACGTAAATTCATAAATCTAAACAAAAATCACTTCAAGCAGAAAAGTTGTATGAGGAGATCTTCAATGTTGGAATCAGTGATCCTTGTTATAAATAAATCTGGAAGGTCTCACCTAGGGTAGTCACCGCGTGAAAACTGACCTAAGGTAACAAATAATTTAATATTCGTTAGCCTATCTTTCCTAGTTAAATATATAATAATGAATATTATTCTTTGTTTACCTCTTTAAATTCGTAACGGATAATAATACATGTTGTTATATTCCTCGTAACGAATCATGTAACAACGGTTATTCATTGGCTTTTCTTCTAATAGTTGATAAATTTAGCAACAACCAATATGAAATTTAACAAATAAATTAATAGAAAAATCATCATTATATAAAAAATTAAGAATGGATACGATATATGTTACTAATTATAAGTACAAAAAAAGACTCGACAACAAATAATATTCATTGTTATATCTTTAACATCGAAATATATATAGCAACGAATATTCAAACTATTCATCATCTTAGATCCAATTTCTTGTAGCGAGCTTGCTTTCACTAGCTACTATTTAGGGGCAAACTACTCACTCAATCGGCTCTAAAAAGAAAAGATTTTGAGATCGATTGGCTACTATGCAAGGAGGGTAAGGAATCACTTAAACACCTTTTGGGAGATTGCACTTATTGTTATTAACTTTTACTTGTGATTAATAAAGAAGCTTCGCCATGGATACAACATATTTGGCTAACTCCTGCTTATGTATATTTGGCTAAATATTATCATCGTTGATTTTTTTCCGGTCAGTTGTAATGTCACTACAAGAAATTGGGCTTAAGACAACGAATAATCTCAATATTGATTGTCATATTTTCCAATGTTAAAGATATAACAATGAATATTATTCGTTGCCAAATAATCTTTTGTACTTATAATTAGCAACGAATGTCATGTTCGTTGTTAAAAGTTCATATAACGATGATTTTTTCATTGACTTATTCGTTAAAATTCATACTTAGCATTGCTAAATTTAACAACGATTAGAAGAAAAAGTCAGCAAATAATCGTTGTTATATGATTCGTTGCGAGGAACATATCACTATTCATTGTGAATTCAAAGAAGTGAGCGATGGATAATATTCGTTGTTATATATTTAATTACGGAAGATATGGCAATGAATATTAATTTTTTATTGTTTTAGATCAATTTTCTTGTAGTATGTAGGACTGAACTCGTATCCCATCATTTTATTTCTTGTTGGCTAGAATGTGGGCTAGGTCTACTATCCGCTTTTACTTGATGACGAATACATTTGTTGCATATTGCTTTAAAAATAACCAAAAAAAGGCGGAAGGTAATTAAAATTTCAGTATTGGTGCCATATCTTTCATACTAAAATAAATAACAATGGTGATTATTTGTTCCTTGATTTTTAAAATTCACACAACGAACATCGATTGTAATATTTCTAGCAATGAATCATAGAACAACGCTCATCATTGATTTCTTCTCCTTAGCAATGGCCGATCCAAGTTTTAAAGAATAAGTCCATGAAATAGTCATTTATATATGAACATTTAGCTAAGAATATTACTTTTGTTGTTATTTACAAGAGCAAACACTAAATTTGTAATAAATAATATTCATTGCTATATATTTAACATCAAAGATATGACAACGAATACCATTTTTGATCATAGGCTAATTTTGTCATAGTGAAGTAAAAAAAACTATTGATAAAAAAATAGTTCTTAGTATCAGTTATGGAAGAGTACTTGATGTCAACTATGAAAGAAATGGAGAGTCGATTTATAATTTTGATATCACTATATTGTTCCTCCTTATATTTGTTTTATTTGAGATATTGGCAGTCATGTAGTTGTGTTGCTACCTAAGATTATAGATAGAGAGAATTGTGTCCGCTACCCTGACCAATCACAAGACCATTAATCAGAATGATGTGTCCCAGGCTCGGAGGCGAGTTTCGAGCTCGAGATGGAGTCGTTCACTAGTTCGGGTATGCTTTAGTTGGGACGGGTTTTTTTGGCAAAGAAGGAGATACAAGTGAGTTCATCTTCGAGCGAAGGACGTTGTCAGTTCCTATGCGTTGCTACTATATATTGGATTAGGGATGGGTCTCTTCGGTTAAAGATGGCTTGGCTCAAGGTTTAATAAAATTTATGAGCCATCGGTCGGATCGAGCTTCGGAAATTTTCTTCCGCTTCGTCCACAACTCGGTACCCGCTCGTCTAATATGGACTCGAGCACGGGTTGGGTCGGCCCATTATGATAAATTTGGGTGGGAACATGGAGAAGTAAAATGTGATTAGATGTACATATGCTATTGTGCAACATTGAGGATGAATGGATAATGATTATTGATATATGAAGCATTGATATAAAATTAACGATCAACAATTAAAATAGAGTGTATTATATGAGATACACAGGAGGAACAGTAAGGGAAGTGATACCCATCATGTAATGAGAAAAGTAATAGTACGATGAGGATAATGAGAATATATTAACCACTAGTTTGTTCTAAAAGAAGAGAATGGACAATTATGTATATGTCTGTTGTAAAGATTATGGGAATATACAAAATTGCACTCTAATAATTTAGGATCATGTATATTAAATTGGACATTTTATTGGACCCTTATTGAGTCGGGGTGGTAAGGTTTTTAACGGATTTGAGTCAAGATCGGCCCAAATCCAACACATTTATTTAATGGGTTAAATTGTTGACCCGAGCCCGACCCGATATAAAAATGTATCGGATTTCGGGTGGACTCGTGAGCCGACCAAACCCAATGTTCATCCCTATGTTAGATATGATATGATTGCATATGCTTTGACTTAATATATTGACAAAAATTCTTTGGAGGCCATTTTAAATGCTGTATAAACTTAACGCGTTTTGATATTTTCAGGCGAACCGCATTTCGCAGAAATATCGTGATTGTTGTTATATTTCTAGCAATGAAGTATATAACAACGATTGTTAATTGAATTCTAATCAGTCATTGCAAAATCAGCAACGTCTAGTACGAATCTTGCCCAAACACAACACGTTGACGGTCGGTGATCGGCAAGTAGACCGGATTTATTCTATCACTGACCTGTTTTCAAGACAGCTCCAGTCAGGTGACTGGATCTTAAGACAATGCTGAGCATCAAATGCCGCTGACCAAGGAATAAAACTAAGGCAATCCATGACAGTGCACTCTGAAACACGAGCTCGGCTGAGGCCAAGGAGGGCATGTTTGTGAAGGCTTTTCACCGCCGCGGGAAAGGTCCGGTGCAGGCATGGAATCGTTAACCATCTACTTGGTATATATGGATAGCTGCGGGAGAGAGCGTCTACTGACAGAATTCATAACTCCAAGACCAGAACAGCTATGCTTTTCAATCTGTAAAACGAACCTAATGATCAAAATGCATTCACAAGAATAATAGTAGAGTAGCTACAAAGAGAGTCGAGGAATATTTGCTACAAGAAACAATACTATATACAGGACGGACATCAAACAAACACAAGCAATGCTTGAGGCACATAGCTCAGTTTCTACAATTAAAACCTGCACAAGGGCCTACAAACAGCATCAATCTACACAGCATATCAATGTGCAAACCTTATGACTCTTCAATTTACTATATGGCACACAATGGAGGTTGCGATAATAATTATGATTATTGCTTGAAGCTTATTTTTTTGTTGGGAGAGATCTAGCTGATGTGGAACTCTCCACTTTCATGAACTTCCTTGACCCTCTTATCGTATTCATCTTCTTCCTCCTCCTCTTCAGGTGGCTCTTCAGCTTGCTTTGCGTCTTTTGGCTCTTCGTCATCGTCGTCGTCATCCTCTTCTACCCATCCAAAGTATGGACCAGACCTAGCCTTGGGAGGCACTGTTTTTGCCTCGGAGACTATCTTCATAATATCTTCCACGTTTTGAAGGGAATGTGTTGAAGGACCACCATCCCTCCGGTAGTAAACTGCTTGAGCCGTCTCAGTGAGCTCCCTGGGTAAGTTCTTCAGGAACCATGGATGGCTTTTTATTTCTTTGATTGTTATCCTCTATCAAAACAAAGCACTTCATCATAAGTTATGTGGGATTTGGATCGAGAATACATATTATTGCACCCAAAAAGTTCTCCACTTCAGATTTACAGGCAATTAGAAATTTAGAATCATGGGGGTGGAGAGATGCTAGTGAGCACTGCTTTAACGTTTCCATGTCGAGACGCATGTACATCTCAAATCCTTTTTATGCTAAGAGAAGCCATTACATTATCAAACTAAATTTATTATCAAAACTTGGTTATTCCTAGTTGTATCAATGCACTAGCATGATGTATGCCAATCAAATTTCCACCATTCCCCTCGCTTAATATGAATGTAATTATTTTATGTATGCATTCAGAAACTCCTCGGAGTGGGCAAACATTTAAACAAAAACGGAGAAAATAGAAATGGGTTAACCCAGCAATATTTTCGACATATTTCTTCTTTTTTCGAAATAAAGAATTACTGTGGATGCCCAGCGGTCTTTTCAAATTATTTAGCTCAAGTTCTGTAAAGAGAAGTGGTGTCGGCGAGCATACCCTGGCAGGATTGGAGACAAAAATCCGTGCAATAAGTTGCCTGCAATCTTGGCTTACGTGGACATAATCTGGTATCTTATATTGGACAGACATTATCCGCTGTAACACAGGAAATCTATCAGAGTGGTGAAGTAATAAAATCAAAATATATAAAACAGAAACAAAGAAAAAAGAGAATGAGATATATCTGCGACGCTACCCCTATAGTTTTCCGGAAGTTTTTAGGATCGTCAGGGTCTTCAAATGGGTAGGCCCCCACAAGCATCACATAGAGAGTCACTCCGCAAGACCAGACATCTGCTGTCTGCGAACGCACAACAAGAAAGGACATTAAGACAGGCACTGAGCTTTGAAAAAAATGAATGCCAGGATCTACTAACTAACCAAAAAACAATCGGCTCAAATTCTTAAAAATGTTCCCCACTGTACACCTGCTAGGCAGGCAAACTATCTCATCAAATGAGAAAGATGCCCTAGAGTGTCACAACCTCATTTCGCCCATCATGACATCCATGATGCCTATATTCAGATTTAGCAGATTAACGCCTTGAATCAGGATACTGTGAGATTCGAAAGTATGAAAGACAGTTCTATTCGACTCAAAACTGCTGCCAGAACAATGTTCGCTGGTTAGGAACGACACAATAACATCAACCCAGACTTTCCCATTGGTTAAGAACAACAAAGAGGATGGTAAAGCTGTTTATATCTTGCAACATTATGTCCAACGTTCAACAAATTTGTATGACGTTTTAGGATAAACAACTGCTTGCAAACCAAAGGAAAAGGTTTCAGAATTGCTCCGCACTAAAGAAAGTTCATGATCACCAGTCATTAAGCTCAAGATTGGGACATTACATCAAGAGCACTGAAGGAATATACTTGAGATTAGGATCGGTATATAGAGGGCAGCAGTATAAGATGGAGATTTCCATTAAGCACTGAGCCCAACATAGACTCTACTACTATTTTGCAGACCTCGTCCCAAAATGTAATAATTATGCTTACTCAACTTCCTTACGAGAAAACTCTCAAACCTGAGAAGGCAACGACATGGGAAAGGAAATTGCCACGTATGGGATGGACAATCACTTGGTATATATAGTCATATCAAAATTGCCACATCCTTCTAAGCATTAAGTGGCAAGGTGAGTGAATAGTAAGCTGCTCTAGCTGGGCTTTATGTCAAGGAACTACTGATTTTGGAAACAGAAGAGGGTTTGCTGCCGCTCTCTCCACCAGCATCTTCCTCTTATTTACACACCAACCCCCACTCCAAGATTCAAGTTTAGGCCAACTTCATTACTAAAGCAGATGAAATTGAAGAAAATGTAAACTGAATTCATGGCAACACATGGAAGTCAATCAATATTCAGAGATAGGAGGTTCACAAGGATGACGTCATGGTCAAGGACAGAGGGTTTTTCACGCCACACCAACTTTACAATGAGTAGACTGAAGGAAGGTGGCCACACGGCAGGTTGCTGATCTCTTGACCATGGAAAAGCAAGCAAATATTACCCTTGTAGTTATGAGGGAAGAGGTAAAGAGTACTTCAGCCACTCTCACACAGGAGAGTTTACTGGTCTAAATCGCCTTGTGTTTTTCGAATCAAAGCTTCAAGATTTGACAAGAAAATGGCATCAAATACTGATATCAATCTTTATCTTGTCTAACCAAGTCTAGAATTGAAAGCACACACATATTGCGGATTGATTGATGAAAAACATGGAAATGGCTTCAAAGACGAGTTAGTTAGAATTACGATCACCATGGCTCTTGAATTAGTAATTAGGGTAGAATTAAATACTTATTAGATATATGGAGTATACAGGGATTTTTCTAGATATTGTATTTCTTTCTCATGAAAAGGAGTCCTTATATAAAGAATAGGGACAATTACAGGGAACCCCTTAGGCTTAGGGTTAAACCAAAAAGGAATAAACAGAAGATACAAGCTATTGGAAATAAGCCTTCATACACTCCCTCAAGCTGGAGGATAAATGTCCATCATGCTCGGATTGGAGATGCATTCGGTGAATGGAGAACGCTCAAGACTTTTGTGAAGACATCAGCTAGAAGACATCAGCTATCTGCCTTTCAGAGCTAACTGGTTCAGTTTTGATAAAACCTTTTTGAATCCATGTTCCGAGTGTAATGACAATATACTTCCACATGTGTAATGCGTTCATGGAACACTGAATTGTTTGCAATAAACATAGTTGTTGAATTATCACAGATTGTTAGAAATATTCAATGTTTACTATGATTGTGACCCAAAAGGGTATTCATGTAACTTCTCTTCTCGACTCCCTAGGGTTTCCCCTCTATATAAGAAACCCTAGGGTACTGGAATATATATATATATATATATATAGAGAGAGAGAGAGAGAGAGGAGTGATCCTATGAGAGTCAAAACCTGTGAGAGCATGAGAGCATGCATTCTGGACCACATGATCCAAGCAGGAGAGAGAAGACCAGGAGAGAGAAAACAGAATCATGTGGTCCAGAATGCATGCTCTCATGCTCTCACATTTTTTTGCTCTCATAGGATCACTCCTCTATATATATATATATATATATATATATATATATAAGTTCTCTCATTTCCTTTCTCTAAATGGTATCAGAGCAACTGTCCTGGACAGGAGCTCATGCCCTAGATCTCGACGCAACCAGCCATCCTTTCTCGTGCCCTAGGGTACTGGAATACCCTGGCTTGTTCCTCCCACCCAATCAATGCCGTCGCATGTCTTCTGTGGAACCTCCTGTTGGCACCGTCTGCAGCTATTGCCTTCTGCGCCTCCGCCTGAGCGAAACCTCTTGTTGGCAATGTATGCACCGATCGTATACGGGTTCTTATGATGCTGCTAATGGCGACCAACATACCTCTTAAGTTTCTAATATCTCTGTTGTTGTTGGAATTGTATCTTCTGCTGCTACCTCCTGCTACTACCTTCACCATAGGGCTGCGGAGCTACTGCCACCGGAGCCTGGTTTACTGCCGGCACCCTCTGTTGCGCAGTACTAGTCATGTTGGCATGTTCTTCCTTGAAACTGTGCTAGTTGATTAACAATAGGGGTATTCGAGGTAACCACTTATGAATGTGTTACCAAGTATTTTCTTAAGTGCATGGTTTGGAGGTGTCTAACCCTCCCAAGAGATCGTTAGAGGTGTCTATCCCTCTCCTAAGTTCACAAAAGTTCACTAAAAAATTCCCCTAACTTTTGTTCAACCATGGGATCCAACACCAATGACGCCAAGCCATTGGCTACTACTAGCAATGTGATGGCCCAGGGAACCACAATTAAATTCAAGAGTACTGATAGTTATATCCATTGGTCTCACGCGTTCAAAGTCTTTGTAGGAGGACAACGCAAGATCTCTCTTCTTACAAAAGATCACGTTAAAAGAAACTGATAAGGACTATGATACTTGGTTCAGGGATAATTGCATGGTCATGCATGGATGACCAATAGTGTAGCCGAAACTTACTAGCAGAAAACTACAAAGTCTCGTCTTACATAAATCTATATGCGAATGTAATCTGCATCACAGGGTGATTCTACTCTTGTTGAGTACTATCGTCATCTATCCGGGTTCAATGAGGAACTTGCTATTTTTCAGCCAGCCTGTTGCACCAAACAAGTTATTGAACGTTATGAATGGCAAGTATACATGTTTCTTGCTGGACTACATTCTCTCTCGCTATCAACATGTTAAGGAACAATTTCTTATTGCCAATACACTGCCTACTCTCAAGGTGGCTTTTGGCCGCCTATAGGAGATTGAGGCGACCATTGGCCATAACACTACTCTACACTCGACAGAGAACTCAGCCTTTTCTGCCCATTCCAGCCATGGTGGTCGGCAGAATACTCGTGGTGGACACATGCATGATGGCAGCCGAGGTCGTGGTTGTGGGAGAGAACCGTTCCAGGGATGTGGTCATGATACTATATACCCCCTTGGACTCACTGTCAGAGAACCAACCATCATCTAGACCGTTGCTAGGAGAAATATGGCTATCCTCGTGCTCTTGTTGCCACCCCTGAGGATCACACTACTAGATCAGATTTACATACAGAACATTCACGATCGAATCAAACTGTACAACTCTCAACCTCTGATTATTCAAAGCTAACGCAGTTGTTACATGCCTCTAGTGCTTCTTCCAGTGGGAGCACACCTACAGCACACTTGGCTACCACATTAGGTATTGTAGTCAACTCTATCACCAATTCAGCCCCCACATGGATCATTTACTCTAGCGCATCCACTCATCTCACTGGTGAAGGTAGCACACTTCTCTCTACCTTCTTCCATAGTAAAATCAGTATGCGTGCCCAATGGAGCTCATTCTCCAATTACCTCAGTTGGGACTGTGGAATTCTCCTCCAAACTTTGTGTCACCGGAGTTCATTGTGCTCCGGATTTTCCGTCAAGCTTACTCTCTATTCACAAATTATGTATTAAAATGATCTGTCAAGTAATTTTTTATGCTTCTCATTGCTATATTCAGAACATCCGGACAATGCACATCTTTGGTGGGGGATATGAGAGGAATGATCTCTACTACCTGGATATCTCCATTGACTCCTCTTTTGCTGGCACTTCTTCTGTCTCCTCTGACACTTCTTCTGTCTTCTCTGGCACCTATGACTTGGGTACCATTCCACTAAGGCTTTGGCGATGATGTTCCCTGAATTGACCACTCTGAAACCCTTTGAGTGTGAAGTGTGCCAGTTCGGAAAACATCATCGATCTTCTTTTCCTTCACGAATTGAGTCACATCAGTTTACTGTTATTTCTTTAGTTCATTGTGATATCTGGGGACCATGTCCGGTTCGGTCTGGTCTATTAGAGGACAGAAATATTTTGTGGTTTTTGTGGATGACTATAGCAGGCGCTCTTAGGTTTACCTAATAAAAGAATGATCAAAGATTAATTTCATCATTAAAACCTTTTTCAGTATGTCAAAACTACCTTCCAGGCATGTATTCAAGTTTTACGAACCGACAATGCTCTTAAATTTACCCAAATAGATTTTGCTACTTTCTTTACTTCTTAGGGAACCACTCACCAAACTTCATGCCCGTATACCTCTCAATAAAATGGGGTAGCTGAGAGAGAACTTAGACATCTATTGAATATTTCTTGATCTCTGCTTTCCCATATGAAGGTCCATAAGAACTACTGGGGGATGCCACCCTCACTGATGTCTATCTTGTAAATAGAGTTCCATCGTCTATTCTCATGGGAGGAACCCCCTTTTCCATCATCCATCCAAATAAGTCTCTTTTTTCTCTACCTCTTCGAGTCTTTGGTTGTATGGCCTTTGTGCACAACTTTCATAGTGCGGACAAACTATCCCCACGTGCTATAAAATGCATCTTTCTTGGATATTCTAGATCTCAAAAGGGGTATAGGTGCTATGATCATGTTGGTCATCTATACTATGTCTCTGACGATGTCACTTTTTTTAAAAGATCGGTATTTCACAATCTGTCAGTGCTATACAACTGGAATTGCCACCACCTCCTATTGTCTACAAAAGGAAACACCAAATTCATCCTACTAACGTTACATGTCCCTTGTATACAGGAAGAAAGGCCCTCCAATGAACCCACCAATGCTGCTCTGAATGCCACAAGTGAGCTACCTATAGCACTCAGAAGAACCAAAAGGCAGTGTATCCTGTATCTGGTTTCCTCGTTTACATCTACTGACAGTCTCTCTAGTTATGATCGTCGCTTTGCAGATACACTGATGGTTAGGGTTATCCCTCATGATCATAACAATGCTTTACATGATCATTGCTGGGAAAAGGCCATCGATGAGGAAATGGAGGCTCTTATATCCCGAGGCACCTGGGATCTTGTGCCATGTCCATCCGATATGAAACCGGTTGCTTGCAGATGGGTCTTCTCGACAAAATAGCCTCCTGATGGTACCATTGATAGACTCAAGGCAAGAGTCGTCGTTAAGGGTTTCACACAAACCTACGGGGTTGATTACTTTGAAACCTTCTCGCTTGTAACTTGGCTATGTTCAGTTCGGACGATTTTATCAATTGTTGTCAACATGCAATGGCCAATTTTTCAGCTTGATGTCAAAAATGCCTTTCTCTATGGTGATCTTCAAGAAGTCTGCATGATGCAACCTCCTGGTTACTCTGTTGAGGGGGAGTAAATTTGTCATCTCCGCGAAGTCATATATGGCCTGGAGTAGAGCCCTCGAGCCTGGTTTGATACTCTCTACGGAGGTTAGTTCTATTGGTTTTTGCAAGATGACCTTAGATTACTCTGTTTTTATCAGACGATGATCTACTGGTACTGTGGTTTTAGCCATGTATGTTGATGATGTGGTAGTAACGGGTAATGACAAACAAGGAATTGAAAATACCAAGGCCTTCCTACAGAAAGAATTTATTACGAAATACCTTGGACAGATCAGATATTTTCTGGATATAGAGGCTATTCGCACTTGATGAATCGTCATCCGACTATGTTAATTAGATGTCGTATACGACAAGATACGAGTCAATCAAAAGCGAACGAAGATCTCCGCGAGGAATGACTCAGTTAAATATTATAACCCGGATAAGTCCAGGGTCAAACTCAGGGACACGATCTCTTGATGCGACTAATTAGGTCCTAATACCTAGGTTAAGTGATTCATTAAGTTATCTAGGTCAAGATGAGACACATCACGATGCGAGACATGACACATATGCAACAAAATGCATTTTTAGTTTGTTTTCATGCATGTTAATTAAAGATAGAATGCCACGTAATGAGATTAAATACCAACATGCATATGTACATACATAAACATGCCCCTAAATTAATAAGTAACTTAGCAATACATATGTAATTAATTTTAGGATTCAATGATGCATAAAATTGAGCAAAGTTACATAATGACATATATATTAATGAGATGAAAGAAATATATCTCTGATTAATTCAATGCATCAAATCAGAGATTAATCTATGTCAATATATAGAGATTTAAATAAGCTTCAAAACGACACTGAAATCACAAAGCTTACATGCTCAAGATATTAAAAAACATTTCACGAGCATAAATGAAAGAAAGACATAAAGAGAATATATACCAAATAGTCCAAGCATGGGTCCATTTGCAATTGAAATAAGCTGTAAGGGCTTAAATAAAATAGTCCAAAAGGATGCGGGGAGTTGTCTGCAAATATAACAAGCCAACAGGGTATGTGCGCAAATTAATCAGAGGCGCACTTGATGCACTCGTCGTTAGGACCTATTTGTGATTTTGAAGCACTCGCAGACTTCGGTTAATGTTTATCCGAGCCTTACGCATGACGCACGCGTCATGAGGCTCGGTACTCGGTTCGATCGTCTGTAGGGTTCGGGACCATGTGGCGGGCCCCGATGCTTCGGGACTAGCTCTGGTTCCGTCGAGGTTGGAGGCTGGGAGATTGAGGCTCGGAGCTCATCCAGGCTGTCTGATCTGGAGAATAGGACGGTATCTGCTCTTCTGGGCATCCTCGTCTCCTCTGCGTGCAAGTGCCATCCAACAACGCTCCGATGAGCGCATAATTGCTCCTCCCGTGATATGATGATGCTCTGGTGGTCCGACCACCTCCGCCGACGGATGATGAAGATGTTGGACGGACGATGAAGGGTCATCAAAGATCTGATCAAGGAACCCATGGTGTCCCACCGGACATCGTGCTCTAGAACAGAGCGAGTATCAGAGCTCCAACCATTGAAGAAAAGGGCTTGCAAAATGGGTTAGCTATAGCCGAAGCAGTGTGTGCAAGCGATCGGTGAGTGAGATGGAGGGTCAGGGAGTGAAAAAGGTAAGGATCCTAATGGGTTCTCCTCCAGGTAGCTGGAGAAGAAGGGGCGAGGTGATCGGAGGTTTTGAAGAAGGGAGGTGGCAACTGGAACCTCCCGCGAAGGTCAAGAACCCCCGGTGAAAGTCAGGGTACAATATGGATTGAGAGATGATGTGTGTGCAACGTAGGAAAAATTAAAGAAAACAAAAGAAAACAACTTAATTACCTGAAACCTTGAAGAATATCGTCGACAGTCGGAGGGCATGTGGCTTGAGTTGATCCTGCGATGGGCTCAGGTCGTCGCTCGAACTGGGCAGTCGCCCCGGGGAACTTGAACAGTCTTCATGAGCTGTTATAGCATGGCTGGAGGCCATGGGTCAATACCTGCGAGATTGGTTATCATTGTGCATTGTCTCCTCACTCCTTTGTCACAAGAGGAGGATGGTTGAGTCGCCATGCGTGAAATGGTGGACAACCAGTGCAGGCGATGGTGGAGGTGTATTTGAAGAGATGGAGGTGCGATTTCCAGGTGGGTGTCGTCTACGTTCAACCGCTCTTCCTTGACTGGAGGTTGGAGAAAAATGGAGGTTGGGTCAATGACATGGATGAGGGTAGTTAGGTCTTCGACGTGAGGTGGTCAGTTAGTGGAGAGGTTAGTCGAAGAGAGTGGGAAAAAGGGATGAATTGGGTGGTTACGTGATTCGCAACACCTGGGAGTTGAAGGTTGGGAGGTAGACGGCGTGTGTTGGATCGTTGGATCTCGCAATCCAGTGGTCAAGGATGAGGCGCGAGTGTGAGGTATGATTCGTTCTGATTTGAGTTGGTCAGACGGCAGGGAGACGGAGCGGGAAGGAGCAGCTCTGCTCGACTGATCAGAGTAGATCCAACGGAGGAGGATGGATGCAAGTGTAAAGAAGGGTCGGGCCATGTGAGTGGATGCGGTGCAACCATGTGGCCCAATAGGAAAAATAGAAAATGAAGAAGATATAGAAAAATCAAAATTAAATGTGTAAAGGTGTCAAATCAAAAAAGTGTTCAACATGAAAGTTGTAGATCTTTTCAAATCTACAATTTTCATGTAGAATCCAAAGTCAAAATACATCATTTATATATAGATATATTTTTGCAAGTACTTTTAAATAAATAAAAATACTTATTTTAATTTCTTTTGTGATTTTTTGTACTTTTGATTTATAAATAATGTCAAAATAAATTTATATACAATATTAATCTATTTTGATGGGATTTTTAATATCAACAAAGTACAGAAAATAAAGGACACAATAAGGTATTTATTTGTGTGCAATGATTAGGGTTAATTATATATAAGGGGTTAACTGTCAATCTGGTTTAACTATTGATGAATCTTGTTGGAATATTTAAGTTAGAGGGATAATAAATAATAATAATGATGAAGATGATAAATCATGGATTTATCAGCACCACAGATGGCCTATACTCATCTCAGTGGAGATATTGCATGGACATTCTGTTTGAGGCAAGTTTACCTGGCTTCAAGCCATTTGGCATACCAGCAAAGGCACGAAGACATATCTCATCTCCTGACCCTAAGTTTGAGGATCCTACCCGTTACAAGAGTCTAGTAGGTAAACTTTTATACCTCACAGTTACTAGACTAGACATTTCATATGGTGTTAGCAAAGCAAGTTAGCATATGGAAAAGCCGTGTCACAGCCATTGGCAAGAAGTTCTTCTCATGCTGCGGTACTTGAAAGGATCCCCAGGGTGTGGTCTCTTCTACAAAGCAAACGGTAACAGAAATATTATGAACCATGCAGACACAAATTATGCTAGCTTTCTAGAAGATCGTCGCTCTACTACTGGCTATGCAATGTTCGTTGGTGAGATACTTGTTACCTGGCGTAGCAAGAAACAGATTATGATGTCCCAATCTAGTGCAGAAGCTAGATATAGAGCAATGGCTCAAGCCACATGTGAGTCTTCCTGGCTTATAGCTTTCCTAGTTGAGATAGGATTCCCTACTACTTCTCATGTTCCGTTGTACTATTACAACAAGTTTGCTACTTATATCGTCATGAATTCGATCTTTCGTGAAACAACCAAACATATAGAGGTTGATTGTCATTTTCTTCGGGACATTATTCGACAAGGAAAGATCAATACCCCGCATATTTCCATTGATCTTCAATTAGCTGATATATTCATCAAGGTATTGTCAAAGAGAAGAGTTTCGTAGCTTGTATCCAAGTTGGGCATGATTGATAAATATGCTCCAACCTGAGGAGAGTGTTAGAAATATTTACTGTTTACTATTATTGTAACCCCAAATAGGTATTCATGTAACTTCTCTTCTCGACTCCCTAGGGTTTCTCTTTTATATAAGAAACCCTAGGGTATTGGAATATATAAGTTCTCTCATTTCCTTTCTCTATAATGACCATAGGACCCGAGTCAGACAAATGTATATCTTTCAAGACAAACATGATCCACATTAACACTATAGTAGCTTTGGCCATTGCTCTATACTCAGATTCGACATTTGACTGGGTTATAATAGCTTGATTCTTACTTCTCCAAGTAACGAGATTGCCATCAATATAAGTGCAGAAACCAGATGTGGATTTCTTATCAGTTGGGCATCCATCATAGTTAGCATCGTAGTCGAATAAGATCTCAAGAATTTGATTAAAAAATCCAAGGAATTGTCGACATGAGCCATGAATACTCCACATGAAAGCCAAAGACATTTTCATTTCAATAATAAAGTCTTTGATAACATGGCCAACTTCACTGTTAGATTTCATAAGAAAGACCTATGACACATGATTGAAATCATCCATTGCAACAAGATAAAAGGTGTCATGTGTGATCAGAAGCACGACTCGGACCCCAAACATCAAAATACAAAAGATTAAAGACATACTTAGATACATGACCAAGATGACTTGGAAATTATGCTTAGTGGTGTTTTCCAAGTTGCCAGTCTTTACACTAGAAAGACGCAGATGCGGGATATGTTGTAGAACATGTCTCATTTATTATAGAGGTAGATAACAAGGTGAAGATGCCACACAAAAGTAGACGATCCCCTATTACTAATAGACATATGGCCAGTATATGGAGATTGCATCAAGTGGTATACACCCCTTTGTTCACGACCACATCCAATCACTCGATCCGTCAGCATATCCTGAAAAGCGAGACACTAGATCGAAAATAACTCTGCAATTAAGCTCCTTAGTATATCTGAAAATATATAATAAGCTCATTGGAAAATCAAGAGCTAAGAGAACATTCTCCAGGCGAATATGTGGAGCTACTTGAATATCACCATGTCCTTTGATCGGTGAAGATCTCTCCTCTGCTACCAGAATGGATCAGTCCAATGGAACAACACATAGGGAAGTAAACTGATCTTTATTACCACGAATATGATAGGATGCAATAAAATCTACAAGCCACTCGAAGCGGTCATACAAATCATGGGACACACAAAGCATTGTGGAGACATAGTTGATGGATCAATGAAGGTTGCAGTTTCTCTAGCTGCGTGTGGGAACGGGTTGGTTGAGAAGAGCTCGGTGGTGTAAACACATGATGTTGATTGAGCCTCTATATCTGATTATCATATTCTGTTCTACTGATGGTACCATGATCATCAACTAGACTTGAAATATCTTGATGATCAACATGAGGTTTCCCATGTTTGTTCCAACAACGATCGTCTGAATGATCGGGTCTACCACAAAAGGTGCATTGGAGTCTATGACACCCTAATATATCACGGCCACACCCTCAACCCCGAACAAAGGTACCTCTTCCTCTAATGGATGAGGATATCATGGCAAAAGTGGTCTCAACTATGTGGGCAGGCAATGAGACAGGTAATCTACTCAATCTACTATACATTGCCTCCACGAAGGGAATCTCTAATGCAATAATCATCTGTGAGTGAGCAACTTCATAGCAAGGTTTTGGACGTGCTGAATGAATTCAGGGAAGGAAATAGAAGATTCGAGAAGATCAATCGGGCGCTTTTGTTCATGATGCCCAAGAGGGACACCCCTGTGCGGGTGGACTTTCGGCCTATTGCGCTTTCCAACATGATTTACCTCATTATTGCGAAGATCCTGGCGAATAGGTTCAAAGGGGTCCTGGACTCGGTGTTGCTTCAGGGTCAATTGACTTTCATCCTAAGGAGGCAGATGTCGGATGGTTTAGCGATGGCTTCAGAGATTTGCCTTGAGTGGCAACGATCAAAGACGAGAGGGGCCATATGGAAGATCGATTACGCGAAGGCTTATGACAGTGTCGACTGGAGATTCTTATAGTTGTCTCTGCAGAGGAGATGTTTTCCGGATTCGTGGGTGGATTGGATGAAAAGATGCGTCACTACCTCTTTCTACTCTATCTCGGTGAACGACAAGCCGGAGGGAGGTTTCTTCCAGCCGCAGCGTGGGGTGAGGCAGGGGTGCCCGTTGGCCCCTATGTTGTTTGTCCTCGTGGCGGATGCTTTGGGGTTCCTCTTCAGGCAGGCTACTACGGCGGGATGGTGTGAGGGGTTTCGTAGGGAGGACATCTCAATCCCTTTGTTACAGTATGCAGACGATACGATCCTCTTCCTGTGTGGCACTGAGGACCAAAATGTTAATGCGGTACAGCTGGCAGACATCTTTGGCAAGCTCTCTGGTTTGGAGATTACCAAGACTAAGTCGACGGTTATTACCTTTGGGATGAATGAGGCAGACCGATCCAGCATTGCGGAGTTAACTGGGTGCATTGTGGGGAGTCTCCCGATACGTTACTTGGGTTTGCCGCTCGTTGTTGGGAAGCTCAGGAGGGTCGATTGGGAGGAGGTGGTGCAGAGGATGGAGCAGAGGCTGGCGAGATGGAAAGCGGTCACCTTATCTCGAGGGGGAAAGCTGATTCTTCTGAAGCACGTACTCTATGCTAAAACTATCTTCTTCCTTTCTACCGGACTGATGCCGGCAGGAGTTAGAAGGAAAGTAGAGTCTTTGATGCGCAGGTTCTTCTGGTCCAACGGGAAGCAACAGGACCCTGGGATGTACCTGGTAAGGTGGGATGGGATTACGAGGGGGTGCAAGGATGGTGGCCTGGGCATGGCCTCAAATTTCAGCCAAATTCAGTCGAATTTCTGTCGAATATCAATGTTCAGTCGAAATCGAAATTCGGCCGAAATGACCGAAATGACCGAAGTATGGGGGTCCTAGTACAAAAAATGACCGAAATGACCGAAATTTCGGTCGAAATTCCACCGAAATTCCATCGAAATTCTGCTTTGGCCGATATCGAAATGGTGACCGAAACCGACATTTAAGGCCTTGGGCCTGGGTGTTCAAGATGTAGAGTGTATGAACAAGGCTCTTATCGTCAAATGGGCCATCCGTATTTGGGGTTCGTCTTCTTCGTTGGTTGCGAGGCTGCTAAGGAAGATATATGGGGTTAAAAGCGAGCTTGAGCCTAGAAGAGTGCGGTATGAGTCTCCTCTTCAGGCCGGTATCTGTGAAATCCTGTCGTGGATGGCGCCTAGACTCAGGCCGCAAGTGGGAGATGGAGAGGTGTTCAGATTCTGGCGTGATGATTGGACTGGAGAGGGCAAGTTGGAGGACAGATTCCCTTGTCTTTTCTCGTTGGCGGCCATGAAGGAGGCAACGATATCGCAGGTGGCGGATGGGGGAACGTGGGTGCCGACGGTCCTGGTTGACCTCTCGGAACAGCACATGGAGGATTACCTTAAGATGTTGTCTGATCTTCCATATTCGGGGGAATCCACACAGGGAAGAGACCATTTTCGGAGGAACGACAGAAATTTCTCAGTAAAGAATGCTTACAATGAGTTGAGGAAGAGGGATGAGGAACTAGACGGAGAGCTGCGCCAGGACATGAGAGTTATTTGGGCGGCAAAGATTCCGACCAGAGTTAAAGTTTTTCTTTGGTGCTTGAGAAGGGGGCCGCCTGTGCGATAAGGCACAGAGGGGACGTCTGTTAGGACTCGCAGACACACAGTGCGACAGATGCGAGGAGGTGGAGGAGGATTCAGAACATTTGTTCTTCAAGTGCACGATGTCTGAGCGGGTTTGGAAAGAGGTCGGGCTGCCTTGGGTGGCGAGCGATGGGACAATGGACTTTTGGAGATCGGTCCGGAGGATCGGCACCAACTTTAATGATGACTGCTCAAAACCATTTGCTATTCTCTAGGCCATCTGGGTCGGACGAAATGACTTAATCTTCAAAAACCAGAGGTTTTATAGTGAGAATGTATTAACCCACTGTAATGCGCTTTATAATTTCTGGCTCTCACGGTAATGTACTCTAAACTCTTTTAAATTAAAAATTTTTCGGCGGTGATCCCCAAAGAGGGGGATTCACCTGTTTCATTATCAAAAGAAACTTCATAGCAAGGTTCCACGCCTCCACGGAAGAGACCAACCATAAGTTGGGATCTAAACATTCTTTGATCCTCGCACGGACACGCTAGCATGTATGAATTCAGTTGTTGGGTACTTGAATTCATGGCAAAGTAATATGTTGCCAGAGGTTGACCATCATGCTTCATTTGTGACAACTCAACATAGACGTGAAAAATCCATGCATAGTTCTTTTCTTCTGAGTATGTTTGCCGCAGATTATCCCACATGCACTTGGCAATCTTGTAATGCATAGTGTCATTTGCAATACGCTGAATACAGTTGTTCACAATCTAGACTTTACCATTGCATTATCCTTCTTCCATGATGCAAGTTTGCATGTTTTCTCATTTGGTTCCTCATCGGTAATATGTTCCTTGCCACATCCATCTATCACATTCATTAGTGACTGGGACCAAAGCACATAGTTGCTTCTATCCAATTTTGTAATGAGGTCAAAAAATGGATTCTTCGTTCCGCTTGTTGAAGAATCAATGACTTCAGCATTTTCTCACATAGGAACCAAAGAACAACCTCTCAATGAAACTTGGGTCAACAAATGAATATTCAGCACATATTAATCATTTAGACAGACATTTAATATCAAGCACATTGTGTAGAAGACAAAATCAGATATCGGGGGGTGAGTTGCGTTGAAAGGAGCTTTCGAATGCTTTGGAGGTGACTCAGTTGTTGGTTGGCATATTTACTCGGTTAGAGCAATGACTCGGCTGGATTAGATGGGAAGCCTTATTCCCAGCTTTTGGTGGCGAACCGAAATATCCTCTAATGAAACCAAAGCCGAACAAGAGCCGGGGAGGGCGACAATGGTGAGAAGTAGTGACTTCAAGAAGTGGCGATCTGCAATGGGTGGCAATGGTGGAGAGAGTCCAATGGTAGAGAGAGGTGGCGAGGACGGTTCATGATGGAGGCGGTAAGGGCTTCGTTGGCGATGGAGAAATGATGGGGAGGCGGGGATCGGGAGGCGATGGCGAGGCGTCAATCTGGAGCCAATGGAGATCAAGGGTATCGAACAAGAGGGAGGTTCATTCGGTCCCTAGGGTCCCAAACCCTAGGGCTCTTATACCATGTACAATGAAATTTCTTCTATTGTATTTCTTTCTCAAGAAAAGGAGTCCCTATACAAAGAATAGGGACAACTACAGGAAACCCTTTAGGGCTAAACCAAAAAGAAATACACAAAAAATACAAGTTGCTGGAAATAAGCTTTAATAAGGAGGTTATTTATAGGTTTGACTAAGATCGCATGTTGACACACTAATATCTCTAAAAGTAAAATATGCAATTAACAAGAGAAGTTCTAATGAAGGAAAAAATCATTGGATCAATAAAATACTAGATGTTAAATAGTAAATAACAGGTATTAGGTACTTCGTCACTTATAAGAACCATGAGCTCTCACGTAGATTAGTG
This sequence comes from Ottelia alismoides, assembly GCA_037367405.1. Lineage (NCBI taxonomy): Eukaryota > Viridiplantae > Streptophyta > Magnoliopsida > Alismatales > Hydrocharitaceae > Ottelia > Ottelia alismoides. The sequence goes on from JAZKJV010000901.1 coordinate 2,017,726, forward strand.
TGCCCTTTATATTGCTCATAGGTAATACCTTACAGTATCCATGTAGTCACAAAAATCCCTCGTGTCAACTACATGGCCTTATAACCCACCATGCCCTGCTCATTTATGATATCATTTCTGTAAGGGAAGTTAGTGGCAAGATGAATAGTTGCACTTCTGCACTTGCTTTGAATCTTAATCCAACAGTTGTCCCCATGTAGTTTTGCGCCATGTTTATGACCTTTAAAAGGAGCTGTTGTGTACTGAGAACGACTAAATAAGTTCAATTGTTAATGCAAACGGTTATGTGACAAAATATTCATTGAGGTGATCTGCATTTGAAGAAGAAATCGGCAAGAAGCACCATGACGCAACTCATATTGCAACTTGTATCTTTTAGCGGAAGAAATTTGGGATGAGGAGATAAGATCTCCTCTAGGTATACTTGTTGCGGCATCTTGAACCTCCAGTGCAAGTTCGTCCACCATCTCCACAAACAGTACAGATCCTGGGTCATGCGACCCTCTTCCCCCTAGTCGATCATTAGAATAGAGCGTGATATTGAAGTCACCACCAGTCCACGCCAGCGTTTGATACCCTCACCCCCCTCATTTCAGCCCATAAAGCAGAATTCCAGGATGCCCCAGAGACCATAAATGAATGTCACTTATAAACATATCTCATCGCACTTCTTAACCAACATGACTGAAACTGAATGCACCAAAATCACCTCCTGCTCCAGATTAAACAGCTCACAGTTCCAAGCTACGAGTATACTAGCCGAACGATCAGTTGCCATCACCGCCTTGAATTCGTGAGGCGAGGACCAGAAACCGAGCTCCACCTCATGCAATTCCACAACTCAATCTTCATTTCCTGCCAGCACAAGATGTCTACCTGCCATGCACCGAGTAAGGATCCAACCATCGCCCGCTTCTCAGCTTGACCCAAACCACAGACATTCTAAGAGACAACTCCCAATGAGGAATCAAGGGGATACTCCCCGCTACCTGCACCCCTAGCCATTGACTGCCACCTTAAACTATGTCCATGCCCGACACTCTCGTTCCTTCAGAATGGCTCCCACGTAGCAGTTCTCATCTTCAGGAATGCTCAAGTCCCCCACCCCAGCTCCATTCTCCACCAAATTAATTATTGGCTCCGATATATCTTCCTCAGACTCAGAGCTTTGAATCAATTCCTTTTACTGACCACACTCCAGCTGTGTAGTTTCCCAGTGCAGCACATTTACTATTTGTCTTGTCCGAGATAATATCACCATAGCATGTTGCGTGGAACCCTTTTTCCATGAACAATGGGCCACTACCGCCGTCCGCCGAGGAAGAACGGCTCCCAAACCCCTTTAAAACCCACTAGGTCCAGCTGCCACGAGAGCACTCTCAGAAAGGCCAGTGACGGCTGAAGACGGCAGCAACACCTCGAGCAAAAGGAGCGCCACCCACTGATCAGGTACATCGCCAACAATCCCATATCTGAGATCAAACGTCAAAGGGCCCGAAAAGGGTGCTTGCAGATGCACCGACCCAAACGAGCCCAGACTTCGTAAATAAGGGTGCATGCACATTCATGTAAAGCGACAAAGTTAATGCCACACGGAATAGGGTGCATGCATATTAAATTAGAGTTTTTGTCCGTCCAATTAAAGTCTAATTAAATTAAGGTTAGGGTTAGATGTTAATTTATTTAATTTGAGTCCAAAGAGATTTCTAATTTTACTTAAATAGCGAGATTGCATATTTGCATGTGATCTCCAATTAGTTATTTGGTTAAGTCAAATTAGGAGTTTAATTAGGGATTATTAGGATTTTATTTTAGTTTCTTCTATTTTTATTCCATAATTCCATCCCTCTATATAAAGGGGTTAAAGGTCATTGTTTTGGGTCAATTGAAGCCAAAATTAAAATGGAGTTATATACATATTTTCTTCCAATACTCCTTGTCGGGATAAAAATTGGTCTTTCCTACTAGATATGGAACAATAGCCTCCCACCAATAAGGGGCAAAGAAGGCAAAACTAATTGTTGTGGGATGGTGCACCAATAAAATAATATGCTCTTTAGAGTCATCCAGACTTGGAAATGTATAGTTTATGTCCTCATGTTATGTTACTATAGAATATAGACTTGGAAATGTATAGTTTATGTCCTCATGTTATGTTACTATAGAATATGAAGGTATGGTGGCTGTATACTCTAGCCTATTGTGTATATCAAAACATTCAATCAAGGTTTAAAAAAGCGTGAGGCGGTCCGAGGCATTTTTCTGAAATTGAGGCGAGGCGGTTGAGGCGTAAGCCTCAATTTTTTGGAAAAAAAATAAAATTAAATCAAAATACATTTAAAAAGTATATAATAATATTAAGCTTTGCCAAAAACACATTAAAGAAAAATTTAAAACTAGTAAAAGAAACAATACATAAGCGATGAAGGCATTGAAGTTAAAAAAACTAATACTAAGCCACTAATATATGGAATATCAAGTTTCAACTCCAACTTCAATGATTCTATGAGTATTGAACTAAACTTAATAGTAAAGTACAATAGAAACCATAATTTTTAGTGTTCGAAGTAAAAAAAATATTAATATGCCTTGAATCCCAACCGTTTGTCTTGTTGGACATAGTTGGAGAACCGTCATATGCATCCGCTCCTGCCATATCATACCCCAACAAGATGGGGGCCTCGCTGCCCACTCAGCGAGCCTGTAGGGGGTCTACTAAGGAGCAGGTGCGCTCCCCCTGCAGAGGTGAGAGGGCGACGCCCCCAGCGATTTTTTTACTAACGATATTATTTTTATTCAGCTATTCACAATAAAACGTAATAATTATTTTACTTCATGTGTTTATTTTTCAACCTTGCTTCTTTATATGTGTGATAATTATTCTAAGACTTGCAACTTATACAACCTGTAGAAAAATATAAAGCGGAAGCGGAATGATAAAACAGAGCAATAGACAAGAAAGATAAACATGGGAACACCATGATTTTACGTGGAACCCTACTCCGAGAGGAGCGGGATGAAACCACGGGAGAAGCCCCTGAATTGGGCGTTTCTTCTATTGAATTTCTCAATGAGTACAGGGGGTGTGGGGCTCCTTATATAGCCCCACGGACAGACCCAACAGTGACCGCTCCCCCATGTGGTACTAAACACATGGGTGGGCTCTTTTCTTTTCCAACACTCCCCCTCAAGTTGGTAGCTGGGACAGCTGCAACTTGCAACAATAAAGAAAAATATACACCTTTACATCTTCACTTGAAATCACCACAATAAACGTATGTATCCGCAACTGGTAGACAAACCCGCTTGCTGACGGATATATCAGGTCACCGGAACGTATCTCTGTCGTGCCTGAAAGGTCACCGGACTGTCTCTGTCATGCCTGCATGGTCACCGGATCTCTGTCTCAGCCGTGCCTGCGGGTCACCGAACTTTGTCTCCGTCGTGCCTTGAAGAAAACAAATCCAGTGCGGAGTCGATATCGAGGATCGAGACACCACGACGAAGATCGATGCACAGTGAAGATGGCTTGATATTCTGTGAAATCCGGAGTGTTTGGTCTGTCAGTCAATGATGTAGGATGCATATGGCTTTTACTCCCCCTTTCTCCCATACTTGATAGAATACAGATCATGAAACATCAAGTTGGGAGAAATCAAAACATGCATTTTTTTGCTTCATTTTTTTTTGCTGCATAATTTTCTTTTCCTTTTTCTTTTCTTTTTTTTTGCTTAGCCGTTCCCTCTTTTTTTTGTACGGCTTTTCTTTTTTTTTCAAAATTTGCGTACGGCTTTTTCTTGTACGCGCCTCTTTTTCTCTCTTTTTTTCCTCGGCTTTTCATCTTTTTTATTAACATACGCCCCCTTGGGCCCTTCTCTCTTTCTCTTTCTTTTCTTTTTTCTTTTTTTTGAAACAACCTCCTTTTTTTTGGCTCGCTTTCTCTCATATCTCCTCTATTCACCTCTCTTTTTATTTTAAGAAATATCAACAAGCATCAATCCACTTAGGCTTTTACATCCGTAAGCCCACTTGGGCTCTCGGGTTCCCTGCTTGGGAACTCCATTTGCAAAACACGACGCCCTAATTGAGGCAGCCGCCAGAAGATGCCGCCGTGGGGTGGCAGGAGATGGGAGCACTCCGCCATGGACTAGAAGATCGCCGCCTGGAAGCTCTCGCTCATCTCCCCCTTGCGGTGTACTAATGGAGGAGGGCGCGCTCATGGAGGGAGGAGGGCACACGACATGGAGATTCTATTACTGGAAAGGGGCGGCACCTGGGATTCGCCACCGAGGGGCGGAGGGCTGGAGCACTGCGGCGGTGGTGCTGGACCGTGCGCAAGCCGCGCGCACCGCCTGGGACCGCTGGAAGGGGGTGGGGGGGTCGTGAGGGCTACCTTGGAGATGGAGCAGTCCGCGTATGTCGCGCCTGGGGGTGGAGCCGCACCTGGAGGAGGCCTGGAGCTGGAGCGGCCCAGAAGAAGTGCGACGGAGCCTTTTTCTTTTATTGCAGATGCGTCGCCTCAAGTGCTGAAACTGGAGTTGCACGAACTGGAGTGCGAGATCTGGAGATAGGGAGCCTCATGCTTCTTCTTTCGATATTGGGAATTAGGATTGGGCGGTGGGAAATTATGCTTGGGCAGTGGGATTGGATTCTGGAATAGGGATCGGGTAGGAATTAAAAATAGATTTGGAATTAGGATGCTGGAATGGATTCTGGAATCAATATCGGGATTGGAATTAGGATTTGGAAATTGACTCTATTTAAGATCGGGGTTGGGTGGTAAATTCTGGGAATTGGGCAACGGGTTCAAGAAATTGGGATTGGAAACTGGGAATGGGAATCATGATTCTGGGAAATCTGGAGATGCTACGGCGATGGAGGGGATTTTGGGATGCTTCGTGAACTGGAATATGGGATTGTGCGTAGAAGGGGTTGGCCTGAGTTGGGTTCCAGAACGAGAATAAGGTTGGGAAGGAGAGAGGGCGTGGATCTGCGACGCTCCTTGGTACATGATGCTTTGGTTGATTAGGCATCCTTGCATGGGAGGAAACCCTCTTCGCTGCAACTCTTACCATGCACGAAACTTTGAGATCCGTTGATAAACATAAACTTTGCAGCAGGAGGTTTTATAACAAAATAAATTTGATAGCCGAAACAAATCTCGAAATCGAATAAAAATTCCAGGACCGACTCGCTCTGATACCATGTAGAAAAATATAAAGCGGAAGCGGAATGATAAAACAGAGCAATAGACAAGAAAGATAAACATGGGAACACCATGATTTTACGTGGAACCCTACTCCGAGAGGAGCGGGATGAAACCACGGGAGAAGCCCCTGAATTGGGCGTTTCTTCTATTGAATTTCTCAATGAGTACAGGGGGTGTGGGGCTCCTTATATAGCCCCACGGACAGACCCAACAGTGACCGCTCCCCCATGTGGTACTAAACACATGGGTGGGCTCTTTTCTTTTCCAACACAACCAAATAACAAAATCAAGTTGCAAACTTGCAACTAATATAAAACATTTATTACATTTCAAACAAAAATTTGTGTGCAATAGAACTAGTATGTATAGATGTATGATAGATTGAATATGATGTATACAAGATCATGGAGCTTCGCTTGTTTCAAGCGATCTCTTCTCTTTTCATGGAGCTATATATAGAAATATACAAGGTTTAACATGGAAACAAAAACACAAAAATAAAAAAATATAATGTTTACGGAAAAATAGGGTCATGTGCAAAGTACATAACCAAAAAGGTAAAAAAACGCATGCTCGAAGCTTACGCCTCCGCCTCGCTTCGAGCGCCTCACGTCTCGAGTGCCTCAGACGAAGCTGAGGCATACGCCCCACCAACCAGACCCGAGGCGTGCGCCTCGAGGCGCTTTTGGGGTGCCTCGCCTCGAGGCGTACACCTTTGCACCTCGAGGCGCCGCTTTTTAAAACCACACCTTCAATTAACATATTTGGGCAATTACTAGCCGTGTAGTTATTATTTGGCTTAAAAAAACACTTTTATCCCTTGAGCTCATGTTGCAGTCCTCCATAAACTAAGCATGACTTATACAAGATTATTTTCTTTAGGAAAATATGGGTGCGCACCATGAAGGTGTGCCCTAATCAGGTACAAAGTGTTACAATGACCATTCATCGAAAAGTGCTCAAACATGAGCCGTCACATTTTCAAAGTAAAAGTGCCCATGCTTAAAAATGACCCCATTTCTGGCCTACCAAATGGACTAAGTGGGCGCAATGGCCCTTTGCTTCCCCTCTTATGAACACCTCCAACCAGAGAGTATATGGTATGATTATGATCACCAATCTAATCTACTCATTCTTGTGAGATCTACGGAGTTGTCAAAATGGGATGTGTCTAAGATTGTAATGATAATTGAGTTCCTCCAAGAGATATCCATTATGAACTCTCCTGCCGGCACAATTAACGGATATGATAAGTGTTTATTGCTATGTTCTCAAAGTGAGTTGGTGCAATGAGTAGATGAAAATATTTAATAAAGATTTTGTGCTTGAGAAATCTGTTATTGTTTTATACATTATTGTAAAATTCCCCTGACTGGCCCGACTAGTAGGTCTGACTAGTCTAGTCTGTGGGGTGGCCGACTGAGTACTAACTAATTCCGACTAAGGCCAACTAGTCGATCGATTTTTGCTTGGAGATAGCATTTATTTTTTAAAGCAAACTTATTCTAATATGCTTAATGTTTTATTTAAATTCAATTTCTTCTTTTGTTTCATTATGATAATATAAAAAATGTACAAATCTAGTAAATATATAAGAATATACATGCAAAAATTATTTATATATTTAAAATAATTAAAAAAATTCAAAACCGATTAAAGCCCGACTAAATCCGATTAGTCGTCCGACTGCCGATTAATCCTTAGTCAGTTACCCAACCGACCGAGTACCGCCTACCGATTTTTGCAACCTTGGTTTTATATTAATGGAATTTATAATAAATGCATTTTTTACATTCAATCTGGTCAAGATGGCCTTCACCTCCTTTATGACTCGTCTAACCAACCAATCCCATTAACTCTTATGACAACATGTCGGACGACCTACCGCAACACTGATAGGCCCCACCCGGTCGCCTTGATATGAACTTCCGGGGATGTTTTGTCGAGGCTAGCTCAACCTTATGCCTCACGACCTAAATATCCTATACTGCCAACCTATTAATGATGTTCCTCTTCTGTATCTCAGAAGCCCCAAGTGAAAGAAGTGTATTGTTTACATTCTCCTCCTCTAGCTAGATGTGTTGAAACCTCTATTTCCGCCAATCTCTCTCTCTCTCTTAGTATCCACATCCTCGATCACCATGAGATGATCTCTCATTCTTTTAATCTCATGTGCTAACAGTGCCCTCTTATTTTATATCCTATTAAGCTTCTCGATTCATTGCATCGAACTCTTTGTCTTCCTCCTCAACTGAGCCAACACCACTAAACTCTCCTCCCAAAAGTTGACCAGATTAAAAAGAACCCCCTTCCAACCCAGCAGTTGAACACTAGGACGTCATATAGCCCTTTTCACTAGCCAACTACACATACAACCTCCACTAATCTGTCTCAACATTCCCACGCCACATGAATCCGTCGGTGATTCCTACAGGAGCTCTCACATTCCAAGAAATAATCAGAATTAACAATCTTCATGTCCCCAACTAAAATCTAACCCATCAACGAGGAGCTCCTCTCGAGCATTGTCGATGACTATAGTAGATGTTCTTGGGTTTATCTAATGAAAGAACGATATGAAACTAATTTCATTGTCAAATCCTTCTTTTGGTTTGTTAAAACGCCGTTCAATATGTGCATTCAGGTTTTACGGACTGGTAATGACCCGTGAATTTACTAAACATGATTTGATGACTTTCTTCGCCTCTCAGGGTACCACTCATCAAACTTCCTGCACGTACACCTCTCAGCAGAATGGGGTAGTTGAGAGGAAACTTCGTCATCTCCTAGATATTGCCATGTCACTGCTCACCCATATGAAAGTTCCTAAAACCTATTGGGGTGATAATGTTCTTACTGTTGTGCATCTTATAAACAGGGTATCGTCGTATGTCCTAATGGGAGATACTCCTTTCTCATAGCTTTATCCTTTTGAGTTGCCTTTTTCCTTGCCATCACGAGTTTTTGGTTGCACTGCTTTTGTACGTAATTTTCATGCTGCTGACAAATTGTCACCACGTGCAATCAAATGCGTCGTTCTTGGATATTCTCATACTCAGAAGGGCTATAGATGCTATGATCCCACTGGTCACCGCTACTACATCTCTGTTGATATAACCTTTTTTTGAAAAGACCAGTTATTTCACTCAGTTTGTTCATGACATACCATTGGAGTTACCATCACCACCCATTGTCTATAAAAGGAAGCATATCACTCTTTCAGAAGATACCCCTTTGCTCATTCCTTATATACATGAGGAGAGGTCGTCTTCAAGTGCCTCCACTAATGCTGCTCCGGATGTCTCCATAGAGCTCCCCATAGCACTCAGAAGGACTAAAAGGCAGTGTACAATGCACCTTATTTCCTCATTTACTTCTGCTCACAGCATAACTAGTTGTAATAAGCGCTTTGCAGATGCTCTAATGACAGTCGCTATTCCACGTGATCATTACAGTGCTTTACAAAACCATGGTTGGAAAAGGACCATGGATGAGGAAATGAATGCTCTCATATCCAGGTGGACTTGGGAACTTGCCCATGTCCACCAGGTGTGAAACCAGTTGCTTGCAATGGGTCTTCATGACCAAACAGTCTCCGGACGGTACATTGGAAAGATTAAAGGCAAGACTTGTAGCCAAGGGATGCATCCATACATATGACGTAGATTATTTTGAGACATTCTCCCCTATGGTTCGATTAGGATCCGTTCGCACCATTTTATCCATTGCAGTAAACAAGGAATGGCCCATATTCCAACTTGATATGAAGAAGGCATTCCTCTATGGTGATCTCGAGGAAGAAGTTTACATGTTGCAGCCTCTCAGATACGTCGTCGAGGGGGAGTGTATGTCGACTCCATAAGCCCATCTATAGCCTGAAGCGGAGTCCACGAGCATGGTTTGATAGGCTCACAACAGAGATTGGCTCTCTTGGTTTTAAAAGAATGGCATTTGACTAGTCAGTTTTCGTCAGACGACGATCTACTGGTACTGTAGTTTTAGCAGTATATGTTGATGATATGATGGTAACTAGTGACGACAAAGATGGCATTGAAGAGACCAAGGCATTCCTGTAGAAGTTGTTTGTTACCAATGACCTTGGTCGGATCCGATATTTCCTAAGTGTAGAAGTGATCCACACTATAAAGGGGTTACAATTGTCACATCAAAAGTATTGTTTGGATATCCTTACAGAGGCATGCCTCCTTGGATGCAAGCAATCCGGCATACCAACAAAGGCGTGTAAGCATATTTCCTTTATTGATCCTGAGTTTGAGGATATTGCTCATTACAGGAGCCTAGTAGGTAAGTTGTTTTACCTCACTGCCACTAGGCCCGATATCTCATATGTAGTTAGCAGGGCTAGTCAGCACATGGAGAGATCGTGTTATAGTCATTGGCATGAGATGCTCATGATACTTCAGTACCTGACAGGATCTCCAAGGTGTGGTCTCTTCTACATGGCAAATCATCACACAACATCATTGTTTATGATGATGCCGATTACGCAAGTTCGCTTGAAGACCGTCGATCTACTACTAGGTATGCAATGTTTGTTGGGGGAAACTTTGTTACCTGGCGTAGCAAGAAACATACAGTTATGTCGAGATCAAGCGCATAAGCTAAATATAGGACTATGGCTCAATCCACATGTGAGATCACTTGGTTAGTTTCCTTTCTAGCAAAGATTGGGCTTCTAGCTAATACACATATTCCATTGTATTGTGACAACAAATCTATTACTCATATTGCCACCAACTCAGTCTTCCACGAGCGAACCAAACATATTGAGGTAGATTGTCATTTTATTCGAGACGATGTATGAGAACGGAAGATTACCACTCCACAGATATCGACAGAGCTTCAGACTTCAGCTTCAGACTTTAGTTAGCATATATATTCACAAAAGTATTGCCCAAGAGATGTATTTCCTAGCTTATCTTCAAGTTGTGCATGATTGATAAATATGCTTCAACTTGAGGGGGAGTTTTAGATATTATTTGTTTTCTATCTCTCTGTTGTAACCCCTCAAGGGTACTTATGTAGTTCCTTCATTTGGGCTCTCTAGGGTTAGGGTTCTCCTCTATATAAGAAACCCTAAAGACTTGGAATAAGACAAGCTTTCCTCTCTAATCTTTCTCTACACACTAGCCATTCATACTCCATCCAACATCTAACCACTACCGCATGCTTGTGATACTACTTCCTTATTCAATTACCACACCCACTCTCTATTTAATTGAAGGGGAAAGATCTATAACTTGTCAAAGAAGAAAGTTAAGAAAAAACATGTACTTTCAGGTTGATGAATCAAGAAGTTACGGTGACTCAAGAGTTGGCATGAGGTCAAAAAATTCAATTTAGAGCAACCTAATGAGAGCCAAATCAACTCTGAGTACAATCTAGAATAAGAGTAGGATTAAAGAATAGAGATTTTACATCACGAACATTGAAAGCTTTGCAAATTACCTTCTCGATCATGTATTCTTCGTAATTATCACATAAACGCTACAAACTTGCTAACTCTTACACCTTAACCCATGTGGTTAATATCTGTCCATTTGCATGTTAAAGGTTAACAGAATTTGTAAAAATAACACGTGTACCCATGTTGTCTATAAATTTAACAAGCCATATACTCCCTTCCAAAACACTTCCCCCTCACTCCCCTTCCTCCTCCTCATGATCGCCTTCACCTTCTCCTCCCGGCGCCGCTTCCACCTCCACCTTCACCTTGTTGTCTTGGCCTCTCTCTCTCCATCTGATGCTCCCATCTCGCGCCTTTTCTTATTGCGAGGTTGCTAATTTTGATAAGTACTATTCTTTGGACACGTCCCTTCTCCAATACCACTTGCTCTTCCTCTTTAACAGTCATCGCCTCTACGACGATGTGAGAAAGGAAATAGAGGGGGGAGGGGGAAAGCATGAAGCACTCACATCGCTCCAAAGCTCGCGAGTTTTCACGTAACCAACTCGAGATACGTCGAAATCATGATGTGGGCAGGGCTTAGATCTGTGGAAGATGGCACCTTGGTGGTGGGGGAAAGAGAAGATCCATTGGGGGACGCCTGTTGGGGTCAAGATGGAGAATCAAAACCAGTCGATCTCGGAGCTCTCCTCCCACACTTGATGGTTTCGACAACAAAGGTGTGAGGGGTAAGAACGCCACGCATCTTACGTGGATCCTCCTCTTAAAGGCCCATAATATCGTCGGTTGCCTCTCTTCGCTCATCTTGATACTTCGCCACCGCGTCTCTTCCAATTGTATCGGCGTCGAATCGAACAATGAGGAGGATGACAACTACGACATTGAGGAGAGGTCCTCTGTGCGCTAGGGCTTCTATACCATCATAAAGGCGTGCTTTTCATGTCCATCCATGCTCGTCTTCGAGGTCACCACATATTGGAATGGTGCAGTGGTGCTCGACATCTCGTGATGGTACTATTGAATGCCTTTGATTGGGTGTACTCGACGTGAGTAGTGGTCAATGTGGACAACCTCGCTCCTCCACCTTTTCAGCTCCTAGCTCCTGGTTGCATTGCCCTATTCTTGATCCAGAGCAAGGACATGCTCGTGCTCTACCTCGATTGCTTCTGGATCGGGATAAAGAGAATCAAGCCTTTTGCCAATGTCGCAAATCTCAACGTTAATCTGGAGAAGAAAGGGGGGGTTACTTTCCCATGGTCCTTGGTTAGATCCCTATGTGCAACGAGAAGGTGGTGGGTTTTTGATGGGGTTCTCATTTTTCCCTCACAAGATACTTGACTCATGATCGTTGGCATTTGGAATTACAGGTTTATCAGTAGTTGATCACTATATTTTGCAGCCTCAACTAGACACAGACGAAACTGTTGGTTCAAGTGCTGGATGATTCATATGGTCACGTGACTCAGGTCCTGATCAAGGAGGAAGTGCTAAGGGGTAGCATAACAAAGCTAATATAATGTGCAAGCACGGGATTATAAGGGAAGGGTAGAGGGCTGCAGCCCTCGTGTTTTGGCGAGAAGCTCCTCACCATGGGGAGTGCAATGACGGTGGTGGAGCACAGGCGGGAGTGGCGGAGCACGAGTCAATGGAAGCGGAGAAGCTTAGCTCCTCCGAAGGGGGAGGAAGGAAAGAGAGGGGAGAAAATCCCCCTTGATTTTGATGTGATTTGATTAACTCAACATTAACTCAAGCAAGTTGACTTAATAATAATCGAATTAACAACATGGTTCGTGGTGAACAAGTTTGCAAGGTTTATGTGATAATTACGAAAAATACAAGATCAAAAAGGTAATTTGCAAAGTTTTCATGTTCATGGTGTAAAAATACCTAAAGAATATTTTCAATGCACATATAATTGCTCTTAGGTATCCACGTCGATAGCTCTCAAACACCTTTTGCTATGATTGCACACAAATAAAAACATAAAACAAGATGATTATGACGAAAGCTAATAAAAATCAACGACCAGGAAACATATAATGTTCATCTATGCAGCTCATTTCCTTTGAATGTTTGACGGAGAATCCTTGGATAACCTTGTATCCAAGCTGCACGTGCTGCATCCTCTGAGATTTGATAAGTCCTACCTTTGCATGGCATAAGTTAGATCCGTCTAATTTTTGCATGTGTCCAAGAGTAGAAGTTTCACATGTTGCTCAATTTTAGAAATGAAACGCCAATTATAGGAATACTCGTGGCATCTCTTTAGGTGGAATGAAAAGACGTTATCCTTGATATTGTTGTGGGAAACGATGACTTGACCTGCTGATCAGCATATGATAAAAAACATACTGCATTGGCTGCAATTTATACTGGCAAGTTCAATGTCATGGACAACAATGTGCAGGGCGCCTATTGCCTATTGGATGTGTTTGTAATTCAAACTAACAGTCATCATCAGACAATAGCAATGGTGGCATTAAATTAAAACCATCCTAAGATGGATTGTGGCATCAGCCAAAAAAGGTATTGGGATCTTTGGAGGATAAGACAAAGAGAAAGGAAAGAGTACTTATTTCAGAAAATATAACATTTAGTCTTTTCATAGACAAGGGGTCGCCATAAGAGAATCCATACAATTGCAATCTACAATACACTCTGCAAACCTGGAACTGTGGCCCATACATCGTGTATAAACTATAGAGACAATACCAGTTACCATGGTAACTGAAAGGTAAAGAGTTAAGTTAAACATCTCACCTTCCCATCATACTCCCGACGAGATAGGACCTCTGGTGCAATATAAGCAGGAGTGCCAACAGTTGATTTGGGTCTCGAGTGGAGGACAGAGGACTGGAATTTTTATAAATGCAGATAATTCAAAGATTGACACACCCAGTGAATTTTCCATTTTTCATTCATTAATGGCAATTGAGAAACAAACCTTTGAGTACCCAAAGTCGCAAATCTTGAGCCTTGGCGCTGGACTTCCATCTAGCAGAGTGTTTTCAAGCTTCAAATCTCGATGACAAATTTGCTGAGAAGATCAAAATCATAAATTTTCGGTAAACATACATTCTCATTAAAAGTGGACCTCTTTCAAATCTTCAGCTTACCATGAAATGGCAGAAGCTAACTCCACAGATAAGCTGCTGGAAAAAATATCTAGCCTGCAAGGGATGAGTATGAGAAGGCTCAAATATCAATCCACATTTTCCTCGCCAAAGTGCAAAAAAATAAAAATAAAAAATGCAGAATGCCTCATCCTCGCTGAATCTCCCAGCACTGCAGATGCGCTCAAAGAGTTCCCCTCCCGCAGCATACTCCATCACAATCGCAAGGTGAGTCGGCGTCAAAACCACCTTCCAGTTGAGAAAGCAGCCTTCTTTTATATAAGCATCCAAAGTTAACAGAAACAAGAATATATGGTTATTGATTTTCGACCCCTCTGAACTGTATTTTTCAATCAAGTTATTATTATTGATCTTCGTCAAGAAATTTTCACTCAATTTTCATGTCCTTAAGAAGCTCCTGCTCACATGCAAAATCCACTCTCTACATCTCATGCACACTACCACAACAATTCACAAGGATTATGATAATCAAACTAAACCACACAAATAAATGACGCTAAATTCAAATATTTTAATAACTCCGGCTCTCCTCACCTCTTTGAACCTAATTATATTGGGATGGCGCAGAGCCCTGTGATTGATGATCTCCCTCGCCACATTCTCGTCAATCTGCAGCAGAACCCAACAGCACCAGAAACATCAGACCCCCAAATCGCAAAGGACCCACCTCCCACAAAATCTAGGGTTGAAAAGGGTGGGCACCTTTCGGCCCCTCTCGATGTACTTCATGGCGACGAGCTCCTTGGTCTCCTTGTTCCTCATCAGCCTCGCCACCCCGAAGTTCCCGGATCCGATGTCCCTCACCACCTCGTACTTCTCCATCCGGACTCCCTTTGCAAGCTCAAACTCGGTCAGTAACGGGGAAAGATCTCGCCTTTCCCCACCACACGACTAGGGATTTTGTGGGCAGGAGGGATTTGAGGGTAAAGGAGAGTAAAGATGCGATCTTTGCAGGTGGAGGGGAGTGGCTTCTTCGCGTTCTCCCCAACGGAGAACAGAGAGAGATAGAGGGGAAAGGGGTCCGGGGGAGGTTTGGATCGAGGGGAATTGTCGATTTTGACCTCAGAGGGGACTCCATGACTGGATGGCGACGCGAACACAGCTTGCAACTTTGTTGCTATCCTCTGCTGAGAACAGGAGGGGGTGCATCGCTATTTCTGATTGCTGTGGTTTGGACAGTGGATAGCGAGATAGTAGAGCAACTATATTCCCGCCACCAGATAACTGACAGTAATGCATAGTCTGCTGTAAATCGTTCGATCATGATCGATTGGCTCCAGCTTAGTGATCTTTTACAGTAGACATCTGTCCAATCAGTGACGTCCTTGATATTTCTTAGGCCATGAGCAAAAGAAAAAATAAGCCCTTATAAAAAGATGGATAAATTAAAATTTGAGTCTCCATCTATGGGTCCGATCCCAGAATGGGTCCCAATCTTTAAATTGTAATGATTCGGGTCCCAGGGCCATTAATGTAATAAACTTTTTAGGGCTAATGACAGGTATATCCCTGTCTAAAAGTTGAAACCCAACCCCCATTCCCTTCCCAACAAGGGCATATTCGTCATGAACTCCAAAATTTCCATTTCCTAAATGGTCCTAGGACCTGATTCGTTACAATTTAAAGATCGGGACCTATTCTGGGATCAGACCTATAGATAGGGACCCAAATTGTAATTTACCCTAAAAAATTCGATGAGCGATGCATCTCTCTATAATTCCATTAAATTTTGAACTTTAGTATTGAGTTGTTCACTGAAAATTCGATTATATAAGCGCTTATTTTTTATGAGTTGTTTCATCGAAAAACCGATTTCATAAGGGCTCATTTTTTAATGAGTTGTTTTTATCGAAAAATTTGATTCCACATTGACTCATTTTTTGGTGAGTTGTTGTGCTAAAAATTTGATTCACCAAAACCTTATTAGGGCATATGCTGTTTTTTTTAAACTAAAGGCTGAATACGTATAAAAATGAACCCCTAAAATTGATGGATCATGAGCTATTACATTTGAAAACTACCCTCAGAGACGGCCATGTGTCCAGCCACAATAAGAGTATCATCATACTTACGAGGCCTCGATACATGCATGGCCACCATTTCTTATCTTTATTTTAAATTGTCATTTTTATTTTTATCTGTTTTGCCAACAGAAGTCAGGATTTTACTAGACCAAATACAAATCTATATTTTCACAAACAGTCAAAATTCTATGACATATTCAAAACGAACCTTTTCTTGAGAACTTTTACAAAAACAGCTTATGATACGGAATTGAGTGATTTAAAATATGTGAGCAATAAATAGATAATAAAATAGAGATAAAAATTAAAAGAGAATAAAAAAGATATTGAAAGCATATATAATATAAAATGATTAGATATAAAGTGCTCACCAATAAGATCCGGCTTACAAAATTGCAAACCAGTTTACACAAGCATATTCAAATAAATTTCGATTTCATTGTAATTTTTAATAATTTACAATAAGATAAACGATACACACAAACACACACGATAAAAGATGAAATAAACAAAATCACAAAGTCTACCTGATAAATAATCCTGTGAACCATATAATAAGATAAAGTAATAACATTAAGTAATAAAAATACTACATTGGAAAGCAATTTGTTGGCTACGAAGAAGTTTAGTTAAGATTATTTTTCTTTTATTTTTACACTAAACAAGTTTCATGATGGTCGATCCAATTAAAAAGTTAAAACATTACTCTCCGTTTATTATTTGTTTATACTTTACATTCCATATGGACTACATCACTTATACCGATATGTATATATACATACAATTTAGTTTCGTTTCAGAAAAATCTAATTAATTGTATGAAGGAATTTATCATCAAACCAAATATTTATCTTTCACGAAAAGCGTGAATTATAATTGTTCTGATTATTAGAGACATTAGTTTTTTAGTTCTCTTAATCTAGCTTTTGACCTTATTTTGATTTTCAAATTTGTTTACGCAATCATATCATTAGACACCAATTTATAACATCGCTTTCTAAACTAAAAATTATACAGAGA
Source organism: Ottelia alismoides (assembly GCA_037367405.1). Lineage (NCBI taxonomy): Eukaryota > Viridiplantae > Streptophyta > Magnoliopsida > Alismatales > Hydrocharitaceae > Ottelia > Ottelia alismoides. The sequence continues at coordinate 2,034,541 of JAZKJV010000901.1, forward strand.
AATTGAACTTTAATTATATTTTTAAAATACAAGATGTGAATTTTTTTCATGCAAGAAGGAGAGACTACACATATATGTAAATGGAAATCAATGGTATGCATTCTAAAGAGGTTTCTCGATCGAGAGAGAGATCATAACAACAAAATAAGTCTATTGTGACAAATCTTATGATCCATCATTACATTCTCTGATGTTAAAGATATAGCAATGAATATTATTCATTGCAAAAACATGATTTACACTTGATATTAGAAACAAATGCCATATCAACTACTACGATGCTAGTTACGATTCATATAGTAACGATTACATATGTTGCATTTTTCGTAAGAATTTATATTGACATTTTTAGCAATGATTATAACAAATTTCGATAATAAAGATAATAGATAACCATTACTATATGAAACCGTCACTAGCAACACGTCAATGAATATATATCATTCGTCACTAAGTCAAGTACAAATCATAATTTGCAACGAATAATATTTGTTATTGTGATTTTGCAATAGATGATATAGTTATGGATTTAAAAATAAGTGTCACTGTAGGCTTTTTTTTGCAGTGAATCTATTTTTGATTCTTTTTATTGATTAGGATGGAGGTCCACATGTTCATGGGTTAAAAAAGATAGTACTCAATTTTTACAAAGTTCAGGCCATGATATCTCATTCAAAAAAATATAGTTATTCTACAGATATTCGGTAGGGCCAAGAATATAACATTTATTTAATTTTATTACAAAGCATGCGATTGAAATAAATTTATTTAAACAAATTTCATTGCTTGGGGGGCATGATATCTGCCCTTGGCCGTTCATTGTTGGTCATGATATCTGCAATTTTCTCTGTATAGTGAAAATTTGTTTTGAAATTTTGTTTTTCATGGGAATTTTGCAACATGCTCCACTGGAAAGAATTTATAAAATAATCATTCGCTTTAGAAAGAAATACCTTTCTATATTTTTATAATTGCATTATGTATATTATCAAAAAACAATAATTAACTACTAACTTTTTACATGGTGTACATAACTGAAGATGGATATGTGTGTATGTCGTCATATCCCTTTTTAAGTGGACAAAGATGTGTAGCGGATATGGATACGGATAAGGATATTTGTTTTTATTTTCTGTAGACATCTTTTTCATTTTTTATGGTATGGAAACAGAGATATGGTTGCATATTTTATGGTGTATATGCGTATGGATTTCTGTATTTCTGAATCGATATTGGATATTATATTAACATATATCAATACATGATGCATGGTTACACATGGTATATTGCATTTTAGAATTACTTTTAAAAAGAAAAATACATGTATTAATATAATTAATTAATTAGTTTACGAACTATCTAAATTAGTGTATTATTATATTTCCTTTGTTTTTTGATGTGTTTGTATTTGATGTAATTTTGAATTTATCAACTGTTGATTAATGTAAACATTCGAAGGAAAGTTCTTCTGAATATAAGAGTTATTAGATGTTTATTATCAGTAAGATAATGCATATCCATTTTTACAATAATCATATCTGAATTATGAGTATCAACTTTCTTATATGTATCCATATTTAAAGATATGATTTGTTAATACTCGCAAAATATTTTTATTTTTGTATATGTATCTAGATTTTAAAATGGACAACAATATGGTACTTATATGTATCTATGTGCTTGCAACCATATATGTATATGTACCCATTTTAAAAGGGATAAATATATGTATCGATATATATATATATATAACATACACGACAAGGGTTTTGTACATATATCTGTATTTGTTTGCATCCATATACGTAAAGCATTCTATAGTATTACTTATCTAAAAATGTTGGATTTAATGTTATTACTTAATATCACATTAATAAATGTGTATTTTAGAGAAATGAAGAAGTTTGTTAGGATCTTTTTGTCAATGCAATGTTTGTAGCTATTATTTTATGTGATATTGTAGGCTTATATAATTTTTTGTAAAAGAACCCAATTATTAGTGTCAAACATTATGCAAATATACTATACATGCATATATTAATCTATAACGATGTTCACAAACATAATTGATTTTGAATAATTTCGTGTTAAATCCCAATCACATAAATCACGATTATTGTGTACATATTACTCACTCAAATCAACAAAAAGTACTAAAAACTTAAATGTATAGAAAATAAATGTAAACCCTAGGTATATGTTAGTTTATATTAAAAGCTGAATTTATCTGATATAAAAAACCTACGAAATCTGCTCATTTTAGAAGTATTGACCTATTAAATGTCAACAAAGTAAATCCAATTTCAAGGAAATCAAGGGTCATGTGTGAAACTTCTAATTTTGGGCTTTATTGTGCATATACAATTGTACATTCTGGATCCTACAACATTATGTGCATATTTTCCTCTTTTTACCTCAAGTATTTTTTGCTTTTATTGTTTTGGATTGTAATATAAAAAACTATTAAAATTTCAAAATCTTGAAAAAATAAAAAGACATCTTAAACAAGTCAAAATCTTCACTAATATATATATGCTCAAATATTAATATCATCCATATATAATAATTTCTACATTTCTTTAACTAATAAAAAATCAAAAATGTAATATGAAAATAATATAGTATTAGTATATTAAAAATAATATTTATCTAGTACTAGGAAGAAAATCAATAAAAAGTACAATGTTATTAAAAACATGTTTTATACATATAAAATGCCTACAAAAATATAATATATACATGTAAAATTTATCTTTTGCATTTTCGATATTCACAAAACTTGTAGATATCTTCAAGATCTACAATTTCAATGTTGATAGCTTTATTCGACCTTATTTTCTTTTTTATTTTTATTTTTCTTATACTTTTTATTTCTTGATTTTTTCTCCAACGGCACATGGTTGGTTGACCTTGCTCAACTAAGCCACATGTTGCACTTCTATCGGTTTGCACCTCCGCTCAAATCATGTTAGTGGTCAGACCACTGACTAGTCCGCCCTAGTCTACCTTGTTGCTTTTGCACCATCCCATTTGCCGCCAACAACTCTTGCCTCGTCAATATTTGAGTTGATCCAGGTTGACTTCTCTCCCTCACATGTTCAAGCAACGTCCGTCTCGACCACCTCCCTTTGTTATTCCATGTAGTCGACTGTCTTTTGAGGCCACTACTCCTGCAACTGATGTGTTGAACTGACCTCCTACCATCCCATGACCTTTGTTTCTCTTGTAGTTTGTCCCCCCTCATCACATAAACATTAAGGCCCCAAACCTTCTCCATATAAGAACTTCTTGCAGGTTTTTTATTCTCCTTATCCTCCATTTTGACTGCATTATACCCTAGGTCCGTGAAGAGAGGCAGCTTCCTGATAGCCCTAAAATCCCCAAGACCCGGGTGAAGGTAATAAGACAAGGGTCGTTGCGACCCAGATCTCAGAGGATGGGTATATCAAGAAAAATCAACCACTCAAAACATGTAAAATCAATCAAGCACAAAAGAGAGCGGTCTCGCTATGAGATTAACCTGGTATAGCACCCAGGGTCGAACACAAGGAGCACGGGTTGGCCAGAGGCCTACGAAGTAGTAGAAATAAAATAAAATAAAAGACAAGTATTTTTAGTGGTTTTTAGTGATTTTTATATTTTTTTTTGGATTTTTAAAATGTGAAGAAAATAAAAGAAAGTAAAGACAAGCACACTTTAGCTAATTATTAAATATGTCAAAAAGCAAGCAAAAATTCAAACAAAAATGTTTTTATGTTTTTTAGGTTTTTAAGTGTTTTTGGTGAATTTTTGGGATTTTTATAAGGTGTATTTTATTTTCTAAAAATCAAACAGTACTAAAAAGACAAGGTACTGTCCAGCCAAGCCCAAAACCCAAAGATAAAATATCTAGGGATCTCAGAGGGACCTGGAGGTAATTTTCCTGTATACTAGAGAAAATAAGGAAAATTTGAGCACCAAAATTATTGTTTTTGGGTTTTTAGATTATTTACTATGATTTTTACGAGTTTTTAGGTGTTTTTGAATTTTTAGAGATTTTAAGCAATGAAAAATAGCAAAAATTGGCTAGAAAATCAAAACACACAAAAGAAACAGTACCTAATTTTTATAGAATTTTTGGGGGTGTTTTTATATTTTGTTGGGATTTTTAATTCTAGACAGTAGCTAAAATAGAGGTTTTTGAATTTTTAAAAATAACAAATAAAATAAAAAATGTCCTCAAAAATTCTCAAAAATTCTACAACATGGCAGGAGCCATGTGTCAAATTTTCATCGAATTTGGAGGTGATTTGATATTTTATTCAAAAATCCAAAGGGGGCACTGTGCACAGGGACTTAAGTGCAAATACCCGAAGTTCTGGGGGTCCAGGTGCAATTTTCCCAGCAAGTCATGCGCGTGGCGCGTGCCTGGGGCACTCAGGGACCTTCTGGTAATAAAAACAAGTCCTAGGACCTTTTGGTAACTCGTACCAAAAAGTCCAGGGGCTGTTATGCAAATAACCCACTAAAAGACGCACATGTGCAAATAAAACGTTCACAGGGGCATATATGCAATTACCAGAAAGTTTCTATTCATTCATAAAGCAACCAGAACTACAGGATAAGAGTTGCAAATAAACCAAAACTACACGTGACGAAGCACGTGGCTCACACATACAGGGGCATAAATGCAAATATTAACAAGCACGGGGTCCAATGTGCAATTAACCCTACGTAAATAAAAGGCCTAAAATATTTACAGGACTGACACGTAAAACATAAACTAAGAGGGGGCCTAAGGTAATTTACCCCTTTATTACGTCGACGGCTGGATGGTGGACGCGTGGCGGATCTAACGGTGCTGGTGATTGGCGCCTCTCTCTCCTTCCGCACGTGGGCCGATCGACGGCGCAGAGGAGGGCACGTGGACGATCCAACGGCTGGCGGGTGCTGGTGCCTCTCTCTCTGCTCTGACGGTCTCGATCAACCCTCGAGATGATCAACGGTGACTGCTCCTCCTGGAACGGACGGACGGGATGCGAACTGGGGAGCTGCGGGTGATCGGACGGTGCTCGAGGACCTTCGAAGAACAGGTGGCCGGCGAGTTTCGCCGGCCTCGTGCGCGTGCTGTGGTCCTCCTCAGCTGCCTCTGAAGATCGGAGAAGGTCGGCGATGACGTCCCGCAGCTGGTGGTGCCCTCCGATGGCCCAGCCGAGCCCTGGAGGGGCTCCGGCGAGGTCGGCGGAGGGAAGCTCCTGGCCTAGATGTGGGGAAGCCTCAGATGGCTCCCCCTGGACCTGCAAAGTAGCTCAAGAGCTTCGCGGGTCGAGGGCAAAGTGCCTCGACCCAAGGAAGCGGCGTGAGGGTGGACGATGCGTCGGGATGAGCGAGCTCCGGCGAGCGAAGGACGGTGGAGCTCGAACCCCAGCTCCTGTGCGAGCTGGGTTGAACGAAGGGGCGAAGAATGTGCGCGGAGGGGTGGCGATGGTGAGCATGGGTTCCGATGATCGAAAAGATACGCAAGATGGCCGGAATCGACGGAACTCGGCGGAACTATGATTTGGGGCTAACTAAAAATTACGCTAAACAGGAAGGCTAGAAGGTTACCTGGGCGGTGTGGTAGACTGTGCTGGAGCTTAGTTAGCTCCTGGTCGTTGCCTCGAAGGTCGTCAAGGCCTGAGGCTCGAGCTCCTGCACTGGGCGGAGCACGGCGGCGCTACGTCGCCGGATCAGTGGTCCGGCCACCCCCTCCTCACTGCGACAAGGGCAATCGCGAGCTGTCACCTCAGGGATCACTATGGAGGTCACGAGATTAAGGGTGGAGAGCCAAAGATGCGTGAAAATGGGGGCGGAGCTCAGGCTTTATACGGTGGAAGGTCCGGCAAAACTCGATCGGGTAGGGTGAGCTGGTGCGCGGATCCCGAGGCGAGGGCTCCGGCGAAGCTCTCGGATATGACGTGATCATTCCGGACCCGGAGTTGGGGCGAAAAGGATTCATGTCTGCATGGGAAAAGTCCGAGAAGGTGGGTCGGGCGCAGCAGACCCGGCTCTGGTGGTCCTGGGGGGGGGAGTTGACCGGGGGTCAACAATCCCCCGTGGACCAATCAGAGCCCGCCAAGCATTGAATTTTTATTTGATTTTTTTGGGCCATAAAATGACCGAATTTTTAGAAACTTAAAACATGAAAAATATTTATTTTATTTTTCTCTATTTTTTGGTGATTTTTAATTAATTTTTCAAAATAAAAATAAGGTATTTACATAATAGGGCTATATATAGGTATATGTACAATATAGGGATTTTAATTTTGATTTTTAATTAGTTATTTTTATACATTTTTATTCCTATTTTATATTTTATTTATTTATAGAATAAAATGAGGAATAAAAGGATATTTTTATTTGATTTTTATTATTTATATACATAGGTGAAATAAATAGTTATGTACAACTATATACATGGCATATGTACAATATATTTTTGTAATTTTAATTTTGTTATTTTTATTTGATTTTTGTTTTGTTTCTTTTTATTTATTTTATTTACAATATATAGCATGGAATATTTACAAAAAGTTTTGAAAATAAATAAATTTATCTACAAGGTTAAATATATAAGGATGATGGTCTATGCACATGGTGAAAGGATATTTTTGGTCTTTGATTTTTAAATTTTTATTTTGTTTTTAATATTTTCTAAATATATACAAAATATGTACAAGCATATTTTTGGGTGAGGAAAATATAATTTATTTATTTACAAAAATATATACACATGAGCCCCTATCTCCCTCTACTTGGCTTTTATGCGGTCAGGCCCATGCTGAGCCCTCCCTTGGGTTAGGTTGCTCAATATTTATTCTAAATATTTCCCTCTTTTTCTTTTTCCTCTTTATTCTTTTATTTTTGCACAAAAACATGCTAATTATAGATATTTACAAAATGCATGCTTTTGCTAATGATTCCTATTTACACATATCTACATGCATTTGCATAGGTTTTTGTAGCTAAAATATAAGAATAAAGAGTGATGAATGGGTATTCATCACCCCCATATACTATACTTTGCTAGTCCCTTAGCAAACACCTATTTGAAAAATAAGTGAAAAAGAAGAAAGAAAAAGAAAAGGAGAATGTACATGGATCAAGGTTGATTATTAAACTTGCCTTCATTAAATTGAGGTATGGAGCTTAATCAGATCTTTGGATTATTGATGTGTCAGAACCTTATTTAGACTTAAGCTCAAAACCTAACAGCCTCTAAGTTCCACTAATCTATAACCAAGACTCCTCAATGCTCCAGGTCAGAACAAGTCACCAATCACAAACCTTGAAGACCATGAATCTTTCCTTGTCCTGTGGATGTGAAGTCTAAGCTCTCCACCTCAGAAATGGCAACTTGACAACCCTCCCCAACAAGGTAACTCTATGACCTCAATCTGGCCACTCTTTCCTCGAGGAGCGGGGTATTCCCTTCTAAGTTCAAGTACAACCGGCTCAAGAAGAGGGGGAAGAAGAGAATGGGTCAAGGCCAGTGTAGCCAAGTACCCTTGGGAGCTTGACCAGTGTAGCCAAGTCTCCCTGCTGCAAGCTACAACAGGTGGATCATGAAACCAAGCTTTGCTTATTGCACTTATATACATACTCCGGTGGGATTATCATTTTCTCTCAGACCCACCACTTTTTTGGAGTTCTTTTCTTTTTGCACATTTTTTTTTCAAGTGCATCTGTACAACATATACATGTGCAGCATATATACAAGGAGTTTTTCCTCTTGAGCCAGTAGACTATCCCTCTTTTGAAGCTTTATTGCAACCCACAACTCCCGTCGTTAGACCTCATGGCAACCAGACCAAGTTGAGACGCACTTCCTTCACTATAAGAAGAAGAGAGGTTCCGCCTAGAAGTACTACCCTCATATGCTACCCCAAGTCAAGGAAGACTGCCTCCTCACCACTTCATCCGTAGAGAGCTCGGTGCATAGTGCGGTTGTCCAAGTAAAGCCATAATCTATATGAGTCATGTGTTGTTGTTAAGTGCTCTACTTAGGCTCATTGAGATGACATGTGATCATAGCCTAGTGGACTCAAAGAATTAAGTCACCATGGACCTGAAAAGCCTTAAACCTAAGCCCTATAAGGTTCCTCTTAGAAATTAGGTGGATTAAGATCTTAATCAAGCTCCATTTCTCAATTTGATTCCAGGCTAGTTTAAATGTCAACTATCATCCAGAAAAACTATATACATATGTATGAAAAGATGCTTATTTACACAATATTTTACAATCATGCAAAATTTTTGAAAAATGTTTTGAAATCATGAATGATGATGCATGAAGTGCAAGTTTTGCAAAAGATATTTACACACATTTACACAAGATTTTTGCAAACTTTTGATTTTCAAAACATTTTGGAAAAATTTTGTACTATATACATAATTTTGATACAAAAATATTTACACAAGCTTTACACAAAAGATTTTTGAAATCAATTTTACAAAAATAATTTGTACACTAGCTATGTATGTGCAAATAAAAGAAGATTATGTACATGAAAAATTTTTAAATTTTTGTGGTTTTTAGCCATTTTATTTATTAACACACTCACACAAAGTACGAGTTATGGCTAAAGTATATATGAAATATATACACACCCCCCTATACTTAGCTCGAACGATGTCCTCAGAGTCAAGAGCGATGAAGAAGACATAACTCGTGCTATGTATAGGGAAGCGAAAAGGAAGGTTATACAAAAGGAGAATAAAAAGTCAAGAGGGACTCAGGTCTCCCCCCTATACTTAGGATCAAATAATCCTAAGTATAGCAGGCTGTACACGAAGGGAAAATCGAGTGGAGAATGTACAGGGTCTACCTCCCCTATACTTAGGGTGAAATGCCCCTAAGTATAGGCAACAAAACAGGGGTAGACAGAAGCAAAAGAAATACCCGAAAGGTCTCACATCCCCCCTATACTTAGGGTAAAGTGCACCCTAAGTATAGCATAATCACAAGATGGAGAAAGGGATGTGGGACTAAAGAATGTGGTGATATGGACATCTGGATCTATATACAACGGAAGATCAGTGAAACTCAGGCGTGAGATGCATTAGATGTGAGTCAAAGACCACATCTCACGCAAAATGAATCGGGGCAAGATTAACGACCCGCGGCTCATGATCTAGAAATGGCTTGAGCCGCTGGCCGTTCACTCGAAAGGTACTCTCAGAAGACAACTCAGATATGTCGATGCTACCGTTGTCGTGTACCTTCCGAACCAGATAAGGTCATTTCCATTTGCTTTGTAGCTTCCCTGGAAATAATCTAAGCCTCACATCAAACAGCCATACTCTCTGTCCAATCTCAAAATGTTTGTGGCTGATATGAGAATCATGCCACTCCTTGACTTTCTCCTTATAATGTAGGCTGCTTGAGAAAGCTGCATCTCTAAGCTCCTCCAGGGCAGCTAGCTCTGCCCTCCTCTGGTCTCCTATACCATCTGGATCCATAAGTATGTCTGTAACTGCCCAAAGTGACTTGTGCCTCAGCTCAACAGGTAAATGGCATGGCTTGCCATATACGAGGCGAAAGGGAGATGTACCCAAAGGTGTCTTGAAAGACGTTCTATATGCCCACAAGACCGAGTCCAAAAGCTGCGACCAATCCTTTCGGTCAGGGCGGACGACTTTCTGCAGAATAGTCTTGATCTCCCTGTTCGACACTTCGGCTAGACCATTCGTCTGTGGATGGTACGGTGTAGCAACACGATGATCTATGCCGAACTCGCTAGCAAGTGCCTTTACCTGGTCGTTGATGAAGTGAGATCCCCCATCAGAAATAAGAACTCGTGGAACCCCGAACCGCGTGATGATATGCTTCCTCAAAAATCTGCAAACTGTCCTCGCATCAGCGGCTCGGGCGGGGATAGCCTCCACCCAACGACTCACATAATTCACGGCCAATAGAATGTACTCAAATCCCTGACTCTTAGGGAATGGACCCATGAAATCGATGCCCCATGCGTCAAAAACCTCACAGAAGTGAATGGGCTGCATCGGCATCATATCACGCTGTCCACAAGTGCCCATCCTCTGACAGTCAGTACACCTCTTCACGAACTCATCTGAGTCCTTGAAGAGTGTAGGCCACCACAAGCCGGATTGGAGCACTTTCTGTGCCGTTCTCCTCCCAGAATGATGTCCTCCTGCCTCAAGCTTGTGGCAGTAAGTGAGGACGCTATGGTGTTCCTCCTGAGGAATACACCGACGCCAGACGCTATCCCCTCCTTCGTGGTAAAGGATGGGATCCTCCCAATGGTAGGACTTGGCCTTCGCTAGGAAGGTCTCAAGCCTCTGCCTGGACCAATCTTGTGGGACTTTCCCAACAACGAGAAAGTTCACAATATCGGCGTACCATGGGAGTGAGGCGATAGCAAGGATCGCCTCATCTGGGAAGGTATCTCGGATAGGATCAATCTGCTCAGAATCCTCAGGCTGCTCTAATCGGGAGAGATGATCCGCCACCACATTCTTGACTCCAGGCTTATCCTTAATCTCAATGTCGAACTCCTGGAGTAGAAGGATCCATCTAGTCAGTCTGGCCTTGGCATCCTTCTTTGCCATGAGGTACCTGATGGCGGTGTGATCTGTAAACAAAGTCACTCTAGATCCGATGATATATGATCTGAACTTATCTAGGGCGAACACTACGGCTAGCATCTCCTTCTCTGTGACCGTGTAATTCCGCTGGGCGGAATCCAATGTGCGGCTAGCATAGTGTATAGCAAATGGCACTCCATCCCTCCTCTGTCCCAGCACTGCCCCTACGGCAAAATCGGAGGCGTCCGTCATGATCTCGAATGGGAGAGACCAATCAGGCGGCTGGAGGACAGGAGCCTCAATAACACACTGCTGAAGAGTAGCGAACGACGAAAGACACTTGTCATCGACAAGGAACTCGGTGTCTTTCATCAAGAGGTCAGTCAACGGCCGGGCAACCCTGCTAAAATCCTGAATGAATCTCCTATAAAATCCAACGTGCCCCAGAAATGACCGTAGCTGCCTCAGATTGGACGGCGGTGTGAGTTTCCTAATGACATCAACCTTGGCCGGATCAACCTCCATGCCCCTGTTGGAGATGATGTGGCCAAGCACCGTCCCTTGAGTCACCATGAAGTGACTCTTCTCCCAAGATAGCACCAAGTGATACTCAATACATCGCTGGAGTACTCGATGTAGGCAGTCAAGACAGGAGTCGAATCCGTCGCCATAGATCGAGAAATCATCCATGAAGACCTCTAAGCACTCCCCTACCATGTCCGAGAAGATCGACAGCATGCACCTCTGAAAAGTCGCAGGGGCATTGCATAGCCCAAATGGCATGCGTCGAAAAGCATATGTGCCGAAGGGACAGGTAAAGGTGGTCTTCTCCTGATCCTCAGGAGCGATGGCCACTTGGTTGTAGCCCGAGTACCCATCCAGGAAGCAATAATGGCTCTTCCCTGCCAGTCTCTCAATGATCTGGTCAATAAAAGGCAGGGGGAAATGGTCCTTCTTGGTGGCTTGGTTGAGTCTCCTGTAGTCAACACAAACCCTCCAAGAGGTGGGTACTCGTGTAGCGATCTCCTCTCCCGACTCACTGATCACAGTCGTGATGCCCGTCTTCTTGGGCACCACATGCAAGGGGCTGACCCACTTGGAGTCGGAAATGGGATAAATAAAACCTGCACCCCACCACTTTGATATTTCCTTCATCACAACCTCTCTCAGGTTGGGGTTCAGACGCCGCTGGAACTCACGCGACGGCTTCGCCCCATCCTCGAGATAGATATGGTGGGAGCACACTGATGGACTAATCCCATGGAGATCTGCTACGCTCCATCCGATCGCCTTGCGGTTCTTTTCAAGAACCCCCATCAAACAGGATTCCTGCTCTCCAGTCAACTCGGCGGAGATGATGACTGGGTACATCTCTGGATCGCCCGCAAGGAATCGATACTTCAGCGAAGTAGGGAGCGGCTTCAGCTCTGGAATGCTGGGTGCCGGCAAATCTGGTTGCGGAAGAAACTGAGTGAAAGCTGCAAGGTCGGCCAAATCTGCCTGGGAAAGTGAAAGCGTACTCTCGCAAACTGGATCGGGAGAAGGCGGCTCAACTTTAATGTCTCTGCTCGGCTCTGCCTCTACCTCCTCCTCATCTATAGGCTCAGATGGACTCAGGTCTGGCATCTGATCATAGCACTCGGCCCAATCAGACTCTGAATCCGAGGGATCTGCATCAGAAACGGTGGCATCAGTACCACCGGAGAACAAGGTGGCCTCAGCACCTCCATCACTAATCATCGTGCAGCGATCGAGGACCGGCTCTGCTGCCGCAATGGTATCCGGAACCAGGTCTGTGCTCTCCAGACTCTCCTCTGCTGTCATCTCTGCCTCAGCTGTATCTGAAAGTGAGAGGGTGGTCTGTGTCTCAAGGTCTGCCCAAGCTGCCTCATCATCTGTGATCACAAAATCACAGTCCTGGTGGATGTCTGGCTCTGCGTCTGTCAGCTGCTCTGAGTCTGTACTCGCATCTGAGCTGGATCTGAATCTGGCTCTGTAGTCCTCGACCGTCTCTATTTGTATACTTTCGCCCTGGACGCGAAAGTACACCTTCCCGCTATCATGATCAGTCACCGCCTTGGCTGTGGCCAAGAACGGACGACCAAGGATGATGGGGGTATCGGCCACTGACTCAGGGATCTCCATGTCCAACACTACGAAGTCCACGAAGAATTGCAGGCCCTGAATCGTGACGATAACGTCTCGTAATAACCCCTTCGGCCTCTTGACAGATCGATCAGCGAACTGAAGGACTGTCCTGCTCTGTCGAAGAGTGCCCAACTCGAAGCGGTCGAGAAGGGCTGCCGGAAGAAGGTTGATCGACGATCCGCTATCTAGAAGAGTACGGTCGAACCTCTGCTCACTAATCTGGCATCTGACATACGGGGTCCCTGAATCTGGCCTCTTGGCTGGCAGTCGGTTCTGGATCGCAAAGCACGTGGCTTTCGTCAGCACATGTATCTCTGAAGTGTGGTTCCTCCTCCTCCTCCTGACTGTAGTCCTCTCTCTCAAAGATCGCTGGAGAAGGGGGATGTGCTGCAAAGCCTCCTGGAGGGTCAGCTGGATATGGAATCGATCAATCATGCTCTGACTGAACTCCTCAAACTCTCTCTTTTTTGGATCATTTTTCTTCCCCTTCCCCATCTGAAGGGCTCTAGGGAAGAGGATCACTGGGTCCTTCTCAGATGAAGGACTAGGAAAAGGTCTAGACGGTTCAAGGACCGGATCCACACATACATCATGCACCACAGTGGAACCAGAAGAAAGTAAACCTTTTCCTTTATTCATAGCAGAGTTCCGAGATACATGAACACGAGGAAAAACAACATCACTGTCTGTACAAACACCGGTGGCCTCAGTACCACCACGGGCTGGCTGCTCTGCTGCTGCTGGTGGTAGACGTCGTGCGGCATCAGTACCGCTGGCTGGCTGGGCTGAATGGGTGGCATCAGTACCACCTCCTAGATCTGGTGAAGCGGCGGCCTCAGTACCGCCGGTGGGATCAGCATCCTTGGTGGCCTTAGTACCACCGTCATCGTCTGGAGCGGCCTCAGTACCGCTCTCCTCCTCCTCCTGTGGCGCCTCGGAATGGTGCTCAGATGAGGCGTCGCCGCCTGCTGGGGTCCTACCGCTCCTAAGTGTGACAAAATCAGCATCAAATAGATCCGAAGAAGTATCATCAAATGGGTCACAAGGAGTGGCTAACTCAGTAGGTACTACCTGCTCAGACTTCCTCTTGAGGCTGTTCGGATTGGGCTCTATCTGGGCTGGTATGGCGGCCTTCCCTCTCACCAGGTCCCGCATCTCCTGGCGGAACTCGTCCATCTCCCGTCGGAATGTAGCCTGCTGGTCCGTGAGGAGGCGGGCGATGTCATCCAAGGCGGGGCTCTCGTGGGAGCCCGACGGGTGGCCTCTCTGTGGGTGAGGCTGCTGGAACTGCTGTGGTGGGTAAGAGGGGTAGGATGGAGGGTGCTGTTGGTATCCCTGGTGAGCCTGCTGCTCACGTCTCCAAGACTGTCCCTGCTGCTGATAGGGACGAGGACCGTAGGATGACTGCTGCTGATACGCTGGGGGCTGCTGCTGCGGCTGGTGCTGGTCTCTCTGATGGGAGTACTGCCCTCCCTGTCCTGACGGCTGCTGCTGGGGCTGGGCACCACCACTCCCCCACCTGAATCCGGGATGGTCCCGTCGGATCCCAGGCTGAGGGCGGTCGTACCAAATCCCGTTGACATCCATCAACGGCTCGGCATCAAAGGGGGCTGGCGGGAGTACTGCCAGAGGCTGGTCCGGCTGGTAGACCACCATCTGCATCTCTGGAGATGGTGGGGACTGGTAGGTGGGTTGCGGCTGCTGGTACGGCTCCACCTGTATAAGGTGAACCTGTCTAGGCTGCACGGGAGTGCTGGAGCGCTGGGACGAGCTGCTGCTGCTGCCGGCGTCGCCTCGCGACTGAAGACTGGGCTGAGAAGCCGTCTGTGCCTCCTGGAGACACATGAGCTGTGTCTTCATGTCGCTCAAGACCTGTGCCATCTGCTCCATCTGCGTGATACTCTGGCACTGCTTCTTCTCGATCAGCTCCATGCGGTCCAACTTCTCGCTAATGATACCCATGTCTGCAGCTGACGACTCTGCCTGTGCTGCTGCGGCTATGGAAAAACTGGATGGACCTGCATCTACCCGTGCTATCCTCTGGTACTGCACGGGTCCTGGCTGGTGTGGCTGGGTCTTCTGAGTGTAGAGCCGGGTCTGGGACATCACCATATAGTTCTCTGCCATCTCCTCAAAAATGGCCCAGACCTGGTCGTGGTCCTTGGCGAAGTAGGACCCGCCACAAGAAGCGTTCACCAGGCCCTGTAGCTCTGGTGACAACCCGCTGAAGAAGCTCTGCACAAGGTTCGGCTTCGTGATGTCGTGATGCGGGCATCTGTCCAGGAGCTCTCGGAACCTCTCCCAAGCCTCGTGAAACTGCTCGTTGGGGAACATGGAGAAGTTGCTGATCATGGCCCTCGCTGCATTCGTCCACCCGAGTGGATAGTACTTGTTCAAGTACTCGGTGCGAAGCTGCTCCCAGGTATACACAAACCTCCCAAGGTGCTTCAGCCAGGTGGCTGCTCTATCTGCCAGTGAAAACGGGAAGGCTATCATCCGGATCGTATCCTGGTCCACATGCCGGTCGTGGACAGTGCTGCAAATCATCAGAAACTCCTGGAGGTGGAGGTGGGGCTCCTCTGTAGCAAGTCCATGGAACCGCGGAAGCATCTGCAAGGTGTTCGGGGGGAACTTGAAGTCCCCCACGATAGCTGGAACCACCACCCAATGGTGCATCAGTGTAGATCCGGGGTTGTGCAACTCCCGCATCGGTCTAGGTGGTCCTGCTCCTCCCGCGGCTGCTGCCGCTGCGGCGGCGGCCGCGGCTGCTGCTGCTGCTGCTGCTGCGGCTCGTGCCTGTGCATCATCGGGCTCCTCGGGCTCGCTCTGCTGGTCTCTCTCTGCTCTGAGCCTCTCCAACTCTCTCCTCATCTCAATCATAAATGCCCCCTGATCGCGGAGCTGCTGCTGGACTGTATCGAGTGATGCGATCAGGGTGGAGTTGATCGCTCCCTGGTCTAGTACAATATGCTCTGGTCGACGGGAGTGATCGTCTGAACTGCCGGCTCCGGCCATGTCGACGTCTGCAAAATCAAATGAGCCCAACTCAGGTGCTGTCAAATGTATCAATCTCTCCTCGGGCTCGTGTCTCTCAGGAAGGTCAGAAAGGGGATCGAGGGGGAACAGGGTGGAGTCGTACTCGGGCTCGGAGAGCGGGTCTGAGCTCTCGCGAGCCAACCTAGATGATGAGGTAGACGCGCCCGAAAGCGGTGCAGCCAGAGGCTGCCTAAGAGACCGTCTACCCATCATCTTGATCTGGCGAGTAGGGCGGATGAGATCTGGAAAAATTATGATCTGAAAACAAACCCCCGGTTCACCAACGCAACGCGAGCTGAAGACCGTAAAAGTTCGGTCAAATTATCTTGTCAATTTTATTTTGGTGAACACACAAATATCAGAGCGCTTACGTGACCTGTTGGGATATCCGCTGCTAACCCAACCGACTGGCCCGCACGGAAGAGTCGGTAATCAGTCGGGTTTAGCAACGGGGGGCTCTACCTAGTGTGCGGGTCACTCTCTCGCGCATACAAACCAAGCAATGAGGGGGTTGCTCTCCCCAAGACAGAATTTTTAGGGTGAGCGAGTTTTAAGGTCAATAATTTTAGCAGTCCCAATTTTATGGTTTCTCTTTTTAGTCTTTTTCAAAGCAAACAAATCGCCTAACGAATTTTTCGATTCTCCTGATTATTAAGTCAAAAACAGGGGGGAGAAGTCGAAAAAGCCGATGCACGAGAAATCAATGATGCATGCAAAGTCAGAAATGCGTACCTTGCTCCAGCTCTCTACATGCAATATGATCCGCGCATAAAATAAAAGACAGAATTAAAACTAAGCTAAATGATGCAGCGGGAAAAACCGAGTCCTAGACGAGCAACTTCTAGCGAAGAACCGTCTAACCGGTCACCGACCTCCAAGCCAAAGAGTCCAGTCTTGGCCCGTCCCTCCCCTGCCCGACAAATCGGGGGTAGGAGTAAGCGCTTTACAGGATGGGCTACGGCACGTAGGCTACGGAGGCTAGCGAGTCGGTTATTTTTATTATTTATTTTAAGTAGGTCCAATTACGATCTATAGGAACAGATATGTAATTAGGTGTGTAGATCCTACTAGTTACGGCACATTCAGCAGAAAATCCTAAGTCTAGGGGCTCGAGCAAAAACCGCGAAAAATCGGAAAAGACAGAAATAAAAGAAAAATAAAACCGCGAAGAAAGCCGCGAAAAACCGCGCAAGTCCTAATGGGTCCCCCGAGCACACCGGTGCTCGGCGAAACAGACCCGCTACGGTCACAAGTCCAAACAGTCCAAGTTCCTGTATTATTACAAAAATAATAATGAAATAAAAATCCTAAACTATCCTCACCCACTCGACTCTCTCTCTCGCTCTCTCCTGCGGCTTCGTAGAGAAGGAAGCCGCCTCCAAGTTCCTCGGCTGCTCAGGCTCCTCGAAAGTTGCCTCCGCGGTCCTCGGGCCCTCGCAAGAAGAAGAGAAGAGTGGTCAGACCAGTAAAAATAATCAAATGAAAAGAAAAAGAAATGAAAATACAAGTCAGGGTATATATGCAAAAATGGAGAATAAAATAAACACAGAAAACAAAACAAATATAAAAATAAAAGAAAATCAAAATAAAACAAAAAGAAAATAGATACAAAAGCCGCGAGCTCCGAAGAGCCGCGAAAAGCCGCGAAAACAAAAACGAAAATAAAAACAAAAAGAACTACTAAGCCGTGCTCCCCGGCAACGGCGCCATTCTGATAGCCCTAAAATCCCCAAGACCCGGGTGAAGGTAATAAGACAAGGGTCGTTGCGACCCGGATCTCAGAGGATGGGTATATCAAGAAAAATCAACCACTCAAAACATGTAAAATCAATCAAGCACAAAAGAGAGCGGTCTCGCTATGAGATTAACCTGGTATAGCACCCAGGGTCGAACACAAGGAGAACGGGTTGGCCAGAGGCCTACGAAGTAGTAAAAATAAAATAAAATAAAAGACAAGTATTTTTAGTGGTTTTTAGTGATTTTTATATTTTTTTTGGATTTTTAAAATGTGAAGAAAATAAAAGAAAGTAAAGACAAGCACACTTTAGCTAATTATTAAATATGTCAAAAAGCAAGCAAAAATTCAAACAAAAATGTTTTTATGTTTTTTAGGTTTTTAAGTGTTTTTGGTGAATTTTTTGGATTTTTCTAAGGTGTATTTTATTTTCTAAAAATCAAACAGTACTAAAAAGACAAGGTACTGTCCAGCCAGGCCCAAAACCCAAAGATAAAATATCTAGGGATCTCAGAGGGACCTGGAGGTAATTTTCCTGTATACTAGAGAAAATAAGGAAAATTTGAGCATCAAAATTATTGTTTTTGGGTTTTTAGATTATTTACTATGATTTTTATGAGTTTTTAGGTGTTTTTGAATTTTTAGGGTTTTTAAGCAATGAAAAATAGCAAAAATTGGCTAGAAAATCAAAACACACAAAAGAAACAGTACCTGATTTTTATAGAATTTTTGGGGGTGTTTTTATATTTTTTTGGGATTTTTAATGCTAGACAGTAGCTAAAATAGAGGTTTTTGAATTTTTAAAAATAACAAATAAAATCAAAAATGTCTTCAAAAATTCTCAAAAATTCTACAACATGGCAGGAGCCATGTGTCAAATTTTCATCGAATTTGGAGGTGATTTGATATTTTATTCAAAAATCCAAAGGGGGCACTATGCACAGGGACTTAAGTGCAAATACCCGAAGTTCTGGGGGTCCAGGTGCAATTTTCCCAGCAAGTCACGCGCGTGGCGCGTGCCTGGGGCACTCAGGGACCTTCTGGTAATAAAAACAAGTCCTAGGACCTTTTGGTAACTCGTACCAAAAAGTCCAGGGGCTGTTATGCAAATAACCCACTAAAAGACGCACATGTGCAAATAAAACGTTCACAGGGGCATATATGCAATTACCAGAAAGTTTCTATTCATTCATAAAGCAACCAGAACTACAGGATAAGAGTTGCAAATAAACAAAACTACACGTGACGAAGCACGTGGCTCACACATACAGGGGCATAAATGCAAATATTAACAAGCACGGGGTCCAATGTGCAATTAACCCCAGGTAAATAAAAGGCCTAAATATTTACAGGACTGACACGTAAAACATAAACTAAGAGGGGGCCTAAGGTAATTTACCCCTTTATTACGTCGACGGCTGGATGGTGGACGCGTGGCGGATCTAACGGTGCTGGTGATTGGCGCCTCTCTCTCCTTCCGCACGTGGGCCGATCGACGGCGCAGAGGAGGGTACGTGGACGATCCAACGGCTGGTGGGTGCTAGTGCCTCTCTCTCTGCTCTGACGGTCTCGATCAACCCTCGAGATGATCAACGGTGACTGCTCCTCCTGGAACGGACGGACGGGATGAGAACTGGGGAGCTGCGGGTGATCGGACGGTGCTCGAGGACCTTCGAAGAACAGGTGGCCGGCGAGTTTCGCCGGCCTCGTGCACGTGCTGTGGTCCTCCTCAGTTGCCTCTGAAGATCGGAGAAGGTCGGCGATGACGTCCCGCAGCTGGTGGTGCCCTCCGATGGCCCAGCCGAGCCCTGGAGGGGCTCCGGCGAGGTCGGCGGAGGGAAGCTCTTGGCCTAGATGTGGGGAAGCCTCAGATGGCTCCCCCTGGACCTGCAAAGTAGCTCAAGAGCTTCGCGGGTCGAGGGCAAAGTGCCTCGACCCGAGGAAGCGGCGTGAGGGTGGACGATGCGTCGGGATGAGCGAGCTCCGGCGAGCGAAGGACGGTGGAGCTCGAACCCCAGCTCCTGTGCGAGCTGGGTTGAACGAAGGGGCGAAGAATGTGCGCGGAGGGATGGCGATGGTGAGCGTGGGTTCCGATGATCGAAAAGATACGCAAGATGGCCGGAATCGACGGAACTCGGCGGAACTATGATTTGGGGCTAACTAAAAATTACGCTAAACAGGAAGGCTAGAAGGTTACCTGGGCGGTGTGATAGACTGTGCTGGAGCTTAGGTAGCTCCTGGTCGTTGCCTCGAAGGTCATCAAGGCCTGAGGCTCGAGCTCCTGCACTGGGCGGAGCACGGCGGCGCTACGTCGCCGGATCAGTGGTCCGGCCACCCCCTCCTCACTGCGACAAGGGCAATCGCGAGCTGTCACCTCAGGGATCGCTATGGAGGTCACGGGATTAAGGGTGGAGAGCCAAAGATGCGTGAAAATGGGGGCGGAGCTCAGGCTTTATACGGTGGAAGGTCCGGCAAAACTCGATCGGGTAGGGTGAGCTGGTGCGCGGATCCCGAGGCGAGGGCTCCGGCGAAGCTCTCGGATATGACGTGATCATTCCGGACTCGGAGTTGGGGCGAAAAGGATTCATGTCTGCATGGGAAAAGTCCGAGAAGGTGGGTCGGGCGCAGCAGACCCGGCTCTGGTGGTCCTGGGGGGGGAGTTGACCGGGGGTCAACAATCCCCCGTGGACCAATCAGAGCCCGCCAAGCATTGAATTTTTATTTGATTTTTTTGGGCCATAAAATGACCGAATTTTTAGAAACTTAAAACATGAAAAATATTTATTTTATTTTTCTCTATTTTTTGATGATTTTTAATTAATTTTTCAAAATAAAAATAAGGTATTTACATAATAGGGCTATATATAGGTATATGTACAATATAGGGATTTTAATTTTGATTTTTAATTAGTTATTTTTATACATTTTTATTCCTATTTTATATTTTATTTATTTATAGAATAAAATGAGGAATAAAAGGATATTTTTATTTGATTTTTATTATTTATATACATAGGTGAAATAAATAGTTATGTACAACTATATACATGGCATATGTACAATATATTTTTCTAATTTTAATTTTGTTATTTTTATTTGATTTTTGTTTTGTTTCTTTTTATTTATTTTATTTACAATATATAGCATGGAATATTTACAAAAAGTTTTGAAAATAAATAAATTTATCTACAAGGTTAAATATATAAGGATGATGGTCTATGCACATGGTGAAAGGATATTTTTGGTCTTTGATTTTTAAATTTTTATTTTGTTTTTAATATTTTCTAAATATATAAAAAATATGTACAAGCATATTTTTGGGTGAGGAAAATATAATTTATTTATTTACAAAAATATATACACATGAGCCCCTATCTCCCTCTACTTGGCTTTTATGCGGTCAGGCCCATGCTGAGCCCTCCCTTGGGTTAGGTTGCTCAATATTTATTCTAAATATTTCCCTCTTTTTCTTTTTCCTCTTTATTCTTTTATTTTTGCACAAAAACATGCTAATTATAGATATTTACAAAATGCATGCTTTTGCTAATGATTCCTATTTACACATATCTACATGTATTTGCATAGGTTTTTGTAGCTAAAATATAAGAATAAAGAGTGATGAATGGGTATTCATCACTTCCCCCTTCATGTTGAGCAACTACGAAGTTAATGGCGAGTTGCTGATGTGATCCGTGAACCACTTCACATAGCAGAGCTTCTTAAAGCCTCCAATGAAACTTCCATGCACCCTCCAATGAGCTAAGGCAAGAACTGTTGTTGATTTCTTTGACCCTAGAACTCTAATTCATCTGGTCCCCCCTGGTCGGTCTTCCTTTAGGCAGGCAGGAATGTGCCTTAGAAAGACTCGCGCTTAAAGTATAAATGAAAGGAGTGAAACGAAGTGTCGCTTCGGGAAACATGGGTATTGAAAATCTTTAAAACCCGTAGGTTCACTCAGTAGAATAGCCCTCATTTATTTTGAACAAGGTCTCAAATCCCTAAGTCAGTTCTTCATATAAAGAAAGGTCAACTCGTGAACAGGGAATGAATGGATTTCTCTGGATGGAGGACATGCAAGATGAGCATCACTCTGGTGGGTGAAAAGGTAGACCAAAGGGAAGAAGCAGTCGAACTCTCCCGAAAGGCAATCCCTCTCCTCAGGGAAGAGAAGGCTCTAAAGCTTTTCTAAGGGGTTTTTATTATTTAATGGACATTTATTTTTAAGGTGTGGTCTTCAAAACCCAAAGAAAGATTCAACAAAAAAATATTTTTATTTAGTTCTCAAGGAAACAAAATCAAACAAATGTGAGCAAGAGAAATATTCCTATTTATTTACCTATATAACGTAAAGGATCAAACTAGGTGAGCTACAAATCCTTAAGGTTATCTAAATCAAAGAACAATCAATGATAAAAAGGATTCTTTTTATTAAGTAATTCTTGGTATTTTTATGGTTTTTTTCTTTTTGTATTTTTTTATGAATGTTTAATTTTTTATTTTTTTTATGATTTTCTGATTTTGTATTTTGAATGATTTTTATTTTTCAAAATTTTATATATTTTTTATTTTCAAAACAAAACAAAATAAGGAATAAAAGAAATAAAGAAATAAGATACTTTTTTATTTTTTTAAATATAATAAAAATGTACAGAAAAATCAAATAAAATATTTTATATTTTTTGTATTTTTATATTATTTTAATGAATTATTGAGGATTTTTAGATTTTTAATATTTTAAAAACAATTAAAAACAAGAAAAATAGCAAACAGAAAAATCACCCATTTCAAATAAATAGAGAGGACATAAAAAGATAGCTGATATAAGTTGTGTGATTTCGATCATATGCTTAAGAGCATGTTCCAATAGGACCCTTTCTTTTGTAGAACATGGATAAGAAATTATGAGATTTCCTCTCTCATCTCACATTTTTCTTATTTTAATTTTCTACTCTGTGTAGTTATTACATATTCAGATTACTTATTTCACAAAACTACCATTCTTTTCTAAATTTCCTAAATAAAAAAGAAACAAGAAATATTAATACATTGACGATATTTAACTTTTATCTCATTAAAATAAACTTAAAAATGCGTATGGGAAATAAAACCTCTTATGTATCATCTCACATCCTTATTCTAAAAGAACGACAAAAGGATGGAGAAAATGAAAATATTCGAAGAGAATATCATTTTATTGTTGTAACATATTATTGTAACATGACAAGAATATATCATCCCTTTTTTATCCTTCCGCCAAGACACTGCTTGGTCTTATAACTCGAGTAAATTTTGAATCCCATGAAATTCAATAAAATTTCTCAGATGAAAAAGAAAAGAGTAAATTAAATAAAAATTAGAGTTTTTATCAGTTGTGCCCCTCTGAGATCTTGCAATTTCAGTTATGCCCCTCCCTTTTTGGTAATATCAGTTGTACCTCCGACTTCTTACCGTTTTATCACTTGTGCCCTTCCGTTAGTTTAACCGTCAATGAGTAGACTTAACCATAGTTTTTTCATACCATGGTGCAGTTAAGAGGGGTATAATTGTCTAGACTCTTTCTTCATCTTCTTTCTCATCCATTTCTTCTTCTTCCTTTCTCTTCATAATTTCTCTCTCTTAGTTACACCTTCATGCATCCATCGAATCTCTAAAAATTTTGTATTTTCACGAATATATCACTTATTACAGATCAAACGGTGAATTTTATTGAATTTTTTGGTGAATTTTCACGAATCAATTAGTCAAAAATTTATCTTAGCATAACAAATACTGAAAGTTCTCCAATTTCAGCCCCCTTGCTCCTTCTCCTCCATTGCACCTCCTCCTTCATTCCCTTCCTCTCTAGGTATGGGGGGCGACCTGGGGGCAGCGGGAGCAGGGGGAGGGGAGGTACGGGGGCGCGGAGGCAGGGAGCGACCTGGGAGCGAGGGGAGGAGGCCGGGCAAGGGGCGACAGGGAGCATGGGGGGGGAGGCGCATGGGCATAAGGGAAGGAGGGTGACCTGAGGCGAGGGGAGGAGGCAAGGCAGGGGGATGCATAGGGGGCGGTGGGAGCAGGGGGAGGGGGAGGCGCGGGGGCAGAGGGAGCAGGGGGAGGGGGAGGCGTAGGGGTAGGGGGTGACAAGGGGGCGAGAGAGGTAGGGAGGGCATGAAGAGGTGCATGGGGAGGGGGAGGCCCGAGGGAGCAGGAGCAGGGGGAGGTGCGGGTGCGCGTTGGTGGCAGGAGCAGGGGGAGAATCTTGGTGCAGGGGTTCCGACCTGGGGAGGCAGCACGAGGGTGGGGGAAGGAGGCGGAGCAAGGGGAGGCGCTCAGGCAGAGGGGAGGTGTTGCAAGGGCGGGGGAAGGAGCTCGGGGCGGAGGGCGCACTTGGGAGCGGGGGAGGAGACATATAGGAGTAGGAGGCTGTGGATGAAGAAGAGAAGGGGAAGAAGATGAAGAGGATGGGGAAGGTGGAAGAAAGGATGATAAAATGACTTTTTAAGACTTTATTTTAAATTTAATTCCCATTATGTACCAAAGTTAACATCTGTTTGCATTGGTAATGAAAGGCAACTAACCAGAGGGGCACAAGTGATAGAACAACAAGAAGTTTAGGGGCACAACTGATATCCCCAAAAAAGAGAAGGACATAACTGAAATTGCAAGATCTCACGGGGCACAACTAATAAAAACCTTAAAAATTATTGAACTATATACTCAATTTCAATGTCGTATTTGAATCTTAAAAAGTAAAAAATATGATACTTTAATCTCTAATATTTGTTCCGGTACAGTTCTAGACAAATAAAATTTAGTTGTTTGCTTTATCTTTCTAGCCTCAAATTACATCAGTTCAAAATCAATTTGACTCTATTCTTAAACGATCGATTACCGTATTATTACTTTTTAAAATTTGAACACGATATTGAAATTAGGCGTATATTTAAGAACTTTAACGTAATTTACACAAAAACAAAAAAAAAGAAAAAAAGGCAAATCGGAATGGAAATTTTTTCCCGTAAAGGGAATGGGATATTTGCAATTATAAGCTAAAAAACAGAGCGACGGCTTTCCTAAAAAGGGTCCTCCCGCGCTCGTAAACAGCCAAGCAGTCCCCCACGACGGCCTCCTCCATCTCGCCGCCCCTCAGCAGCGGCGGGAAGAACAGCACCAGCGCCGTCCCCCACACGTACCCCAACGTCAGCGGCGCCGCCACCGCCCTCGGCACCACCCACCCCCTCCCGCTCAGCCTCCCCTTCGCCGCCACCTCCGCCGCCGTGCTCAGCCCCTGCAGCAGGAAGAAGCAAGTCACCTCCCCCGTGGGCACCCGCAGCGTCAGGTAGTAGAATATGACCTCGTGCACCAACCCGGAAACCAGGAACGACGCCAGCACTCCGGCCAGCGAGCCCCACCTCGACCTCACGGGGGCGTAGACCACGGGGTGGAGGAGGCGCGTCACCATGAGGTTCCACCGCCTCCCCCAGAAGTCCTGCAGGGACGAGCTCAGGTACGGCGCTGACATCTGCGACTCCAGCTCCACGCCGCCACCCAGGAGCCCTAGCGAGATCGCGGCCGCGGTGCCCAGGACGAGGTCAAGCATGATGTACATGTGGATTCCGTAGGCGATGAGCACAGCCCCGCGAGGGTAGAGGTGCCTCTGTGGGTAGAAGGAAACGACGAAGGCGAGCAGAGCTACCTTGGCAGCAAAAGGCACGAGAGGGTGGAGAATTTCCCTTCTGGGTTGTTGGGTATCTCCGGGCCGCCGGATCTTGACGGGGAGGGAGGCGAGGGCGAGAAAGGTGGGGAGGGAGAGGGTTGGGTCGGAGAGGGGGCCCTTGTGGAAGGAGAAGAGGAGGAGCTTGAGGATGGCAAGCCACGTGAGGAAGAAGGCGAAGATGCCACGGAGCTGCATGATGGAGATGGAGAAGGGGAGCTGCGTGAAGAGGTAGAGGACGGGGAGGAGGGTGAGGAGACGGCGGCCGCCGGGAGGGATCTTGGAAGAGAAGTAGTAGCAGTAGCACAGCGCAGCCGTCGCAGACCCGCACACGGCCGCGAGGCTCTGCAGCTCCGCCTCCATGGTACCTCTGTATCTCCTACCCCCTTGTTTGTTTTTTTAATCGTTGGTAGCATATATTGGTTCATCAATAAGAACACTCCGGTTTTTCTGGAGTCCACAGAAAAGAGGTGAGAGGAGATGGAATTGTTGGTCACAAAGCAACCTTTTCTTTCCGCATTAGCCAATGATGAGTGAAGATCCACGCAAAGGTTTATATCCAATAAATAGTGTAATTAAGTACTTTGTTTTCACTATCCCAAATACAAATCTGATGCTTTCTTCAGCATGGTGTGGTCTAGTTGTTGATCCACATCTTCTTTGGACAGTTGTGAATCTTTGCAAAAATGGTTTGTTTTCTTCTCTTGTTCTTTGAAGAAGGCAATGGCCAACTAAGGAACAGCCTCATCTTTGTAAGCTACCTAGGAATAGAAAATAGACAATCTTAGTCAACAGAGACCAGGCACATAATAAAATGTCAGGGGGATAACTTGTTGTTTTTGTTTTCTTAAGTTTCAGTGTTGGGTTTTAGCTTATCTATACCCTTACCGCCATTGATTTCATTGTAAATTTTTTAAAATATGTCGATTGATGGTATGCAGTTTCAAGCTAATGGCCTTTGCCTAATTGAATTGAACTTTTTTTAAGTTCTACATGAAGATGCCGAAGCCACCATTTCTTTAACTTTTTATAGTAAATATATATTAGGCCTTGTAGGGTTAGCGATGCACGAGATTCATTATTGCTTTATTTGGAGAGCAAGAAAGAGGTGTCTTGTCTATTTTTCTATCCGTTGAAAATGCATAAAGCTTTAATTGAAGCCAACCAGATGAGCAAGAAAGACAAGTATTTTTAAAAGATCCAGTTACCTATCTATTACATAAAATAGTAGGATTTGTTGGAGTATAAGTTGTATGCGCCTATTATGTTGTAGCAGGGTAAATGGATCCTGGAGGGGATCCATTTACCCCATCCAGGAGTTTTGTCCCACATCGTCCAGCGGTGGCACTTGGAGGCTCTGGAGAAGCTATATAAGGAGCCCCAGACCTCCTGTAACCATTGAGAAAAAGCAATGCAAAATATGCCCCGTTGAGGGCTTCTCCCGTGGTTTCATCCCGCTCCTCACGGAGTAGGGTTCCACGTAAAATCATGGTGTTCCATGTTTATGTTTCTTGTGTTTATGCTCTGTTTATCATTCCGCTTCCGCTTCCGATTTTCTAACATGGTATCAGAGCGGGTCCGATTCTTGAGGTTTTCATGTTCTTTATTTGTCGAGATTCGATGTTGATATTGAAGATGGGTTTGTGAAGATTACTATTCAGTTCTTCATGTTCTATTCGAGAGTTTTTTATTTTTAGGGTTATTTGGAACCTTAGATCTGTCGCAATCTTGTGTCTCACATCAAGCCGCCAAGCATCTGTTACATCAGACCACATCTCTGGCCATGGCCTTCCAGGCGTCTCATCACCAGTCCAAGGCGATCTATGGCAGCCCGCGAAGTACTTCTCTCACGTGCGGCAGCACGACGACTCATCTCCAATCCATGGCCTTCCAGGCGAGTGCCCTCGTGATTCTCCAGAGCCTCCAAGTCCCACTGCTGGACGATGTGGGACAAAACTCCTGGATGGGGTAAATGGATCCCCTCCAGGATCCATTTACCCTGCTACAACATAATAGGCGCATACAACTTATACTCCAACAGGATTGTCAGACAAGTTCGAGTTCGATGAGCTCAACTCGATAAGGGATTGTGGGTTTGGCTCGAAAACCTAATGAATCCGAGCTCGAGTTTGATATGTGACTTGTTAACATATATTATTTACTTATGTACTCTTTAGTTATTTCCAGTTCCTGCAGTACGCTTTATGTAATTTACCCATAGGCTACTGTCCTATATAAGAGAGCCTAGGGCTGATGGAATAAACATGCTCTTTCATTTTCCCAACATGCTATCAGAGCGACGGTCCTAGATCGGAGTTCTTGAAACCCTAACCCTAGCCCCACCGTCGAGCCCCTCTCTCTCTCTCCCTCACGCCGCCGCCGGCAGTGCCTCTCGGAGCCTTCTGCGCCTGCGCACGTAGCCTTCGCGCGCGCGCCCTCTGCGCCTTGCGTCGCCCTGCGTGCGCGCGCCTCCTGCGCCTCCTGCGCATGTCGCCCTACGCCTGCGCATCTCTTCACCATGCGCCTGCACGCATCGCGCGCGCCTGCGCATCTGCAGGCATCTCTAGCGCCTGCGCATCTCTAGCGTTGTGCGCCTACACGCATCTCTCGCGTAGTGCGCCTAGCGCTGTGCGCCGTGTCTCGCGCGCATCCCTAGCGTGCTCTCCACCGCGCTCCTCGCGCACCTGTACGCATCTTCTGTGCGCCTTCTTGGGCGGCTTCCCGTGTGCGCCCTTAAGCCGTAATTCAGCCCTACACGCATTTCTAGCGCGCATACCTCCAAAGGAATGGGTTTGGTTGCTTAAAGTCTACACATGCAACTAAACCCATCTATATCCGTGTAGACAATCTTGTTCTCAGTCTACTACTCCAGTCTTTGGTTACAAGTATGTCAGAAAGCAAGGCAAATATCCTATATGTAGGCGTATTTTGAGGTCCAGTGCCGATTGTGAAGATTGATGGTTTGAACTATGAACTGTAGGCAATGCAGTTCACGAGTATGATGAAGTCTACCGGTAAGAAACACATTCTTACTGAAGAGCCTGCTGAGAAGACTGGAGTTAATGCCTCGTGGGAGGCAGATGATGCATATGCCAAAGTATGGCTATCTGGAACTCTGGCAATCGAGATTGCTAATGATATTCTTTATCAGCCCACAACCAAAGATATGTGGGACATTCTAGCCGCTATATATTCTCAAGCGAAGAATGAGACAAAGATTCTGCAGCTCCAGCATGACATATTCACTATCAAGCAGAATGGACGTCCTCTATATTCAGTATTCACTGTACACATCCCTACGAGGGATGTTCGAGAAGCTGTATAGCTTTATGCCCCTGACAGCCACACCAAAGCAACAGAAGACCTACCGGAATGCTACTATGGTAGGAGTTTTTCTCGCTGCCCTTGACCCTGAGTATGAGGCAGCATGGTCTCAGATCTTGGCAGACTCTACTATTCCTCCTATGGAGGAAGCCTTTCGGAGGTTGAGCAGGATCACTGTACCCTCTACGGTGACTAATCAGACTACCTCAGCCATGGCAGCCAACAGAGGTCGTGGAGGTCACCATTATACACGTAGCCGTGGTCCTCGTGGTAGAGGAGGCCGTACTCGGCCAACGTGTACTTACTGCCATCGCACCGGACATACTGAAGACACATGCTACTCCAAGCATGGATTCCCTGCATCTGCTCGAGTTGCTGAGTAGATGGAACCTCCATCTGCTGCCTCTTTGGATCAACGATTTGATGATCTTGTTGCCCGTCTAAGGGGCATTATTCCTCCATCCGACCCAACACACACTACTGAGAGCCAACCTGACGTTGCTGCATCCGCCTCTGCTTCTACCAGTGCAT
Source organism: Ottelia alismoides (assembly GCA_037367405.1). Taxonomy (NCBI): domain Eukaryota; kingdom Viridiplantae; phylum Streptophyta; class Magnoliopsida; order Alismatales; family Hydrocharitaceae; genus Ottelia; species Ottelia alismoides. The sequence continues at coordinate 2,063,579 of JAZKJV010000901.1, forward strand.
CAGGTAGCACACATGCATTTACTAGTAGTGGATCAGATACTTTAGCATGGATTATGGACTCTGGCGCCACACATCATCTATGTGGTGATCAAAGTCTACTTACAAGGTACAGACAGATCCCTCCAGGACGAACAGTGGTCATTGCCAATGGCAAACATTCCCCGATTACTGGTCAGGGTGAGATTAGACTGACTCCTATGCATCTCAAGAATGTGTTACACGCACCTGATTTTTCAATGAATTTATTATCTATCAGCCAAATTACAATGGATTTACAATGTCAGGCAATTTTTGATCCATCTTCACTTGTTTTTCAGGACACCCTTACGGGCAACGTGATTGGTCGTGGCTATGAGCAAGGAGGCCTCTATCGCCTGTGTCAGACTTCTTTTGCTGGAATCTCATCTCTACCTACTGGACCCGTCTCTCCTCTACTATGGCATCTGCGCTTTGGACATCTGCCGCTTCAGAAGTTGCGTCATGTTTTACCCCAGGTTTTACCTCACACATCTATCCAATGTGAGGCGTGTCAGTTGGGAAAGCATCATTGGTTTACCTTTCCCAGTCGTCAGTGTCGGAGTAGTACCTCCAAGTTTGAGTTATTTCATATTGATATCTGGGGTCTGAGTCGTGTTCCCGATCATCAGGGACACAGGTTTTATATAGTTATTGTGGATGACTTCTCTCGTGTGTCATGGGTATTTTTGTTAAAGAATAAATCTGAAGTAGGGAATATTATTATCAATTTTCTTAATGAGATCCCCAATGTTTTCTCCGCATCTGTTAAAATTGTGCGAAGTGACAATGCCCTGGAGATGTGTACTCATGCCCTAGCTAGTTATTTCTCATCCAAAGGAATTATCCACCAGACATATTGTGCCTATACCTCCCAACAGAATGGGATTGCTGAAAGGAAACATCGCCACTTACTAGATGTCACCAGGTCACTCCTTATACAGAGTCATGCACCTCATTCTTACTGGGGTGACGCTGTTCTTACTGCATGTTACCTGATCAATCGTATGCCGTCATCTGTTCTAGGTGAAGAAATTCCGTTCTCCCTTATCTTCCCAGGAAAAGAGCTATTTTCTCTCACCCCTTGTGTGTTTGGCTCGGTTGCCTTTGTTTGTCCTCCAGTTGTCTCCTGGTACTGACAAGCTCTCTCCTAGGGCTGTCAAGTGTGTGTTCGTTGGGTACACCAGAACTCAGAAGGGGTACAAGTGCTATGATCCATTGCGAAGGCGGTATTTTGTTAGCGCAGATGTCACATATTTTGAAAATGTCATGTATTTTTCAGCACCAGGTGATCGGTTGATACCTCCAGCCAATACTGATGCCATTTACATGACACCACCACCACCATCACCACCACCACCACAATCACCACCTTCACCACTGCCAGAACCGTTACCATCTTCTGCACCCCCCACTACTATACCTGTTTCACCACTACCGTATCATTACACCCGTAGGCCTGCCTCAGCTCATGGTCATTGCTCATCACCGAGCTCGCCTAAGGTATGTTCTGAAGATATTATTATTGATGGATCTGATGATGTTTCTGAGCATGATGTGTTACAGAGGACAGACGAGGATACAACTGACTTGGATGTTCCTATTGCTATACGCAAACCGAAAAGGAGTTGCACGTCATATCCTTTAGCAGCTTCTGTGTCGTTTGATCGACTAACTGGCGATTTCAGGAACTTTGCAGTCGCATTATCAGCAGTAGCTATTCCTCGGAATTACCAAGACGCTCTGAAGGATTGTAGGTGGCGTCGAGCGATGGAGGAAGAAATGGCAGCACTCCAGTCTAGAGGAACGTGGAGTTTGATTCCTATACCTGCTGATGTGTCACCCGTAAGGAAGGAAATATCGGTATCGATATCGTTTCGATACAATGTCGATATCGATATATTGCCGATATATCGGTGATATATCGACGCATATCACCGAAACCCGGTATCCACCAAGGCATTTTCTCCTGTCGATATCCGATATCGTCCATATCGGCGATATATCGGTGACCTGTCGATACCGATATATCGCCGATATATCGACGATATATCGCGATATGGCGATCCCTGGTCACCCGTGAGCTGCAAGTTGGTATTTACAGTCAAGCAGAATGCAGATGGCAGTATTGATAGATATAAGGCTCGCCTTGTTGCTCGTGGCTTTACACAGACATACGGGGTGGATTACCTTGATACTTTTTCGCCAGTGGCCCGCCATTCTACTCTACGGATTCTGCTGTCAGTTGCAGTTTCTCGTGAATGACCTCTTTATCAGTTGGATGTGAAGAATGCCTTCTTATATGGTGATCTACAGGAGGAAGTCTACATGCAACAAGCACCTGGGTTTGCTGTTGAGGGGGAGTGTTCCAAGGTGTGCAGACTTCATAAGGCTATATATGGCCTTAAACAGAGCCCCAGAGCGTGGTTTCAGAAGCTCTCAGATCTCTTTGAAAAACAGGGATACAAATGTTCTAATGCTGATCATTCCTTGTTTGTACAAAAGACTTCCAGAGGCACTATTGCAATCATGGTTTATGTAGATGACATCTTAATTACAGGTGATGATATACAAGGAATAAATGAGGCAAAAGAGATGAGATGCTGGGTCGTGAATTTGTTACCAAGGACCTCGGAGTTCTTAGATATTTTCTGGGGCTAGAGTTTGCCAGAAATCCGTATGGGCTAGTAATGTCTCAGACATGGAAGGACATATTGATATCGGTATCGATATCGGTACCATGTCGATACCGATATATCGCTGATATATCGACGCCATATCGCCGACACCGGGATTCGGCTCGCCTTTTTTGCCTGTCGATACCCGATATCGGACATATCGGCGATATATCGGTGACCTGTCGATACCGATATATCGCCGATATATCGGGATACGGCTCAGAGAAAGTATGTTACTGACCTGTTGGGTGAAACATGAATGCTTGGTTGCAGACCTGCTACACCAATGGACCCTAGTATGAAGCTATATGATGATGATACAAAAGAGGTGGATAAGAGAAGATACATAGAACTAGTGGGCAAACTTCTGTATGTCACTATCACTAGGCCCGATATATCCTTTGCAGTAAGTCGAGTGAGCCAGTTCATGGAGCAACCACGCCAGGTTCATATGGATGCCATACATATGATCCTCTGGTACCTCAAGTCATCTCCAGGTACGGGTCAGCTGTTCAAGAAAGGCAAAGCGATCTCTATCTCAGCATGTGCAAATGCGGATTATGCAGGGTGTCCCAAGGACAGGAAATCTACGTCGGGGTTTGCTGTATATGTTGGAGATTCTCTAATCTCATGGAAGAGCAAGAAGCAAACTGTGGTAGCCAGGTCTAGTGCTGAATCTGAATATAGGGCTATGGCCCAGGTTAGCACAGAAATGATGTGGGTAAAGGTTGTGCTTGCAGATTTACATATAGAAGTTCCACTTCCTATGGCGTTAGAATGTGACAATCAGGCGGCCTTGTTACTTGCAAACAATCCAGCATTCCATGAACAAACCAAGCACATTGAAGTCGATTGTCACTTTATACGTGATATGATCCAGAAGGGATTCATTGCTACATCCCATGTCAGTTCAGAGAATCAGACTGCATATATCTTCACCAAGGCACTACTACGAGGCCCGTTCCAGAAGTGTGCATCCAAGCTGAGCATGATTGATATCTATGCTCCATCTAGAGGGGGAGTGTTAACATATATTATTTACTTATGTACTCTTTAGTTATTTCCAGTTCCTGCAGTACGCTTTATGTAATTTACCCATAGGCTACTCTCCTATATAAGAGAGCCTAGGGCTGATGGAATAAACATGCTCTTTCATTTTCCTAACATGACTCATTAGAGTTATCAAGTCAAACTCAAGCTGGGTCGTGCTCAACTCGCTGACTCAACTTGATAACTCGATTTAATTTTTATATATTTTTCTATTATATATAATATAGGTATTTTTGCATGATGCAGTTTTTATATATTTTTCAGTATATTTTCCTTCTTTCCCCTCTACCCAACCCCTTCTCCTCCGAGCCCTAACCCCAAGCTCCATCTCCCAGATTCTCCACCTCCACTCCTCTCCGTCGTTCTTCTCAACTTCTGCCCCACCCTCCCCAATCATTCTCCAGCAGCACCTCCCTCCATAGCATGAATATGTAGAGGGGGGTTCCTTCTCTCATATATGGGGTAGAGAAATTCCTATTATATTTTTCCATTAGATCGGAGGCTTCTCTATGTCACGCACTTGTTCTATTCTTTGACGCACTTGTTCATTTCTTTGAGTTGATTTTGTGACAATCTCAGTCCATGTCTAAAGCACTACTAGTTTCATTATCTTCCCTTTCTTTCATCTCCCCAATTTCCCAACGAGTCAATCAAGCCTCTCCCTCAGAGTCGACCACCCACTTGAAGAGCTCACAAGCCCTCGATGAATTGACTTGTCGAAGAGAAAATGGACTCAAATCAGGGTCGGAACACTATCAAAATGAAAGATGATTGATTATCTACCCGAGAATACCGAGAGTCCCACATGAGAAAATGTCACAAATGGAGTTGAACCAAGTAACATTGCAAAGCCATACTGATAGTAGGGTCGAGATATCCTTGCCCTTCGAACTGGATGTAAGGGTTTCCCCTCATCCGGCTCTCCGCAGGGGAATCCCCTCGAAGTCCGGTTCATGTCTATAAGTCATCTATATGCCATTTAGATTGGATTGCCTTTTCTTTAATTTTTTTATTTGAGTTTTTGGGTCATTTTGTTTTTTTTAGAAAAGAAAGTTTTTCTTGTACAATATTGCCTTTATTTTCCTAAATTGTTGATCATGATCCATTATAGTTATCGAGCTTGCAAATTTGATTCCATGTGCACAATATAAGGTTCGTCAAAAGGCTTGTTAACCAACTCGAACTCAATGAGTTCGAGCCGACATTCCAAGGCTTATACTTTATTGAGTCCGAGCTCGAGCTCGAGTTTGGTTATCGAGTCTGAGTTGGGGTTGACTCGACTCATTGAACTTGGTAGACACCCCTACACAATAACAACATGAATTTTTCCCACATTAAGTAAGGTCGGCTACATGGATTTTGCCTCCATTCAGATCTATCTTGAGTGACTCTCGGGCTCAGATCCAAATAACTAAGATCCCTTCAAATTAGTCTCATTCCAACACTTTTTGGGCCTTCCTCTCCCTCTCTTAGCCAGCTCAACATCCTCTCTTACCCATCTGTTACATACTCCAACAAAATGTATTGTATAATTTCTCTACACTTTCAGGAAGCTATATTATGATTCATGTTAGTCATGTTTGAATTTCTTACACCAAACTTGATTACCATATGCCTGTTTTACGCACTCTATAATCGTGACTATCTGATGGTAGATTAATCTAAAGCAGAGATTGTTGTACCTCAGAAACGCAGTCTATCATATTGTAATGGTTTGTACCTTTTAAATCTTAGAGTAGTATAGATGTATTTCCTTCCTATTTTGGTGGCATGCATATGTTGATGTTTTGTTGTAAAGTAACCTTATTTCATATATTCTAATTTTTTTCACTTGTGGTTGTGTGTATCCATATTGATTAAAAATGTAACTTTATTGGACTTACAAATTTTATGGGAATTGTTGAAGGAGAGCATTTTAGGTTATTGGAGTATAGCATTTAGGGTCGAAACATGCTGATTATATTGACGTGGTACACTAAACTTGTATACTTACATTATGTGCTAGTTTGGATAATGTACACACACACACCTCCGTACCTCTTGCTCAGTACAATGTGTTGCTTCATGAGAGTCATGACTCCATGAGTGGAATTGAGACGTCTATAATTCCCATCCTTGCACAGAATTTACAGGGGTAGTCTTGTTGTTGGGAACTATCTCTAGTGAGACTTATCTACGGGATGTGATATGGGACAAGTCTAAATCATGAGTTTAAGTTAAACAATTAAGGAAAATGTCAAGCCATGTAGTGTTTCACTTCTCTTCTCTTGTTTTCTCCTTTCCCAGCCTTTCTCGCAGTCGGCTATTGAGCATTTATGCTCTTCTATCTTTTTGAATTTTTTTTACATCCCTCCTACTCATGAGTGCTTTCTGACTTAGTGTGTCGTGTATGAAATTGAGTCACCTTAAAAATAGAAAGGGCCACGAACATGCCTGATGCCCATTCACAACTAATTTTACCTTCGGGAATCACCAGTTTGGGATGTGGAACTGTGGATTGTGTATCCATGTTTGTTGATAGTCTATCGTTTAATGCTTACCTCTCCTTGATAGCAATTAAGTAGTTTGGTACATGCCTGTCAAAATGTCAAAAGGAGTCTGGAATTCGCCTAAGAAACAACCGTCGAGTGGAAAGAATTATACATGGTGAAAGGCATGCTAGGAAGTTTGCTTTCTTACTTCTCGAAAAGTAAATACTCTGACCTAAAACTGTTCAGAACATGGCATCACTTAGTCGATGTTGATGCATCTCATACCTTGCACTGCCCTTCCTAGGATCTGCAAACCTTATATTCACAACCTTTATAGGAAGCAACATATGTCGTTCCCCTCCATCCACTACGATCTTTCCTGATCAGTTGAACCTCTCTCTTTTATTAGCCGAACTGATTGAACCCCAACTCCAATTCCCTTTACTTTTGATGGTACCTATCAATATGAATGAACTTCAGGTCAAGGCTGGGTATATATCAAAGTGCGGAGGGGATAACTGTCGAAAGCAAAGATGTGTGCTCTCATATTCCGACTCATACCTTTAGGCACTAGTTCATGTGGCTTTGAACATCCCGTTGCACGCATGTATGTCTATCTTGTCTTCTAGCTTTTCCAGGAGTCCATTACTTGGCTTTTATTTAGATTGTTTGGTTAACCATCATTAAGCATTTTTGCATGATACGAATGCGTTCTTGCCAGTTTAGAGCTTTCATGACCACACTCACAACGTAGCATGCATCTTTTTTAGTTGCTCCTCCTAGTTTTGGTTGTATTCTTTTTTTAGAATGACACTCGTGGACATTGATAAATTTGTTCATGTATACTTTATACATGTAGTTGTTTCTCACTATATTTTGGGATATAAATGAAAATTTTATGTTTGCCATATAAATATTATGCATTAATTGTGGTTAAGTTTCATAGTCCGAATATTATGCACTTGTTAAAAAAAATTGATACAATCTGGATTAACTGAGCCAAACTTAGGTAAGTTGAGAAGGTAAAAATCCTAGGTAATTTCCAGAGTACTAACTTTGTTCATGAAAAAGAATAGTATACACACACATCATAAATATTTTGGGGAGAAAATACATCTCAAAATTTATTGTTTTCTTTGGATTTTGGTATACAATACACTTCTCTACCATGGACGATCTCCAAAAGAAGGATTGCAATGTAAGTAATAAAAGTGAAATCTGTCTTTTTTTTTTCTAAAAAAAATGAGTCAGGGTCATTCATCTGATTACCAAGACAAAAAAATCAGGCGTGTCTAGAATCATTACGGTCCATAGAACGTCAGGAGAACTTAAGTTCTTTACAATAAATAGATAGTAAAGATCTGCACATGTTCAGAGCATAAAATAAAGTTAGAGGAACAACAGACAGAAAGTTTATCCATGGAAATTCTGTTATGCCAAAAGTCCCACTGCAGGATTCCAGCTGAATGCAAGTTATGTTTCCTGTAATGCCACTGTCGAATCAAAAAGTGTTGGGTATTTTGCATATCCGGTCCCACCTTGGGGGAGGACCTCTATGCAATTTGGACAGTCCCATTTCCATTTGACAGCGCTCCCCCCCCCCCCCCCCCCACACACACACACAAAATCGACTCCTGCAGGTTCCAATTTTTGCCAGAGAACAGAACGAGGGTTTGAGAAAAAGCTGTTGGAAATAAGAATACCAGTGCATACATTAAACAATATAATATCGGATCCAAATGAATTAACAGAGAAACGAAACAGATTAAGATCATATTAATCAAATGTTTCCCAATCATTATCCGATTATTCAATGCAAACAGGAACCGATTAAAAGAACAGAAACATAAATAATACGGGCATGATCCAGAAAGGGTAAAGCAATAAATATATTGCGGCAAACAAAATAAAACAGAGATCAGTTTAGAAGTCACCGAAGCGTCCATGTAATGGACTGTCCTTAGAGAAGATATCGCCCCCACAATACCGGTGCGTAGGGTACTGGCGATCTGCTCCCAGGATACGACGGTTCACGATCGTCGTCGGCGCACACCAACGGGATCGTCCTCGATTGTATCTCAGAGAACTGCAGCCGAGAGAGGAAGAAGAAGACGTTCGTCCGTGAGAGGAAGAACCAGAGAGAAACGGCGTGAGAGTGGTTTTTCTTGCGAGTGAAGAAAAACCGAGTCGAGTGAGGGATATAAATAGAGGGGCTCGCGTCCTAAAAACGCAACCTTTGGTTTCCAAAAATGCGTCCCGAAAACGCATCCTTTCGGATACCAAAAAATGCGCCCATAATGGCGAGTTGAATTCCCATTTAAGTCGACTTACCAAATTAATCGTGTGATTAATTTAATCGACTTACCAAATGAAACCCACAGCAAAAGTATCGAGATCCGAGATCCGAATTGACTCTCCCGAGCCCGAGCCCGAGCCGGAGCCGGAGCGGAGCGGAGCGCGCGCGCGCGTGTGTGCTCCTCCATTCCTCCTCTCTACTATTGCTACAAGAGCTTGGGGTGTGGACTCATATATAAGTCCACCAAAAGTTTAGATCTCCAAGGTATGGTACTAAACTTCCACCCAAACTCAACCATGTTTCAAATTTGGGAATTCCCACTTTCCCTCCAAACCATTTGGTTTCCCAATTGAAACCAAATTGAATGTCAATTGTAACCAATAGATTTTCCAATTAAAACCTATATATACAATTTTAATACAACAATCCCCCACGAATTCACCAATTTGAAAAAGAGATTCAAAAGGTATTCAAGAGACTTCTTTCGGCTGCCCACACTTTGCTTTCAGTAAAGGTACCTTCCGGTTTGAACCTCTACCTGAGTTTACTACTTTCACTTTAACAGGAACGAAGTGAACTACGTCTTGAACTTCAGACCTTGGTGTTAAAGCATACGGTAGAAACAACAAAGAGTTGTTCTTGGTACAATCTTCAGGGTTGGTGCTCTTAAAGGCCATGCACCCTTATCTTGTTTCATGAGTGTGTTCAGGAAAGACCCTCTTCCTTTAACTGCGGCCTACAGTAACACTCACATAGGTGGCGTTCTCCAAGGATGCACTGCTAACATCCTGCCCAAAGGTTTGAACCCATTCAGAGCCTACGCTCTTCCTAAACTTGCAGCTTAAATGGCACTCAGGCTTCCAGGGATAAGACACTCATGCTTACGCATTAAACTTAGAGTGCCAACCAGTTCTCCTAACAACTTGTTATTACCACATTAAACCTACTTTGTGGGATCTCCACTCAGTTAGGTTGGGTTGCTACTGTAGAGGAACTCCCAATGGGTCTCAGTCCCATCCCAAGCCTAGACTTTAGGACTAAAGATCTATCAAGTCCCTTAGTCAATGGATCTGCCGTGTTGTCTTTGGATCCAACAAAATCCACAGCCAACACTCCTCGAGACACCAAATCCCTTAACGTCTTAAGTCTGACTTGTATGTGTCTCCTTGTTTTCTGATTGAACTTCGAACTCTTGATCTTGGCAATTGTGGTCATATTATCACAATGTACCGAGATCGCAGGAACATGCTGACCTACCATGGGAATTTCAGACATAAGTTCCCTTAGCCATTCAGCCTCAATTCCAGTGGTGTCCAAAGCACACAGCTCGGCCTCAAAAGTGGATCGAGCTAGAATGGTCTGCTTCACAGACCTCCAGGAGACTGCACCGCCTCCAAGGGTAAATACATACCCTGTAACACCATTACTCCCAGACTCCTCTATTTTCCCTATCCAGCTTGCATCACTGTATCCTTCTAGTACAGATGGATGTCTACCATAATGCAAACTAAGGGAAATAGTTCCCTTCAAGTACTCCAGTACTCGATCCAGAGCCTCCCAGTGAGTACGGTCAGGACAGCTAGTGTATCTACTCAGCTTTGCAACCGAGAATGAAATATCAGGTCTCGTGCAATTTGCAAGATACATTAAGCTTCCTATCACTTGTGAATACCTTAGTTGAGCTACAGGTAGTCCACTTTTATTCTTAAATAGCGTTTTGGATGAATCAAAAAGAGTGCTTACAGCTTTACAATCTTGATATCCAAATTTCTCAAGTACCTTCTCAACATAGTGAGATTGAGAAATTACAATCCCATCAACTGACCTTGTCAGTTTGAGACCCAAGATCACATCAGCAACACCCATGTCCTTCATCTCAAACTTGCCACTCAAGAAAGCCTTAGTCTCATTAATAATCCTCATATGTGATCCAAACAACAATATGTCATCAACATATAGGCACAAGACAATACACTCATCACCTTTCACCTTAGAATAGACACACTTGTCGGATTCATGAACCTTAAAGCCACATGACAAAATGGTTTTGTCAAATTTTTCATGCCACTGCTTTGGTGCTTGTTTCAATCCGTAAAGGGATTTCACAAGCTTGCAAACCTTTCCCTCATTCACAGAAGTTACAAGCCCATCAGGTTGATCCATATAGATCTCTTCCTCAAGATCGCCATGCAAGAAGGCGGTCTTCACATCCATCTGGTGGATAAAGAGATCATATACAGATGCCAATGCTATGAGCATCCGGATTGTGGTCATCCTAGTCACATGGGAATATGTATCAAAATAATCGATACCTTCCTTTTGCCTAAAGCCCTTGGCAACTAATCTGGCTTTGTACTTTTCAATTGATCCGTCAGGTCTAAGCTTTCTCTTAAACACCCACTTGCACCCAATAGTAGAGCATCCTTTGGGTAAATCAACCAACTCCCAAGTTCCATTAGCCATAATGGAATCCATCTCAGATTTGATGGCTTCCTTCCATTGTTTTGCTTCAGACGAAGCCATAGCTTCCTTGTAACTTGGTGGATCACCCTCGATCTGGTAGACAACAAAGTCGCTACCCAGATCCTTGGCTATCCGAGGTCTTTTACTCCTCCTCGGCTCAATCTCTTCATAGAGATCATTGGGTTTAGGTTGAGTCTCAACCCCCACATTCGATATCCTTTCCACTTGATCTGGAATAGATCCTGATGTGGAGGCGCCCTCAATGGTCAGATTCTGAGGAATCCCTGTCTTCAATGGGAAGACATCCTCAAAGAAGGTAGCATCACGGAGTTCAACAATAGTGTTGATATCTATGCCCGGTATCTCGGACCGAATTACCAAGAACCTATATGCATAGCTATTTTCCAGGTAACCTAAGAAGACCGCATCAACAGTTTTAGGACCAAGTTTCTTTCTCTTGTGTTCAGGGACTAAAACCTTAGCGAGACAGCCCCACACTTTGAGATATCTTAAACTCGGTTTCCTATTTCTCCACAGTTCAAAGGGACACTTTTCCATATGTCTTGGAGGCACCCTATTCAGAATATGGCAAGCCGTATTCAAGGCTTCTCCCCACATATAGGTTGGAAGTCCATAACTCTGTAGGAGAGCATTGATCATGTCAGTTAAGGTTCTATTTTTCCGTTCTGCTATTCCATTTGATTGCGGTGAATAAGGGGCCGTAACTTCATGAACTATGCCAAATGATTTGCATTGTTCATCAAATAAGTTAGAGGTATATTCACCTCCTCTATCTGACCTAAGGCGTTTAAGCACTTTTCCTGTTTGTGTCTCAGACTCATTCTTAAAGATAAGAAATTTCTCTAAGGCTTCATCCTTGGTTTTCATTAGATGTACATAGCAGTATCTACTGCCATCATCTATAAAGGTGATAAAGTATTTCTTATTGTCTCGGGTCAACACACCATTAAACTCACAGATATCTGTGTGCACTAGATCCAAGATCTCACTATCTCTAGAGACAGACTGAAAAGACTTCCTAGGTGTCTTTGCTTGCACACATATCTCACATTTTTGAGTTTTATCAATTGTGTGTTTAGGGATCAATTCTAAATTCATCATCCTTTTAATCGAATTTAGATTTACATGTCCCAATCTACCATGCCACAGATCACAGGATTCTAGATTATTTACAACTTGAGACACAGAACTAGAACATTCAGCATTCAAAACATTCAATTCATTAATGTTTACTGAATCACATCTAATTCTAAATAACAAAACAAAGTCAGCCAAATAGCCTTTACCATAAAAGACACCATTTCTCAGAATAACAACTTTATTACATTTAAAGTTTAATTCAAAACCATTTCTAACTAAGATAGAGCCGGATAACACATTCTTCTTGATGTCAGGAACATGCAGCACCTTGTGCAATGTCCAGACACGTCCAGAGGAGAACCTCAAGTTGACTTGTCCCGACCCTAGCACCCTAGCCGCAGAGTCGTTCCCCATCTTCACAGTCCCACCGCTGCAGGTCTGATAAGAAGAAAACAGTGTTCTGTCAGAAAATATATTTACATTGGCTCCCGTATCCACGAGCCACTCATTTGGATCATGGATACTGTATAGTTCAGGTTTTACAGAGACATACCCCTCGCTAGCTCCGAGTCCCATAGTGATCATGTTCACTTGTGGACTCCCGTCTGTAGCCTTAGGTTGAGCCTTCAAGGACGGACAATCCTTCTTCCAATGACCAATCTGATTACAGTGCCAGCAGGGTTTATTCTTTGCCTTTTTCTGGATCTTGCCCTTTGGTTTCATTTTATTGTTATTGGGTCCCTTTCCCTTCTTATCCTTGCCCTTCGAGGCCACAAGATTAACCTTAGCCTGAATATCAACAGGAAGCACAGGTTTTTGTTTCCTGTGTTCCTCCTCTATGGCAATAGCCACCATCAAGTCATCCATAGAAATTTTCCCCTTTCTGTATTTCAGGGTCATACCGAAGTCTTCCCACGACTTTGGGAATTTTTCTATGATGCACATGACCTGAAACTTCTCTGGAAGTTTCATTTCGGCATCCTCTAAACCATGGAGCAGGAGTAAAAACTCGTGTGCCTGTTCAGAAACAGACTTCCCTTCGGCCATGGAAAACTTCAAAAATTTGGCTACGGAGTATTTCTCAATACCGAGATCTTCGGTGTTATACTTCCGATCCAAGTCTTCCCATAACCCCTTCGCAGTCTGCGTGGATGAACAATATACGTCAAACAAAGTGTTGGACAGAGCCAACAAGATGCAACCATGACATATACGGTCACGTTCCTTCCACGCGGATTGCGCCTTATGGCTATCGGGTGAGGTGTTTTCCGCCTCCACCGTAGGACAGTCAGTTTCAAGCATCGAGATTAACCCTATGGTGGTTAACCAGATCTTCATGCGTTGTTGCCAACGCTTAAAATTCTGTCCACCGAATTTTTCAGGCATACCCGTCATATCTACCCTCGATTTAAACATTGTTTCCGACATTTTAAAATCGGTTCCAGATATCTTCTCTAAGATTGTTGGAAATAAGAATACCAGTGCATACATTAAACAATATAATATCGGATCCAAATGAATTAACAGAGAAACGAAACAGATTAAGATCATATTAATCAAATGTTTCCCAATCATTATCCGATTATTCAATGCAAACAGGAACCGATTAAAAGAACAGAAACATAAATAATACGGGCATGATCCAGAAAGGGTAAAGCAATAAATATATTGTGGCAAACAAAATAAAACAGAGATCAGTTTAGAAGTCACCGAAGCGTCCATGTAATGGACTGTCCTTAGAGAAGATATCGCCCCCACAATACCGGTGCGTAGGGTACTGGCGATCTGCTCCCAGGATACGACGGTTCACGATCGTCGTCGGCGCACACCAACGGGATCGTCCTCGATTGTACCTCAGAGAACTGCAGCCGAGAGAGGAAGAAGAAGACGTTCGTCCGTGAGAGGAAGAACCAGAGAGAAACGGCGTGAGAGAGGTTTTTCTTGCGAGTGAAGAAAAACCGAGTCGAGTGAGGGATATAAATAGAGGGGCTCGCGTCCTAAAAATGCAACCTTTGGTTTCCAAAAATGCGTCCTGAAAACGCATCCTTTCGGATCTCAAAAAATGCGCCCATAATGGCGAGTTGAATTCCCATTTTTGGAAACCGAGATCCGAATTGACTCTCCCGAGCCCGAGCCCGAGCCCGAGCCCGAGCCGGAGCCGGAGCCGGAGCCGGAGCCGGAGCCGGAGACGGAGCGGAGCGCGCGCGCGCGTGTGTGGTCCTCCATTCCTCCTCTCTACTATTGCTACAAGAGCTTGGGGTGTGGACTCATATATAAGTCCACCAAAAGTTTAGATCTCCAAGGTATGGTACTAAACTTCCACCCAAACTCAACCATGTTTCAAATTTGGGAATTCCCACTTTCCCTCCAAACCATTTGGTTTCCCAATTGAAACCAAATTGAATGTCAATTGTAACCAATAGGTTTTCCAATTAAAACCTATATATACAATTTTAATACAACAAAAGCCTTCCTCCAGACGAGCAGGAGAGATCGAGGGAGGGTGCAGCTAGGCTCCTCCTCTCTTCTCCAGTTGATCGAGAGCCGTAGCAGCTAGGGAGGGCTTGAGAGGAGCAGCGGGAGGCCGTGTGTGAACGACCTCAAGAAGAGCCAAGCCATCATTTTTGGTCTCCATCCAAGGGGGGAGGATCGTCTGCAGTAAGTGAAATACTGCAGACTCTGCTGCAGCGGGTTGATGCACGTCACGTGGATCGAACGGCTCCGAGCCCTCCTCCGCGCTCACCGTCTCCCCTTCCCCGACTTCCCCGACGCATCTGCCCTCGGAACCCTCGCCTCCCTCCTCGCTGATGCCTCCACTCCCCACCTCTTCTCAGGCAGATGCCATCCTCCCTTCCACTTCCTCCGCTCCTCCTCGGCCTCCCTCCTCTGCCTCCTTCTCCCCGCCGCGTCGCCCTCCACTCTTCGCCCCCAACTCTTGCTTCCTCCTGTAGTCCCGATGCGAGAGGAAACAGAGGCATACGCTTGGTCCCCTACAGGTCGTCCTGCCGGATAGGAGGCACGGGAGGAAGACGAGGGAGGAGCTCGAGTACGGTGAAGATGAGGGAGGCGCGAGAGCCGTCTCCGAGTGGAGGCATCGGCGAGGAGGGAGGCGAGGGCTCCGAGGGCATACGCGTCGGGGAAGTTGGGGAAGGGGAGACGGTGCGCGCGAAGGAGGGCTCGAAGCCGTTCGATCCACATGACGTGCATCAACCCGCTGCAGCAGAGTCTGCAGTATTTCACTTACTGCAGACGATCCTCTCCCCCATCCAGGATTCAGCAGGGAAGCCTCTCCATCCTCTTGGATTTGAGCATTGTGGTATTCTTAGATACCTAGAGGGATAGTTAGTTGATTGATCAAGAACTATCGATTGTGCTCGTGACATGTATCTCGGTTTTGTTGGGCACCAAACCGAGAAGAATATTTGGCTCCATTTTGACCTAGTAGAATCGTTGCAGGTCTTGCCCTGTGATTTTTCTCTTGCTCACACTGAGCAAGTGTTTTCCGCATTAAAATCCTTGTCTACTTGGTTGCTTGTTGAGATTTACTTGTGTTTGATTGCTTGTCATCGTTGTCATTTGGTTCCCGAGTGGAGAACCCATATTTGTTGTGCCATCCTTTGCTGCAGGACAGGATTTGAGGATACTTGTTATCCCAACAGAAAGTTGCCACACTGATGTCCAGAAGTATTAGGCCCTACAAGAACCTGATCTTGGACGCAATCGCTTGCTCGAAAGAGGAGACACTATACCCATCTTGACTGATGCTTCACCAGTTGGTTTAGGTGCTAGCACGATCGTACCTGCCAAAAATAGTTGCATATGACTTGAATATGGGAAGAAAGTTTCCAGTTGCCACATCTATTCATAATTATGAACTGGGTAATGAAGCATCCAATCCAAGTCTGATATGAGAAATGAGAAGCATCTCTTTCAACACTCTTTGGTGATTCTAGGGTAAATTATGAAACGCCACACTACATCGAGCTTTCCTGATGGCCCAACAGATTGTCCCATGGTATACAATCTATTGCCAGGTGCTGTGTTCAGAACCAATCAACTTAGGGGGTTTTAAGTAAACAAGTAACTTAGGCCCTGTTCGTTTGGGTCATAAGGAGGAATGGAATAAGGGGAATAAGCCCCCAACACGCTTCCCCGTGGTACGACTATTCCCCATTATTTCATCTTATTTCACTCTTATTCCTATCTTTATCCCACCTTACCTACCTTTATTTCACCTTATTCTCCTTATTCTTATCCTCTAGCCGAACGGAGAATAGACCCTTATTCCCCTTATTCCCCATCCTTATTCCTGCTTATTCTCCTACCGAACGGGCCCTAGAGTAGTTAATTTGTTATGACCGAGCCTTCGGAGGAAAAAAAGGGCACCCTCGGGCCAAGTTCCTTAGACCAAAACTTGCTGTGAAATGAAGATTTGATCCCACATCGACAAACAAATTTTAGATTGTCTTTTTAGGGAATTTGTTTTGGTTGCCCCCAAAGTTGGAAAGGTGGTGGTATCAAGACATACGTCCACTAAAGAATTTTTTAGCTCCTGGAGCCTCTTTTTTAGAATTGAAGAGCTAGGTAGTAAAATGGATAGGTTAGGCATTGGGCTGCCTGACCCAAGCCCAAATGGATAATGGGTCGGGCTTGGGCTTGGCTCGGTCCAGCCCAAGGGCCCGACCCGATATTAGCCCGTTGCCCGACCCGAGGGCCCAGCCCGAATATGGGTGTGTGCATGCATACATACATATACATTGCATGTGGCTGGTAAGCCGATGTGTAATGCAAATTTCCCCCGTTTATTTTCTAATTGTTAATATTATGGTATTTCTAAAAATTTTCACTTCCTTGAGAGATATTCACTTGGAAATTGAAAGTCTGTGACTACAGTTGGGAGTGTCCAATTGCAACCTTATCCATAACCATATGCCTCTGAGTGAACTTCTGCTGATTATCAGGATAAATTTGTAGATGAGAGAGCAACAACTATATTCTGCGCAGAACCCCTGGGATGGAGATGATCATTAAGCTGCTGAAGATTGATCCAATGAATCGACATAAATCTCGTAGGAAATCGAGATGGTTGCAATCCACACACAAAACGAAATTGATATCAGAGATGATATATGGGTAGAGTTCCATACGATTTGCTGATTTCGATCAAGCATCAGAAATGTCAATATGCCTGCATATATTCTAAGAGTAAATAAAGAGCATACTCGATGGCAATTAGCCCGTGTACCCGCCCGACCCCCCCCCCCCCTCCCACCCTCCAAACGGGTCTTAGACTAGTAGCCATCGTCACTTACCGTCGCGACCTCCTGCAACCCATTACCATTCTTCCATGGACCTAGCACCAATAGATGGGCCAGCTCGGCCCAAGCACGGTCCAATGGAAGTGGGCCGGGCCTGGGCTTGGGCCGAACAGAAAAAAATTTGTGGACTCGAGCCCGGCCCAAGGTCCGAATTTTTTAAATGGGCTTGGGCATGGACCCTCCAAGGCCTGACCAGCGCGGCCCATACCCAGAGCTAAAATTTGGATCTTGGAAACTTCCTTTGGCTTCAAAGCGCCAGTGGATTTCGTCAAATGAAATCCCTGATGTTTTAGTCCTCTGTTTTTTGCGGTTTTAATGTCTGAAAGTTAGTATGGTGGTCAAGCCACTTCTTTTTTGGGATAAATTTTCTATGCATCCTCTTTCAGATGTTCTGTTTTTGTTGTAAGAACTGTTTTGTGCTTTGATGTCTTTATATTAGATGAATCATAATATGATCTTTTTTTTCAAAAAAAAAACTAAAATGCAGCAGGGACCGGATTCTCTGCTGTAACGTAGGTTACAACTGAGGTGCTGAAATTGATTTTTT
This sequence comes from Ottelia alismoides, assembly GCA_037367405.1. NCBI lineage: Eukaryota > Viridiplantae > Streptophyta > Magnoliopsida > Alismatales > Hydrocharitaceae > Ottelia > Ottelia alismoides. Next base: position 2,081,518 of record JAZKJV010000901.1, read on the forward strand.
TTCGAATCCGGTTCAAAAAAATCTGACTTTATAGATTGGATCTTCGAATGAGGCTCGACATATCCTCCAATATTGGCTCAAATTCGATGCCATTTGCTATTTTATCTTAATAGTCGTATCAAATAGATGGATCCGTTCCCAATCTGAATTCGCTATTTTATTTTAATGCTCTACGTATTTACTATTTTTTTCCTTAATGCTCTCTCTATATATCCTCCAAGACTCGCTTGAATTTGATTGGATGTGGGATTGAATCTTTGATTAAATTATGTGTATCCTCCAAAACTCGCATTACAGGAGAGGATCTATGACGGGAATTACAACAGAGGTGATGTAATTACAAAAAAAATTATGATTTTGATTTTCAAAATCCAACCTTATGGATTATATCTTCGAGATCACATATTTTTTCAATTTTCGCTCAAATCTAATGGTGTTTTTATCTTAGTCGTATAAAATTCAGTTCTTTTTTAAATAAGATTTAAGTTGCTTAAATTTGATTGGACATATGATCATTACAATAGAATAGCAAACACGGTCGTGAAATTTGAAAGATACGTGGAAGATATAATCAATAACGTTGGATTTTGGAAATCAAAATGAAAAAAAATCTCATTACAGCAGAGATCCGTGCTCCCGCTCCCAGTCCAACTAAGGATGGACGTTCTTAGTATGAAGTCTTTCCACGTGGCTCTTTGGAACAAAAATGTTTTTGGCTCCCTTGCTGTTGTTGTCGATGGTAGTGCGTGTTTGTGCTTCTTTTGCTTTTTAGGAATCACTTTGGGCTACTTTGACGCCTAATAAAGCTTTTAAAAAACTGACGGTTATTGATTTATGTGCATTTATTTACTAAAAAATTCCTACGACGTCACCGACCGCAGTTTGCTCGAGACGTATGCGATTCTCCTACGTCTGCAGTGCATGGCAGAAATCCCCACCGTCGGATCAACTAAGCGCCAACTACGGAAGAGAAGAGAGCAACACCTTTCGCCTTCGCATCTACGACCCTTCTCCATTCGATGATCGTCATGCACTCCCCCACCACCGCCTCCATCTCGCCGCCTCTAATCAGCAGCGTCAGGAGGAGCAGCATCACCACCTGTTGAGAATATGATCGGATATCATCTCCTCTCGGATACTGGTTGTTAGGGATACAAACATTCGAATACGGAAGTACAATCACCACCAGCGCAGAAGCACATGAAAGAAAGAATAATCAGATATAATGGTTGTCGGTTACCTCTCGTGACCATCGAAAAAGAAAGATCACTATAAATTAGAATGACTACAATTCTATCTGTTCCTTCGTCCTCTCATCTCTTCCTTCTCTCTCTACTTTCTTTAGAGGTTACATTGTTCTTTTGGTGGCGTTGAGGCAATGCCTCCAACTCCTTTATATATAGCTTAATTACAACTCCATAGTCCTATTCTCATTAAGATATAAATAGAATATAACTCAACTACTATTAGGATTAGGAGTCACACCCCATTAGGATTCCTAATATGACTCTAATCCTAACACTCCCTCCTTGAGTTAGATTTCATCATGATCTCGTAATTGTCACGGGTCTTCATTGGACCATCATCATCATCTGCAAGTCTGTTAGCAGGAACTCATCGCCTCTAGGTAACGTGTTCGTCGTTGGGTGCTCTCAATGTGTCAGTAGCACGATCTCTTGCCATCCACCGCTAGCAGTATTCTGTGACGTCTTAGGTCGATTTATCTAAGAGATCACCATATCATAGCTTCTGACGATTGCGTATATGTTATCTCACATCATCTCGCCGACGTCGAACCTCACTCTAATCCAATGCATCATGTCCCCTCAATTACGATGAACCTGGATCTGATATCGATTATTGGGATACGATCCGCCAGTATCGTCTCCTCTCAGATACTGGTTGTTGAGGATACTGACCACCTTATACGGATACAAATGCGCAATCGAGCACCATGACATAAGCAAGTGAATAAAAGAACAACCGGACATAACTGTGATCGATCATCTCTCGCAGCCACTGGAGAAGAAAGATCGCTATAAATTAGAACGAGTACAACTCTCTCCATTCCCTAAGTCTCTCACCTCTCTCTCTCTCTCCTCTCTCTTTCTCTCTTTTCTCTAGGGGTATTCTCTCTTGTTGTGGTCAAACCAAGCTCTAATATCAGTTGTTCGTGATACGAACCATCGTTATCATCTTTGCTCGGTTACCGTATGAACCATCAGATATGGATGCGCAATCGGCCACCACCACGGAAGTACGTAGAACAAAGAACAACCAGATATAATGGTAGTCAGTCACTGATGAATCCACGATTCATCGTCTTTATTATTTTATTTTAGCTTCATTTCCTTAGTCAAATACATGTAAATACCCACTAATTTCATGAAATTACCATTTTGCATGCATTTGTTAAATATGCATTTTCAATAATTTTTATACTCAAATAAAAGAATAAAGAAGAAAAGAAAAAGAAAAGAAAAATAAAGGTTGTATTTATAGAATAAATACAGACTGACCCGAACCCCGAGAGAAGGTCAAGACTTGACCTGATCGACCGGGAATAAAGTAGGGGGAGATAGGATCTTTAATTCAAAAATCCAGAAATAATTTGTAAATATTTTCCATGTATATTTGTACAAAACTTACACTATTTTATTTCTCTATAAATTAACCTCATAATAAATATTTTTATTAACAAAAGTTGTAAATAAAAATATATTATAAATAATAAAAATAATTACAGAATAAAAAAATTTACATATTACAAATAATCACACTTAGAAAAAGCCGTAAAGTGACAATTGAATGATTAATTCCGGCTCCGTACAGACTCAAATTCAATCAAACCCACTTCCATTATACTCTAAATTAAATTATCTTTCAAAATGGTTGTGATTTCATAATTTTTGGAGTTATGGCTGAAAAGTCAGTTTTCTGGGGTGGTTTGTGCAGTTTTACCACATACTTATTGTATATATTCATTCATATTTATTTTTTATACATAATATACATAATTATAAATATTATCTTCATTATTAAAAATTTTAAAAAAAAATTTCTTATTTGTACATGTGTATATTGTATTATATGTACATAATATTTGTATACAACTAATTTCTTTACATATAAATCACCAAAAAAAGTAAATATTTAACATTAATTAATTAATTAAATTTATTTACGAATTTTTTTAATTATTTAATTTATTCATTTATTTGATTTGAAAACATACCTTATATATACAAATATTATTCTATACCATTAAAGCCTCCATTAAGGTGGCTAATTGATTTTTATTTATTTATTTATATATTTTTGAAATTCATGATTCATTAATTAATCAATTAATTTAATTAATTATTTAATTCACCACTAAATACATTCCTCATTTGTATATACCTTCCTGTTTGATTTTTTCTTCTCTTTTTATTCGCTTCCTCTTCCATCATTACTCTTTGATCAATCTTTGGTGGAGAGGAGCCCGATCTCCGAGAGCGATCTTGTCGAAGAAGGGTGCCCAACCTCTGAGTCGTTCGGTGACAGTGAGTCGGCCCTCGTCAAGGTCATCGCGGCGTATCCGATCTTGAGGTGAGATCCATTTTCTTTCCCGTCATTTTTCTTAGATAAATCTTAGATCTAATTTTTGTCTTGATTTCGTGGTTAAAATTTAGATCTTAAAATCTCAAAAATATCCACCACAAAATTCCGATCCGAATCTGATTTTTCATCTCACATCTCGACCTCTTCATTTCAGTTCTACCTCACGCAACCACGCATCTCCGACCATGTACAGTGGTCGGTGACACGAATCCTTTCCTCGCTTTCCGTCGGATCCCCGTTCACGTCCTAATTTGTTTATAAATAAAAAAATATAATTATTGTCATCTCTAACATTTATTTTTAGAAAAATAAAAAATATAAAACAAAATAAAAATAAAATAAATTATTTTTGTGTCTGAATACAGTTCCTATTTTAAAAAAAATATAAAAAAAACTTTTATTTTTGCTTACAGTTTAAAAAAAAACAAAAAAAAAATCCACAACAGGTCCACCGCCGTCCATGCACCCGCGTCGCGCGCCCTCGGTCGCCTGCAGGGCGCAACGCCACCTGCGCTCTTCCATCCCCCCAGTCCCGCGTCACCACTGCACCCCTGCGCGAGCGCCGTCGTTCGTCACCTCCGCCTTCAAGCGCCCGCCTCCAGCGGGCGGACTGCCAGCCACCGCCCTTCCGTGTCTGCCGTCACCCGTTCTCGACCTACCACCGCCGTGAGTACACGATTCCAGCCTGCACAATCCAGGCGATGCCCGACCACACCACAACCCTTTGTCCGCGCGGTGCGCCGACGCCGTTCCCGGCCCGGTGCCTCCCTTCGTCGACGTCGCCCATCAAGCCCTTCGCACCTCAACCGCGACGTCGGCTCTGGGGGAAGCCGCATCCTCCACTGCCAGATTCGCCAACATGCGCGCGACGCCTCCGCCGCGAGCCCGTCGCCCGATCGACCGCCCTCTTCATCGGCGACACCCTTGTGACGACCTCCCCTATTTTGAGAAGATACGAAGGGCCCAAGCAACAGAAACCCTAGGCTTTGTTTTTAAAATAAAAAAAGATTTGGTAAAATTAAAAAGAGACCCCTGGAAGTTTTCAAATTTACAAAGAGACCCTACGCCAATCCAACGCACATGTTCACAGGGTAAATTGCAATTCTGACTCCATATTTTATTTTTATTAAATTTTGTGGCAAAACAATAAATATTTACATTTCAGTCCTTGTGTATCGAGACTTGATTTGCTGCTTCATCTTGTTGAAATAAATGAATTTGTTGCTCAATAAATTCTCAAAAAAATCATGTTATGTTCCTGCTATAGTGTTCTTCATATTGTATAAAATTTTCATCAGATTTTGTTTTTGTTTTATATTTTTAAAAAATAAAAAATAGTTTCTTTTTCTTTGCCCGAACTTCTAAAAAAGCATAAAAATTCGAAAATTTGTCTAAAAAATCCAAAAAATACTACAGGTGTATTTTATTCCCATTTAAATTTTATATGATTTTCGTGCAAAATTCATTCTAAAAACTTAAAAATTGCGAAAAACTAAAAATCTTGTAAAAATCATATAAAATTGTAGAAAAAAAAATCCAAAAATTCTGACTTCAGTCTCTGGTTGTATATATTTGTTTATATTTGTTTATAGTTCTAGGAGTTCTACTTAAAATATTTTTATGTTACAAATTACTCCAAGTTGTGCACTGTTTACCTTGTTTGGCACTGTTTGATTTTATAAAATCACAAAAACATCAGAAAAATTTGGAAAAATTATCAAAAATATTTTAAAACATATAAAGCCCCAAAACACATTTTCTGTAGTTTTCTGAGCATTTCTGGATAATTTGAAAAATAGAAAGAAAGTGTGCGTGTGTATCTTTATTCTATTGTGCATATTGTGATTTTTTCTTTATTTGAAAATTTTAAAAATGAAAAAAAACCAGTAAAAATTTTATCTTCAAAATTTGACTGCTAAGTTTTTAAATCGTGCTACTTGTGTTCAACCCTGGTCGATATACCAGGTAAATTGAATAGGGAAAACCACTTATATTTCATTGCTTGATTTCTTTAAAGAGGTTTACATATTTTTCTCGTTGATCACGCTTGGTGATTCGGGATTTTTACACATATAACTATGAGTAATTCCGTAATTACATTCATAACCCTACGTAATTACGAATTACGTCCAAGACCCTGAGTAATGCTAACTCTTACTCCTATAACCTTGTGTTAAGTTTTCCCGTTAAATATGACTGTATCTGTCAAACATTTTGCATTTTATACCTTTTAAATTCCTACTATTTGTAAAAAGCCACTCATCTTCCTCCTCCACAGGCAACCAACCTGCTGACCTCCTCCTCCTCTCCTTCCTCATCCAGCCTAGGCGGCCCCCCTCGAAGCAACCCCACACCACCAGCCTCTTCATCTGCTCCCCCAATGACCTCCTCCTCCCCTTCCTCAGCACATGCCGCCCCCGTCGAAGCCTCCCATGCTGTCTACATCCTCCCTCAGATCTCGCATCATCCAACTCTCCGTCAACCCCCAACGAAGCCCCCCTCCCCCGCGTCTGCAACTGCCCTCCATCCCCCCAATCGAAGCACCTCCCCTCCAGCTTCCATCAACCCCTGTCATCGAAACCCTCCCGCCAGCTCCTATCAACCCCCATTGGAGCCCCTCCCCCCAGCTCCCGTCAACCCCCATTGATGCCCCTCCCCAATCGAAGTCCCTCCCCTCCAGGCTGCCTGCAAGCCCCCGTCGTAGCCCGCCACCCCCGGCTCCCGTCAACCCCCCAGCGAAGCGCCCTGCCGTGCTGCCTGCAACCCCCATCGGACCCCCTCCCCTCCGGCTACCGTCAACCTCCAGCGAACCCCCCCCCCCCCCCCCCCCCGACCGCTATCGTACCACGCGCACCTGCAACCACCATTGGAGCCCCTCCCCCCAGCTCCCGTCAATCCCCAGCGAAGCCCCCCGCCCCCACCCTCTCGCTGCCTGCAAGCCTCCGTGCTCACCTCCCATCAAATCACCTGCACCCTGATGCCTGCAACCTCTGTGGAAGCTCCCTGACTGCTGCAAGCCATCGTCGAAGTCCCCCATGTTGTTTGCCAGCCTCCTTTCTCTTTACATGCTAACCCCAAATCCATCCAAAACTATTTTTCTTTTTTTTGATTAATCCCAACAGTTAGATCGTGGGTTGGTTAGATTAACTTAATCATCTAGTTGAGTTAATGAACTCAAATAACAGAAGGTTATGGGTGTAAAATAGAGCATTTATTTAGGGTCTTGGATGTAATTCATGACTACATAGGGTTATGAATGTAATTACGTAATTACTCAGGGTTATGGGTGTAAAAATCCCTATCAGATTTTGATGAAATATAATAAGTAAATAGAACAATATTTTGTAGAACAATATTTAAGATATAAATATTTCCTTTAAGATATATTTAAATGGACGGATACGAATACACCATTTAAGTAAAAATCCCTATCCGCCTTCACTACGAGCAATAACTAGAGATGTAAATGGACGGATACGAGTACGGACATAAGTACTACCGTATCATTATTCATTTTTGAATATGAATACGGATACGGATACATATATTGACGGATATTAAAACTATCTTACCATAGGCTTACCAGATGACTGAGATCGACTGGGGACGAGCTGCTGAAGCTCTGGGTCCTTGCCTCAAGGGCCGTCGATGCCTGAGGCTCGAGCACCATGCAAGGGGCAGCGCACGGCAGTGCGAGGTCGTCGTATCGATGACCGGGCACTCTCTCCTCGCTGCGACACCACCGGTCGCTTGCTGTCACTCATGCGAAGGTAGTGGAGGTCTTGGGACGGAGAATGCGGAGCCAAAGATGAGTGAAATGTGCGGCGGAGCTCAGGTTAAGTATGGCTAGGGGTCCGAGAAGATGGGAGTCGGGTGACTCGATCGGAGCACGGATCCCCAAAACCCACCCCGGGCGTGGATCTAGATCGATCAGGGAACAAACGGAGCCCAGTGTTTTGAGGTTTAGTGATCGGATCGTGACGCGATAAATGGGAGAAAGCAGGTCGGGCGTGCAGATCCGCGGGGCTGTGGTCCGGGGGGGATTTGACCGGGGGGTCAACATCCCCCGTGGACCAATCAGAAGCGGCCACGTCATAAATGGTTTGGAAATTAAATTTAAAATAATAAATGGCCGAATTATGTAAAACTCAAAATATGTAAAAATGTTTCTTTTATTTTAAACTATTTTTTTTGTGATTTTTATTTATTTTTTTGAAAAAAATAGGTATTTACAATATAGTATTATATACATAGGTATATACAATATTGTATTTTTGATTTTGATTTTTAATTATTTTTTTATATATTTTTATTCCAATATTATATTTTTTTATTTACAGAATAAAATTTGGAATATTTTTGTATTTTTATTTTATTTTTATTATTTATTTACAAGGGCTAAATAAATAGATATGTACACCTATATACATGGTCTATATACAATATTTCTTTTGATTTTATTTTTATTTCTTTTTTATTTTATTTTTGTTTTTGTAATTTTTATTTTATCTATTTGCATTATGAAGTATAAAATATGTACAATTTTTATGGAATTTTTGTTTATTTATTTATAGGGGTAAATAAATATATAAAGGGTGTCTATATACAGGGCTTATGTACAGGGGTGAATGGTATTTTATTTTCTTTTTAGTTTTCTTTAATTTTTCTCATTTTTATTGTAATTTAATATTTACAAATATATACAAATAAATACAAACCCATTTTTATTTTTATTTTGAGGAAAATATTTATATTTATATACAGGTATATTTACACACATGAGCTTCCTTATCTCCCTCTACTTTGGTTTTTATGCGGTCAGGCCCATGCTGAGCCCTCCCTTGGGATTAGGTCGCTCAATATTTATTTCTAAATATTTGCCTCTTTTTCTTTTATCTCTTTATTCTTTTATTTATGCACAAAAACATGCTAATTATTATATTTTACACAATGCATGTTAAATGGTAATTATTGATATTTACATATATCTACATGTGTTTGGCAAAGGTTTTGCAGCTAAAATAAAAGAATAAAGAGTGATGAATGGGTATTCATCATTCCCCTACCGGGACTACGATGACGGTACGGTATTCGCCTCACAGATGCTGTCCTGAACCTCGATACAGCGTTGTCCTAGCCTTTGCGCCCAGCTAGGGGCGTAAACTCTAGCGCTTGTTGAGAGGCACCTCAAAATTATTAACAACTGTATAGATCCATGCATTCTTTCAGTCCGACACCCCATCTTCATATTGTGATTATGCTATATTTAGGGTACACTTTACCCTAAGTATGGGGGGTGTTCGACTTTTGATTATTCTTTTGATTCTTTTTACCTCTGTTTTGCTGCCTATGCTTAGGGATATTTTACCCTAAGTAAAGGGAAGGTAGACTATGTACATCCTATCACTCGGTAGTCCCTTTGTGTATAATCTTCTATACTTTGGATTACTTAATCCTAAGTATAGGGGGATCACCGACTCCTATTGATTTTATTCTTTTTTTCGTCGTTGTAGTATAGTATTCTTTTCACTTCCCAATACTCAGCACGAGTTATGTCTTCTTTTGCAGCTCTATAATCACTATGATGACATAGTTCGAGCTAAGTATAGGGGGTGTCGTATATATTGTATATATACTTTAGCCTTAACTCGTACTTTCGTATTTTTAGTATGGCTAAAATAATGTATTAATACATGTAAAATTAAAAAAAACTAATAAAAAAAGAAGACAGAGATATCTCCTCAAAATTCTTTTTGTATATATTGATTAATAAGTCAGGTTAAAATATTTTGAAAAATATTTTGAAAGTAGTTTGAAAATCTATTTGATTTTTTTTGAAAACTATTTGAAAAATGTTTGAAAAATATTTTCAACCTTTGTAAAAATAGTTTAGCTTGTAAAACTTTTTCTCTGTATGAAATACAATTATTTTGTAAAAACTATTTGCAAATATTTTGAAAAATGATTGAAAAATTATTTTGAAAATCTATATATACTATTTAAAAAATATTTGCAAAAATTGTTTTCAAATGTTTGTAAATGATTGTAAAATTATTTGAAAAATTATGTTGGATTATAGTCTTCAAAATTATTTGTAAAATTATTTTCAAATACGTTTGAGGAATATATGCATCACACATAAAAAAATTAAAATTAATTAATAAAATTCCAATTGCATATATATATATATATACATGTTTAAATTACTCAAGTTGTAATCTTTTCACCTGCTTCTTGTAAATAATTGTCTTACCCCTGTGTAAATATGTGTATCTCATCCTTAACCCACATTAAAAAAATTTGTATATACGTGTATATTACTAACCTTTTGTTTATAAAAAAGAAAAAAAACTACAAAACCCAAAAATCTATAAAAATTGCATAAAAAACTCTTTTTCCATGAGCTTCATTTTTGAAAAAACCATAAAAAGTTCAAAATTGGAAAAATTGTTTCACAAAAAGATTTTGCTTTATTTTCTTTGCATTGTACATATTTCTTGCATTGGCATGTACATTTTTCAGGATAATTTTGACATTTAATCTAAGTCTGGAATAAAATTGAAGAATGGAGTTTAGTTGGACCTTAATCCACTTAATTTCAGAGGAACCTTATAAGAAATAGAGTTAAGACTTTTCAGGTCCTAGTGACTTAATTTTTTGAGTTCATAAGACTATGTTCACGTGTCATCTTGATTAGTCTAAGTAGAATATTTAACAACACATGCATGATTCTTTCAGACCGTGGCTTACCTTGGACAAACACTCTACACGTAGCTCTTCATGGAGAAGGTAGTGAGGGGGCATAATTTTTTGGCTTGGGGTAGCATACATGGGTAGTACATCTAGGCGGAACCTCTCGTCCTCCTCTAGGGAGCGAAGTGCGTCTCAACCTGGTCTGGCAATGTTGAGGTCTAAAGACATGATGCTGTGGGGTTGCAATAATGCTTCAAAAAGGGATAGTCTACTAGCTTAAAAGGAAAAACTCCTTATGTACATGCTGCACCTTGTATATATTTTCAAAAAAAGAAAAAAATGCAAAATCTCCAAAAGTGGACATGCCTGATTGAAAAGTAAAATGTCTGCCGGAGTGTATATATAAGTGAAAAAAAAAGAATAAGAGCTTCAAAGTCAAACGTTTGTAAGCTTGCAGTGGATGACGTGGCTACACTGGTCATGCATCCAAGGATAGGTAGCTACACTGCTTACCGTCCATTCTCTTCTCCATCCCCTCTTCTTGAGCTGGTTGTACTTGAACTTAGAAGGGAATATTTCGCTCCTCGAGGAAAGAGTTGCTAGATGGGGGACTAGAGTTACCTTGTTGAGAGAGGTTGTTTCTTTGCTACTTTTGAGATGATGAGCTATATTTCACTTACACCATACAAATAAAGATTCATAGTCATAAGAATTTGTGTATGTAGACTTGTTCTGACTTGACTGTTGAGGAGACATGAATAGGAGTCTTGTGGAACTTAGAGGCTGTTAGGTTTCAAATCCATTTCCCATTAAGGTTCCGACACACTAATAATCGAAAGGTCCAATAGAGCTCTATACTACAATTTTATGAAGATAAGTTTAAAAGTCAATATTGTTCTAACTTCTTTCATTTCCCTTTTCTTTATTTTTGTTTTCACTTATTTTCCAACTAAGTGTTTGTTAAGGGACTAGCAAAGGTAAAGTATAGGGGAATGATGAATCCACGATTCATCATCTTTATTCTTTTATTGCAGCTTCATTTTCTTAGTCAAAAACCTGTAAATACCCACTAATTTCATGAAATTACCACTTTGCATGCATTTGTTAAATATGTATTTTCAACACTTTATATACTCAACTAAAAGAATAAAGAAGAAAAGAAAAAGAAAAAAAATGAAGGATATATTTATGGAATAAATACAGACTGACCCGAACCTCCGAAGAAGGTCAAGACTTGACCTAACCAGGAATAAAGTAGGGGGAGATAGGGTCTTTAATTTAAAAATCCAAAAATAATTTGAAAATATTTTCCCCTGTATATTTGTACAAAAATTACACTATTTTATTTATCTATAAATTGACCTCAAATTAAATATTTTTGTAAACAAAAGTTGTAAATAAAATATGTTGTAAATAATAAAAATAATTGCAATATAAAATAATGTACACATTACAAATAATCACACTCAGAAAAGACAGAAAGTGACAATCGAACGATCAATTCTAGCTCCATACGAACTCAAATCGAATCAAACTCACTTCCATTATACTCTAAATTAAATTATCTTTCAAATGATCGTGATTTCATAATTTTTGAAATTACGGTTGAAAAGTCGATTTTCTAGGGTGGTTTGTGCACTTTTACCACATACTTATTGTATATATTCATTCTTATTTATTTTTTGTACATAATGTATATAATTGTAAATATTATCTTCATTATTTAAAATAAAAAATAATAATAAAAAAATAAAAAAATTATTTCCTTATTTGTACATGTGTATATTGTATTATATGTACATAATATTTGTATTCAACTAATTTCCTTACATATAAATCACCAAAAAAGCAAATATCTAACATTAATTAATTAATTATTAAATTTTTATTTATTTAATTACATATTTAATTTATTCATTATTTGATTTGAAAACATACCTTCTAATTAAAAATATTATTCTATACCATTAATAGCCACCATTAAGGTGATTAATTAATTTTATAAATTAATTAATTAATTAATTTTATTTAATTCTAAAATTCTTAATTAATTAATTAATTAATTCAGCATTAAATACATTCCTCATTTATATATACCTTCCTTTTAGATTTTTCGTCTCTTTTTATTGGCTTCCTCTTCCTTCATTACTCTTTGATCAATCTTTGGTGGAGAGAAGCCCGATCTCCATGTGCAATCTTGTCGAAGAAGGGTGTCCAGCCTCCGAACCGTCCGTTGACAATGAGTCGGACCTCATCGAGGCCATCACGGCATATCTGATCCCAAGGTGAGATCCATTTTCTTTCCCGTCATTTTTCTTAGATAAATCTTAGATTTAATTTTTGCTTTGATTTCGTGGTTAAAATTTAGATCTTAAAATTCCAAAAATATCAGACCACACTTTTTCGATCCGAATTCGATTTTTCATCTCACATCTCGACCTCTTCATTTCGGTTTTACCTCATGCAACCACGTACCTCCGACCATGTATGGTGGTCGGAGACACGGATCCTTTCCTCTCTTTCAGTGAGATCCCCGTTCACGTCCTAATTTGTTTATAAATAAAAAAATAAGAAAATATAGTTGTTGTTATCTCTAACATTTGTTTTGCAGGAAAATAAAAAATTAAAAACATTGTGTCTGAGTACAGTTCCTATTTTAAAAAATATAAAAAAATATTTATTTTTGCTTACAGTTAAAAAAACAAAAAAAATGCACAGTAGGTCCACCGTTGTCCACGCGCCCTCGTTGCACGCCCCCGGTCGCCTACAGGGCGGGGCGCCACCTGCGCCCTTCCAGCCCCACAGTCCCACGTCACCACCGCACCCCTACGCGAGTGCCACTGTTTGTCGCCTCCGCCTTCAAGTGCTCGCCTCCAGCGAGCGGCTGCCAGCCACCGCCCTTCCGCGTAGGCCATCTTCCCGACTTGCCACTGCCGTGAGCGCACACCTCCAGCCCGCGCGATCTAGGCGACGCCTGGACACACAACAACCCTATGTCCGTGCGGTACGCAGACACCATTCCTGCCACATCGCCTCCCTTTGTTGATGTCGCCTAGCAATCCCTTCGCACCTCAACCATGACGCCGGCGCTAGGGGAAGTCGCATCCTCCACCGCCAGATCTGCCGATCTGTGTGCGACACCTCCATCACGAGCCCGCCGCCCGATCGACCACCCTCTTCATCGTTGACACCCTTGCGGCGGCCTCCTCTATTTTGAGAAGATACGAAGGGGCCAAGCAACAGAAACCCTAGGGTTTGTTTTCAAAATAAAAAAAGATTTGGGAAAATTACAAAGAGACTCCTGGAAGTTTCAAATTTACAAAGAGTCCCTCCGCCAATCCAACGTTAGGGTAAATTGCAATTCCGACTCCATATTTTATTTGTATTAATTACTAAAGCAAAAATGATAAATATTTACATTTCAGTCCTTGTGTATCAGGACTTGATTTGCATGCTTCATCTTGTTGAAATATGAATTTGTTGCTCAATAAATTCTAAAAAAAAATCATGTTATGTTCCTGCTATAGTGTTCTTCATTGTATAAAATTTTTATTGCATTTTGTTTTTGTTTGATATTTTTAAAAAATAAAAAACAATGTCTTTTTCTCTACCCAAACTTTAAAAAATCATAAAAATTGAAAATTTGTCTAAAAATTCCCCAAAAAATACGCAAGTGTATTTTATTCCTCTTTATTTTTTTAATTTCCGTGCAAAATTCATTTATAAAAACCAAAAATTTGCGAAAAACTAAAAATCTTGAAAAAATCATATAAATTTGTAGAAAAAGTTCAAAAATTCTGATTTCAGTTTCTGTTTGTACATATTTATTTATATTATAGCGTAAAAATAAATTCTAAGAGTTTTGGGCACTTAAAATATTTTTAAGTTGCACATTACTCCAAGTTGTGCACTGTTTACCTTGTTTGGTACTATTTGATTTTTATAAAATCACAAAAACATCAGAAAAAATTGAAAAAATTACCAAAAATATTTTAAAATATATAAAACCCAAAAACATATTTTCTATAATTTTCTGAGCATTTCTAGATAATTTGAAAAATTCAAAAAGAGAGTGTGCGTGTGTATCTTTATTCCCTTGTGCATATTGTGATTTATTTTTTATTTGAAAATTAAAAAATGAAAAATAAAAAACCACTAATAATTTTATCTTCGAAATTTGACTGCTAAGTTTTTAAATCGTTCTCCTTGTGTTCGACCTTGGTCGCTATACCAGGTAAATTGAATAGCGAAAACCGCTTATATTTCATTGCTTGATTCTCTTTAAAGTGGTTTACATATTTTTCTCGTTGACCGAATCGATTGGTTGAGAACAACGACCATTGCATATGTATTCCATCTTAACCTATATCAATTTCCGCATCATCAGTCACCTCTCGCGACCATCGAAAAAAAGATCACTATAAGAAATTAATAACGAGTGTAGCTCTCTCCATTACATCACTCTCTCACTTCTCTCTCTTCTCACTCTCTCTATTTTCTCTTTCCACTCTTCTTTCTTTATCTTCTCGGGCTTTTCATTTATCTTGAAGAGCTTTACAAGTCCTTCTAGCGTGAGTATATTCTTCATCTATTGTCATCATAAGGTGAAATCATTCTTTCTGTTGAACGATGCACTCCTCGATATAAATTTCACCATCCTCTTTGCTATCGTACCTCCTTGTATGATATGAAAATCAAAGCAGAATCCTCTCGATTCGAATCGTCCAACTCGTTCGGAGTGCGTAAAAACCCCTATATGGACTCCTGGATCACCTCAGTCGAACTTCGGATGCTCCTGATCTCAACAATTCACTGTAAGCGTTGGTTCTTCACAACCTCTGAAGAAGGCACGCCTGTTGCATCCCATCGTCTCCTTGATGTCAAATCTCGCTCTGATTCATCATGTCGTATCTCTCGAGCTTCATCCAAATCTCTCCTGGATCCTTCAGATCGATGACTTCGTGAAGAGTGTTGTTTGCTAAGAACAGTTGTATCGTGTTGTTTGCAAGATCCCTCATTTCTTCATCTCTCTCTCTCCCGCGTTCCTTTCTCTAAAGAGTTACATTGTTCTTATGTTGATGTTGAGGCAATGCCTCCAGCCCCCTCTATATATAGCCCAATTACAACCCCATAATCATATTCTCATCAATACTATAAATAGAATACAACTCAATTACTATTAGGATTGAGAGTCCCACTCCATTAGGATTCCTAATCCTAATATGACTCTAATCCTAACATCGCCATCCCCCATACATACGACATTGTCCTCAGCACAACCCAACCCTTCTTCCTCAACACCCCCTTCACCGATGCATCCGCGACCACGCTCGCCCCCTACAGTAGGAAGTAGCTCGTTGCCTCCCCCGTTGCCCACTGCATCACCAGTCATTAGACCATGACCTCATGCACCAACCAGAAATGAGGAATGATGCCATAACGCTGGCAAGCGGGCCACACCTCTTATGCTTTGGCGCATACACTGCCTGGTAGATGAGACACGTCACTATGAGGTTCCACCTTCGTCCCCAGAAGTCCTACAGAGAGGAGCTCATGTACGATGCCTAGAGCTACGACTCCAGCTCAATGTTTTCACTGCTGCCGAGGAGGCACCGGAGGATCACGATAGTGGTACCCAGAAGGAGATCGACGGCAAGGTACACACGGACAATGTAGGCTGCCACGACCAGGGGTCTCGGGTAACGGTGCCTCTCTAGGTAGTAGGAGATGATGAACGCCAACAGGGTGGACTTCAGGGAAGAGATCACATATGGGTTCACCTCAAGATCGAAGATTTCCTTGTTGGGCAGGAAGGAGAGGAGAAGGATCTTGAAGATGCAGAGCCACGAGACGATGAAGGCGAATGTGGCGCACAGGTGTACGGTGGAGAAGGAAAGGGGGAGAGCTGAGTAAAGAAGTAGAAGACGGGGAGGAGGGAGAGGAGATGACGCTTCCAACAGGAGATCCTTTAAGAGAGGTAGTAGCAATAGTATAGTGATGATACCACAGAGGAGCTCGCCACCACCAAGTTCAGCAGATCCCACTCCATCCCTCCCATGTCTCCTGCTTTCATGGACGACTGGCTCTTGGTCGACGTATAGAGGGAGGGAGATGGTGACTTTGGTAGTGTGTAGAGATGAAAATAATATATAGTAGGTTTTCTAAATGAAGGAATAGAATTGGGTTGGACTTTAGAGTTTGGATCGTCTGTTGTGGTGTTATGGTGATGTACCGCACCACAGCTGCTCGATCGAGCTTGATCGAGCGACTGTGGTACGGCACAAAACCATAGCACCACAATTGAGAACCCGCGCCCTGGATTTTAAGCGAGTAGATATGGGTAGTTTAAACACGTGGTGAGAAATGTGGGCTTGTTTTTGCTTTTACAACTCGAGTTCCTCTATGTATAACTGCACTGATTGCTGGCTGATGGATTTTTTTAGAAACTAGACAATCCCACACTTAGGTAATGTGAGTATTTTTTTACGACAGTAGGAACACCTAGAGCAGGGCATCTGTGCCTTCTTCGTTATTTTTTCAAAATTCATGTGAAAAATACGACCCTTTATAATTGTATTCACCTATTAAATTTATCCTTTAAGATGTAAATATCTACAGATATCAGATTGGGATTTTTACACATATAACTATGAGTAATTCCGTAATTACATTCATAACCCTACGTAATTACGAGTTACGTCCAAGACCTTGAGTAATGTTAACTCTTACTCTTATAACCTTGTGTTAAGTTTTCCCGTTAAATATGACTGTATCTGTCAAACATTTTGCATTTTATACCTTTTAAATTCCTACTATTTGTAAAAAGCCACTCATCTTCCTCCTCCACAAGCAACCAACCTACTGACCTCCTCCTCCTCTCCTTCCTCATCCAGCCTAGGCGGCCCCCCTAGAAGCGACCCCACACCACCAGCCTCCATCTGCTCCCCCAATGACCTCCTCCTCCCCTTCCTCAGCACATGCCGCCCCCGTCGAAGCCTCCCATGCTGTCTACAGCCGCCCTCAGCTCTCGTATCATCCAACTCGTCGTCAACCCCCAATGAAGCCCCCCTCCCCCGCGTCTGCAACTGCCCTCCATCCCCCCAATCAAAGCACCTCCCCTCCAGCTTCCGTCAACCCCTGTCATCGAAACCCTCCCGCCAGCTCCTGTCAACCCCCATCGGAGCCCCTCCCCCCAGCTCCTGTCAACCCCCATTGATGCCCCTCCCCAATCGAAGTCCCTCCCCTCCAGGCTGCCTGCAAGCCCCCATCGTAGCCCGCCACCCCCGGCTCCCATCAACCCCCCAGCGAAGCGCCCTGCCGTGCTGCCTGCAACCCCCCATCGGTCCCTCCCCCCGGCTCCCGTCAATCCCCAGCGGAGCCCCCCGCCCCACCCTCCCGCTGCCTGCAAGCCTCCGTGCTCACCTCCCATCAAATCACCTGCACCCTGATGCCTGCAACCTCTGTGGAAGCTCCCTGACTGCTGCAAGCCATCGTCGAAGTCCCCCCTGTTGTTTGCCAGCCTCCTTTCTCTTTACATGCTAACCCCAAATCCATCCAAAACTATTTTTCTTTTCTTTTTGATTAATCCCAACCGTTAGATCGTGGGTTGGTTAGATTAACTTAATCATCTAGTTGAGTTAATGAACTCAACTAACAGAAGGTTATGAGTGTAAAATAGAGCATTTATTTAGGGTCTTGGATGTAATTCGTGATTACATAGGATTATGAATGTAATTACGTAATTACTCAGGGTTATTGGTATAAAAATCCCTATCAGATTTTGATGAAATATAATAGGTAAATAGAACAATATTTTGTAGAACAATATTTAAGATATAAATATATCCTTTAAGATATATTAAAATGGACGGATACGAATACGCCATTTAAGTAAAAATTCCTATCCGCCTTCACTGCGAGCAATAACTAGAGATGTAAATGGACGGATATGAATACAGACATAAGTATTACCGTATCCTTATTCATTTTTGAATATGAATACGGATACGGATACATATATTGACGGATATTAAAATTATCTTACCATATACTTAAAAAAATGGATACAGATGTAAAACAGATATTGGTCGCATACGAGTAATGTTACAAATATTATATAGAATCGACTTAAATATATACGAATTGGATGGACAACATATGATACAAATTTACTAAATGTGTTTGTGTTATAAAAATTATACAAATATAATAAAAGAAGGTATAGAATTATGTTATATAAGCTAAAAATAAATCTATGGCTATATTTATATACGAAAACGAATATATGGATATGGATACAAATGTTTGCGGATATCAAAACGATATCCATATCTGTATCCATTTAAAACGGATACGAATATATATGTCAAAATATGTATAAAATGAATAGTCTGCTCCGAATAGTCTGCTGCATTCTCTCTGTGGATCTTAGCAGGACCACTTCAACGCAACCAGCAGTTGAATCCATTCGCGGGAAGAGGAGAAAGAGGAAAACCAACGCCTATCGATTGGACCACCTTCGCCATCCCTCTTTGTGCGCCGCCCCGCAGGAAGCAGCAGCCCATCTGCTCCCAGCAGTGTCTGTTGGGAGAACCAACTGGAGGAGGAGTACAGCAAATCCCTGCTGCACAGTAGAGGATCCGCTCTGCCGCCCGTAACCCTGTTCTTTTCCAATCGTGAAGTACAAAGGGAGAAGAGAGGTCACGTGGTCTTCACGTGACCAACTCGAATTGCACAGATCGCTTTCCGATTCTCGCTCAATTGCAAAACGATCCAAAGCCCTCAAGTTGCTGACATGTGGTTACCCCTTGGAACATTTGTACAAAGCTCTCCGCCATTTTGATTTAGGGATTTTTACCAGGCAGACTTTATAAACATTTTAAAATGCCTCTACGATCTTTGAAACAATCTAATTCCTCCCTTGACCACGTAAACTTGCCAACTCTTACCCCATGAACCCTCCAGGTAATATGTTTTAAGCCCGTGAGGGTTCTTGGGGTAATTTACAGGGTCGATGGGTAATTACGTTGTGCAAAAGGTCGTAGAGGCATTTTAAAATATTTATAGGGTCTGCTGGGTAAAAATCTCTTTGATTTAACCATTCAGTAGTCCTTGTGCAACCTTTTATTTTGTTTGGGATTTTTACCCAGCAGACCATATAAACGTTTTAAATGCCTCTATGACCCTTTGCATAACGTAATTACTCCATCGATCCTATAAATTATCCGAAGAACCCCCACGGTCTTAAAACATATGACTCGGAGGCTTCATGGGGTAAGACTTGACAAGTTTACGAGGTCAAGAGGGGAATTAGGTTGTTTCAAAAGTCGTGGAGGTTATTGGTAAAGTTTATAGGATCTGCCGAGTAAAAATCTCTTTTGTTTTAGTTATTTTATTTTGCATTTTGGACCCGAAATTGTTTAGATCTTCTTTTGACGGTATATATCGTTACCAAGATTATCCATTGTAGCACAATTCAATTGCTACATTTTGGTCATTTATTGATTTGAGTGCTCGCACATTAATTGATTAATTGAATTAAATTATTTTTATTAATCTCTAATTGCTCGACTACAATGCATCAATTCCACTAAATTAAAAAAAGGCAATTTCGGAATTTTCAACAATTCAGATTCAAACTATGCTTTAGTAGATGAGAGGAGATCAATTACATGCCATGTCTTTACGTGCGGGAGTTCTATCATAAGGCTATTTACAACCATCCATTACATTGTCTACAACGGAAGAATATTATATGAAGAAATCTAGTTGAAATGCTTAGTGGAGATCTCAATCTATAATAGGATCAAGTCAAGTTATTATAAATTCCAACAATTGTATTGCAGTATGATATGGCAAGGATCAAGTGCATCGGGAGAGGTTCAAGCATATTGAGACCATGTTTCACTTCATATGTTATAAGAAGAGTAAGAAGAAGAATAAGGCTTAGAAGGTTGACAAGATAGACACCACAACTAATATGTTAAAAAAGAAAACTTCAAGGGGTAAGTTGAAATAAGGGTTCAAAATCTCGATTTTGATTTCGCCCCCTCCAAAATTGAAATTTCGGTGAAATTTCGGGAAATTTCAATCGTTTCGGTGGAAATATCGAAAATAACTCAAAAAAATATTTTCAACCATTTTTCACAAATTAAGATCTTCCAAGTTATTACAATAATAAATAACTTACAAATACACACTTATATCACACATACTACTCATATATGTCCTTATATCGCACCTATCGATCATATCGGTCATATCGACCAAATCGATGTTAATGTTGATTCTTGGCTGATACATACTAGAAATTGATATCATCCAATCCACGATTTTAAAACAACAATAGCTTACAAATGCACACTTGTATCACACATCTCTTATCTGTACATCTTATATCACACCATCTTGGTCATATCGGACATATTGTTGAGTTGTGTGATAGATACTGGAAAAAAAATCAAAAGAACTAAGTTAACAACACTTAGAAGATATCTTTTGTTCGTAAAAATAGACGAGCATTTTTATTCTAAAATGTAGATAATGATTAATTAAACAATATTTTGTTCATAGAAATAATTATCACAGACAAAGTTCGAATGAATTACATAATTAATCACAGATGTACAATAAATATGCATCTCTTTACAAAGATAAATGACAAACGAATGAAACAAACAAGCTATGTTAGATCTATAGAAGCTATGGAGTTATTTTATCTCTATTGCTTAAACCCAAATGGGAGGAAGCTCTCCAAGTTGAATAATCGACGTATGTACCTTTTATCGCACCATACCCTACAGACGGAACTGAAACCCATGAATTTCTACCGAAATAGATTGATATGTCGAAATATCACCGAAATTTCAGTCGAAATCCAAGAATTTTATACTGAAACCCATGAATTTCAACCGAAATGGATCGATATGTCGAAATATCACCGAAATTTCGGTTGAAATACGAAAAATCAACATATATAGGAGTTTCGATACTCATGACCTCTCGAAACCGAAATTTAGGCAAAATTTCGCAAAATTTAAAGGGATAATTACACCCATAACCCTGAGTAATTTTGCAATCTCAATCATAACCCTGCATAATCGCGAATTACACGAAAAACCCTGAGTAGTCACTCCGTCTCACACTCACAACCCTCCGTTAGTTTAATATATTAACTCAACTACATGAATGAGTTAATCTAACTCATCCTCAATCCAACGGTTAGAAAATAAAGAAAAAAACCCATCTCCCTTCAAACTCCATCCACCTTCCTCAGCAAACCGGAGGAGCAACGAACTGGAGAAGGGAGGCTACAGGATGACGGGCTGCGAGCTTTGAACAGGGAGTGTGTTCGGGTAGGGCTGCAGGCTTCGAGCATGCCGGGGACAAAGCTCGGCGCTTCGAGGATGAGAGCTGAGGGAGGCTCGAGGAGGAGCTAGACGTGAGAATCCTTGAGGGCTTCAAGCTCGAGAAGGGGCAGGGGATCTAGCAGGGAGGAGCAGCTCGGCAGGGGTATCGGGCGGCTGGGGGGTAGGGCTTCCTGGAGGGAGCTCGAGGGGGGAGGGCGCGGGCGGGGGAGTGGGTGATTTCCAGGCAACGGGTGAGGGTGGGGGGCTTCCAGACGACGGCGGCGGGAGGGGGTGAGCAGGCGACGGGGGCGAGGAGGGAAGGGGAGCACGGGAAGGGGGGTGTCCAGGCGACCAGGGGAGGAGGGGGTGGGGGGCTCCAGGTGAGCAGGGTGATGGGTGGAGGGCAACGGGGAACAAAACAAAACAGAGGAAGTTCCCCTGTGAACAGGGGAACTTAATGCATTTGTTTAGCTGGTGTAAATTTGGAATTAATTGGTTGAAAAAAGATTGTCAGAAAATTTAATAAAAATCACCATCGCATTCGTAGCATATGATTTATCCGTGAAAGTACAAATATTCTTATGATTTGAAGCATGAATGGAGATGGATTTAGGAGAGAGGAAGCGTCCTTGACAGTGGGAGAGGTCCGAGCAGCTGGAGACCTTGGCGGGGCGGGGAGGTAGTCGAGCAGATCCGCGCAGGGGGGAGGGGCGCTGAGGGGGCATGTTATTGCAAATATGAATGAGCTCTTGCATTTTACCTATGGAGCTATCTTGTGTACGTATGAATCTTGCAGTTCTGTATCACCCTCCTTATATAGCATCCAAGAAGCTTATGGAAACGATAACAGTAGACAGATGTTCTGTGTCTAATTTCTTCTCTGATCATATCGTTTTGACCAGATGAGGTTTGGTGGTATTTGTCAATGTTCTATAACCGCAGGCAGCATGCAGACGAGAGGAACGATGGCTTCGAGTGTACGCGTTGTTGGGTTTGTTTGATGGCATTTGACTGGAGGGCAACGGCAGGATAAGTATAAACTGAGGGGGGAGGGGCGCTGAGGGGGCATGGGTGCTGAGGGGCTTGACCAGGAGGGGGGCTGGAGTACGCCGGAGCAGCTCCGCGAGGGTACGGGGCAGCGGACCAGGAGGGATTTTGGCGCGATCGGGTGAGGCTTCGAGCTGGACGGGGAAGGGGGTGGCAAGTTATTGCAAATAAGAATCATATTTGAGGGCAATTTTGACTTTTTCTATCGGAAGCCGTCAATTATAACGGACATCTTAAACGGAGTATAACACAGGGTTATCTCATGTAAGAGTTAAGCATTACTCGGGGTTTCTCGTGTAATTCGCGATTATGCAGGGTTATGATTGAGATTGCAAAATTACTCAGGGTTATGGGTGTAATTATCCCAAATTTAAATCATTGGCTGAAACATTGCCTAGACTTACTCAATGGCGACTATTTATAGTACTCCTTTAGAGGGGAAGATAACAGTGAGTCTAGTGGTTGTTATTCTATAATATGAGGATTCAATTTAGAGTCGAGATCGTTGATTTTCCTTGAATCTTACTTGATTAGGAATCCGTTCGGATCGTAATTGATTAGTGATGTTATGATTATGGAATCCCTTCGGATCCTAAAATCCAATGCTGCCGCCAAGGATTTAAACCCGTTATTGGCGAACATTGTACAATTTATGTTGTGTTTGCTTTCGTTCTTATCTATCTACGTGCTTGATTTGTGTTTTACTTTCAACGTGCGCAATAGAAAGACTTCTAACATATTCCTTTCTCCTTCCGGTGATGGACACCGGAAGGGGTTTTCAAGAAGGGTGGAATCTAGGGATGAAAACGGTCAGATACGGATACGAATATAGGTATGATCATATTTTTATCCATTTTAAAATACGAATACGAATGCGGGTACGAATATTGATGGATGTAACAAATGGGTTATCATATCCTTAAAAATGAATACGAATGTAAAACGAATACGAATACGAATCAGATACGAATAATAATAGAATTTTTTAATAGATTAACTAAAATATACATATTTTGGATGGTTTACACATAAAATATGTATAGTAGATATAGTAATTTCCTAACAATTATATCAATAATGGTGAATACAATCATAAAATATTGTTACACATTATAAATAAATATATTACTATATTGTATGAAAAAGAACATACGGATACGAATGTGAATATTAGCGAATGTCAAAGTGATATCCATATCCGCATTTATTTTAAAACGAATACGAATACGAATGTCAAAATATGTATAAAACGAATACGATGGCGGATTGTATACAAATATATTCACATTCGTTTTCATCCCTAGTGGAATCTGTCTTTATAGGTGGCCAGAGCATTAATTTTAATGCGTGAAGTATTTGAGTCCAATAACTTTAAAGATTTTCCAGCATATGCTGAGTTAGAACCGAGTTTAAAAGATGCTGTGATGTTTAAATTATATTCCAGGTCCATCTCTCCCTTTAAAAGATTGAGGCCTTAGGACTTCTTGACAAAGGTGGTGGCACAATAAAGGATCTTTATGTCAAAATAAGCAATTAGGCATTAATTTACGACCGTTCGATATTACCGCTCTTCTTCCCCAACCGGCGCATCCGACTGTCACAACTTGCCACCTACGGCAGTTCCAAGACCCCATCCCCGATAGCATTCCCGATTTCAACTCCCCATGTATCACGCGTTGACAGAGGACGCATCACGATAGCATGGAGGGAGAGCTACGAAGCCTCGCCGCCGTGTGCGCTTCCGCCATGGTGGCTCTCTGCTACTGCTACTTCCTCTCTTCCAGGATCCGCCCCGGCAAGCGCCGCCTCCTCTCCCTCCTCCCCGTCCTCTACCTCTTTACGCAGCTTCCCCTCTCCTTCTCCACCGTCCACCTACGCGGTACCTTCGGCTTCTTCCTCTCCTGGCTCGCCATCCTCAAACTCCTCCTCTTCTCCTTCCAACGCGGTCCCCTCTCCGACCCAACTCTCTCCCTACCCACCTTCCTCGCCGTCGCCTTCCTCCCCGTCAAGATCCGTCAGCCCGGAGATACCCACCTACCCAAACTCCCCAAAAGGGAACTCCTCCCCCACTTGGTGCCTTTCGCCTTAAAGGGAGCTCTCCTCGCCTTCATCGTCTCCTTTTACCCTCAGAGACACCTCTATCCTCGCGGCGCCGTCCTGATCGCCTACGGAGTCCACATGTACCTAACTCTCGATCTGGTTCTGGGAACCGCCGCAGCTGTCTCGCTAGGGCTTCTCGGCGGCGGCGTGGAGCTGGAGCCGCAAATGTCGGCGCCGTACCTTAGCTCCTCCCTGCAGGACTTCTGGGGGAGGAGGTGGAACATCATGGTGACGCGACTCCTCCACCCAGCGGTGTACGCCCCCGTGAGGTCGAGGTGGGGCCCTCTCGCCGGGGTGCTGGCGTCGTTTTTGGTTTCGGGCTTGGTGCACGAGGCCATGTTCTACTACCTGACGCTGCGAGGGCCGACCGGGGAGGTAACGTGCTTCTTCCTGCTGCAAGGCGTTAGCACGGTGGCGGAGTTATGGGCGAAGGGGGTTTTGAGGGTGAGGGGGTGGGTGGTGCCGAGGGCGGTGGCGGCGCCGCTGACGGTGGCGTATGTGTGGGGGACGGGACTGGTGCTGTTCTTCCCGCCGCTGCTTAGAGGTGGCGAGACGGAGGAGGTGGTGGTGGGGGAGTGCCTGGCGGTGTACGAGGCGGGAAGGGCCGCAGTTGTGAAGGCCGTTGCTCTGTTTTCTTAGCCTATATATATGTGGGGTAAGAGAAAGAGACCCACCGTCGGTCTATTCGTACTTGGCTTTCACAGTTGGGATTTGTTCGTACATTAGATTTGCGACGTGCTCTCTTTTTCTTTCTTAAGTAAAAATTTGATCGAAATTGATGGAATGAAATGTTTCTTTCTTCTTTCTTCACCAACGAAAGATATTACTATTGAGTTGACCTCATAAACTTTTTATTATCTTATGCTTCATTGCCATGGGATTTCTACCTGGAACTTAATTAGGCCATGTTTGGTTGGAGAATAAGTTCTGGAATAAAGGTTCAATTGTCCTCCCGACACGATTTACAATGGTACGACTATTCCTCATTATTCCATCTTATTTCACTCTTATTCCTATCTTTATCCCACCTTACCTACTTTTATTTCACCTTATTCTCCTTATTCCTATCCTCCAGCCGAACAAAGAATAGACCCTTATTCCTCCTTATTCCCCATCCTTATTCCTGCTTATTCCCAAACCGAACATGCCCTTAGAGTAATTACACAAACGCCCCTAAATTATGCACACTATTTCACTGTCGTACTTGAACTTTGAATGGTAACAATGAGGTATCTGATCTTTAGTATTTGTCTCGATATGATTTTTAACTGTTGTTATCAACTAAATTTCAATAGTCAAGGAACTCATTGAGACATATATTAAAAATTGGCCACTGGATTGTTACCTTTTAAAATTCAAATACGACATCGAAATTCGGATGTATGGTTGAGGGACTTTTATGTAATTTAGTCAACAGCTTATTGCAGCTTCACTGTTCAGCGTTTCCAGAAAAATGCTCAACTTGAAATAGATGCGAAAAAAATAGTAGGTTAATTAATCTTTTGATTATGGGAGACAGCCCATGTAAATAAAAAATAAATAAATTAATTTCCTTGTTTCATGCAACATGCAGGCATGACGTATAAAGGATCAACCTAAACAAATCAATCAAATGAGCGAATTTTTCATCTTCATCATTTTGTGGCTGTAGCCGTACACAATGTTGCCTATGTATACTTGGTATTTATCCCACAACTTATCATACTTTATATTTTAGCCACTCTATTATCTCACCCGAAAAAAGTGAGTCATTTTATTAGATTACCGAGGAGGCCTATGGGGGGAGGGGTTGGGTAAGGAGTCTAATTTATCAATATTTTTGAAATGGAACCGAATATCGAATCGGAAACTTTACTGAAATAGTCTGATCGGTTGTACTATGTAATTAAATTGGTTCAAACAAATTATGATGTCATCATTATTTAAATCTGGATTAAATTGGATCATTGAGAAAAAAGTGGTTGAATCGGATAATAAAACCGAAATGAAATAATATACATATATAATTTACGATTAAATATACTTAAATATAAATAAAATACATAGACAATGTATATAGTTCACACTATACATAAAATATTTTTTCGTATGCACATCAAATGTCATATATACAGTATATATATAGGGTTAAAGGAGGCTACTCCCTGGATGTAGCTAATTGGCTTCTCTCACCTCAATTTTCCCTATATTTTTTTATTTTTTTGGAAAATAAAAATATGTACATAACTATATCCCCCGGACATGTCATTCCAATTTTGTAATGAAACGGATCGCATCGATCAACGGAAGCATGCAATAAAAGATCGTGCAACCGAACCGTTACTGATTCATGCATGGTAATCAATGAGCACACAAAAATCATTCTCAAAAGGATCAAAAAAATCCAATTCAACTGAGAGTTCCATTATTACAACATCAATAAGAGTATCCTTGCAAAAAAAACTAAATAATTTCACAACATGGTTCTCTGTTCCAGTGGGCATACTAATATCCACCATAAAACATGTAATATCCATACCACGACGAATGTCTCGTTGAGTTTGCTGCATGGACTTGAGTGCTTAGTTAAACTTGTTCTTCATCTGAAATAAATAAACACATATTTGCATGAGCCTAATGCCCAGTATGAATCGGGGTACATGCATGGGTATTCTAACGGTCCTTGATCTGTTATAAAATATGTACTTGGATTTTCATGGATACACATCATTACGTGCCTAGTTATTTCCCATGCATGTCTAAGTAGAAACCCTATCATGTATAATTCGGCTTCTTTCAGAAACATGGGTATGCATGTATAATATGTAAATTGCATCAGTAGATATGAAAACCATTTCTTTCAACTTATAGGGCTTATTTTATAAAATACATAGCAAATTACATACTTCTTAAATCATACAGATCATTTTGCATATTAACCCTCATGACTTTGACGGTTTAACTTTCTTAAACCAATTCTTATATGAAATGTAATGGTTTACTCTTTTTATCACATTTTCTAGCATAACTCATAATAGTTTACCTTTATAAACCATTTCTTTCATAAGTTGTAATGATTTATGTTTATAAATCATTTCCGTATCTTGTAATGGTTTACCATTATAAACCATTTATTTCATAACTTGTAGTAATATATCTTTATAATCATTTCTTGTATACTTGTAATGGTTTACCGTTATAAACCATTTATTTCATCACTTGTAATGATTTATCTTTATAAATCATTTCCTTGCATACTTCTAGTGGTTTACCTTTATAAACCATGTATTTGCATAACTTTCATATACGTATCTTGTTATACGTTTTCAACAGCTGGCACTTGCGGTCCATGACAGTGTAGCTACAACTGTAGAGGACTTAGCTTTTGCCTCCATGGTTCCTTGCAACCATACGCCCTTTGCGGCGTTGCCCCTTGCGGCATTAACATGACAGTGTAGGTATAACTGTAGAGGACTTAGCTTTTACCTCTGTGATTCCTTGCAACCATACGCCCCTTGCGGCGTTGCCCCTTGCGGCAAATGCGACCCCTTGCGTTCGCTCATGTGACTCTTTATGAGTCTGTGCCTTAAATCTTTGTTAGAGGTTATCAACTTGTTCTTTTAACAATAACTTGCTCCACATTGTATTTCTTATTTTTAATAAAAATATCATCTGGTACTCATAATACATCACATATCATAGCTCGCTTGTTAACGGAAACCTGTGAGTCAAAACGACATATATGTATAATATATAAGCATTTTCTTAGAATTACAATGAAATACTGACTTTACTTGTTAGGCAGAGTGCTTTATACAACAAGGGTATGAGCATGTAAATTTAACCATTTCAAGTCATGTGAATATTGAAATCCATTAATCTTTATGCAATAATGATATAAATCTTACGGCATGAATGTATGAGCATATGACATAACATCAAAAAATGATTGGTATAGAACTATATTCCTGAAGTGTTGTTTATAATATAATGATTGTATGTATAGATAGGTAGGATCTGTATCAGAGCACTATATCAGATATGGCATAATAGCACTAATTATAGAAGAACATTGAGCCCAGATCTTGTGTATGAATACAATATGAAAGATGTTATGTGTACAAGGAATACGATAAGACCGATAAAAAAATGGATTAATGCCATACTTGAATTCTAGCAAAACCTTTATTTCGCTAAAAGTACTACAATATACGTTATGGGAAGTCCCCTTGGTTGGCTAACTTGAATAATCCAGGGAAGCTTCATAAGTAACGAGAATTATAATTAATTAATAATTATGATTTTAACACATACTAAAGGTATACGTATTATTAGAATTGAATTTATATCGAACATGTAACGCATGACATAACTTACATCATCTTTACACATGATGCGTTATAAATCTTGACTAATAGTTTCGGACAAACCAAGAAGGGTCATATAACTTTGGGTATCACAAAATCTCAACCCTCATCTAGTGGTTTTTGCTTTAAAGGGAATACTTTCATCAAGTTGCAATATGACTCGGGACAAAATACTACAGGTTTGACCTATACGTTTAGAGGTATCATTTCCATTTAGGCTAAACCCTCCTAAATACCATTCCACATATACATCGTGTTACTTCATAGTTGAAACTCCATATTATTTTTTTTATTCATACATAAATCTAAGCCGATATCTTCAATCAATGATCCATTCTAGATTGAATCAATGTATATACATAATTACCTAGAGCCAGCACATAAAAATTAGAAAGACATATTTCAGATATGATCATTGTTCATACAAACTCTTTCGGACATTATCAATAGTCATAAAAATCCTAGACCGACACTTACGTTTATAAATCGTGATCCTAAACCGATACATACCTCCGGTCCAACACTTTTATTTCCCGTCGCAGCCAGCATGACTCCTTACGATCACATATCCACACCCTTCTCCTCCGATCTGATGTTGGTGTCTTCTTCGATGAAGAACCTCCGGGCAAAGATCTCTCTCTCTCTCTCTCAAACACACGGGCAAGGAGAGGAAGGCATTGACGTTTCAATTTGATGCCCGCATGGTTTTAAATTGTTGTCAACGAGGGAAATGAATGTGCTAATAACTCTCATTCAATTGGCAATTAAGTAATACAATAAAGGAAGTATGAGGTATATGGAATTCTAGTTGGACGAAAATAAAGTATATGATTCTTTTTTGAAAAATCTTGGCCGTTACAAATTTCGTCAGAAACAGAGACTCCTATGCCCTCCATCTGAAGTGGGTCAATTTCAGCAATTCTGAGACCGTTAAAATTTGACAGTCTTGATGGAGGGGATAGAAGTCTCTAATTAAGTTGAATTTTGAATGATACCATGGTGACATATTGTGATCTAAATTCCAATAGGTTTCATTTCAGAAAAATAAAAAAAATATAGGAGAAAAGGGGTGGGAGCATGTAAGTTGGCTATAACCAGGGAGCATACTCCCTTTTCCCATATATGTGTGTGTGTGTGTGTGTGTTTATATATATATATATATATGTATGTATGTATGTATATGTATATATATATATATATAGGCCGGGGAGGTTGTTCTGTGTAACAGCCAAGTTGGCTGTTACACGGAGCAGTTTCCCCTATTTTTTTTATTTTTTTTTCAATTTTTTTCATGTATATTCATCTATATATCCCTCCTACATGTCATTCAAATTTCACGAGAAACAAAGACTCTTAAGCCCTCCATTTAGAAGGGGTAGATTACAACAAATTTCAGACCGTTAAAAATTACCAGGTCTAGATGGAGGGCTCAGGAATCTTTGTTTCTTACGAAATTTGAATGACATGTAAGAGGGATATATAGATGAATATATATGAAAAAAAATTGAAAAAAAATAAAAAATGGGGGAAACTGCTCCGTGTAAAAACTAACTTGGCTGTTACACAGAACAGCTTCCCTTTCCACACACACACACACACACAAAGACACACACACACACACACACAGAGAGAGAGAGAGAGAGAGAGAGAGGAAAGGGAGCCTACTTTGTGAAGTAGGTAACATTACCTACTTCACATCCATTTTTCACAAATTTTTTAATTTTTTTGAAAAATACCACCGTGGATTTTCATAACTATTTTCCTATAATATGTCATTCAAATTTCGTCAGAAACAAAGACTCCTACGGCCTCCATCCAGACAGTCATTTTTTAACGGTTACAGATTTGATGTATTTTACATGTTCTGGATGGAGGCCGTAGGAGTCTCTGTTTCTGACGAAATTTGAATGACATATTAGAAGGATATAATTATGAATACCACGGTGGCATTTTTCAAAAAAATAAAAAATTTGCGAAAAAATGGATGTGAAGTAGGTAAGGTTACCTACTTCACAAAGTAAGCTCCCTTTATATATATATATATATATATATATATATATGAGGAAAGGGAGCCTACTTTGTGAAGTTGGTATCACATCCATTTTTCCGCATTTTTTTTATTTTTTTTTGAAAAATGCCACCGTGGATTTTCATAATTTTATCACTCTAATATGTCATTCAAATTTCATCAGAAACGGAGACTCCTACGGCCTTCATCCAGAACATTTAATACAACAAATCTGTGACCGTTAGAAAATGACTGTCTGGATGGAGGCCGTAGGAGTCTCTGTTTCTGACGAAATTTGAATGACATATTAGAGGGATATAATTATGAAAACCCATGGTGACATATGGGTAAAATGGGGCTGCCCCCATGGGGGGAGCTAACTTGGCTCCCCCCACACCATTCCCTCCGCTTTTTTTTATTTTTTTTGAAAATTTCTTCCGTGGATTTTCATGAATGTATACCTATATTATGCCATTCAAATTTCACGCGAAACAGAAACTCCTACAACCTCCATCCGGAAGGGTCGTTTTTAGCAATTCTGTTACCGTTAAAAAATGCTTGTCTGGATGGAGGCCATAAGAGTATCTGTTTCACACGAAATTTGAATGACATAATATAGGGATAAAGTGATGAATATTCACGGAAGAAATTTTCAAAAAAATAAAAAAAACGGGCGAAATACCACGTGAGGAGCCAAGTTAGCTCCCCTAGGGGGCAACCCAATTTAACCCTATATATACGGTACTTCTCGTTCGCGAACTGAAATTGTTAGAAATTTGTAATATTAATGACAAATGTAAAAAGTAACATGATATTTATAAAAATAATCTCAGATGGTAAAGAAACAATCTGAAATTGTAAAGAAACAATATGAGATTTGTAAAAAAAAACGACTTGATATTGTAAAAAAGGATCTGAGGGTTGTAAAAAATAGTCTGTGATTGTAAAAACTGGATGTGCCCTCCTCCATCTGCATCTCCCTCCATCCTTCTCCTCCACGACTCACTTCCTCCATGCATGTCTTCCACCGCCCACGACCCAATTCACATTGGGTTGGAGAAAACGGAGAATAATCATTCTAGACATGGATTGTGGTTTATTGGGGGAAACGTCCTGCAAGAAATAAATATATACATATGTGACCATAATCTGAGATGCAGTGATATGTTGAAATAAAATGCTCGAGTACTGACCACCGTCGTGCTCCACCATCGTGCATCGTCGTTGTGCTCCTCCGCTGTCATGTTCCACCTCATGCGCCGCCACCGTTTGTTGTGGAAGAGGAAAACCCTAGTAAGGGATTCTCAACGAGAGACCAAAATTAGAATGTGAGCCATTGTTACCTACTATTTTTAGAATGAGTCAGAAGGACTAAAATGAGTTTTCAACATTACAAAATTTATGATTAAAAATGAATTAATCGGATCCATTGGATTAATTATGCACATATGAGATGACGGACTTTCCTTGCACCCAGGAAATGTGCTCCTTATTGGAAGTATTTTCTCTCTCTCTTTCTATATATATATAGAGAGAGAGAGAGAGAAAGAGAGAGAGAGAAAAGGGAGTATGCACCCTGGTGCATGTAATTTTACATGCACCGAGACTTATATCTCCCACATTTTTTTAGGAAAATATCATCGTATATATTCATCTTTATATCTCTCCAATATGCCATTTGAATTTTGTCAGAAACAGATACTCCTATACCCTCCATCTAGAGCAGATAATTTTAACGGTTTTAGAATTGCTGTAATCGTCCTGTTATAGATGGAGGGCATATGAGTCTCTGTTTCTGACGAAATTCGAATGGCATATTGGAGGGATATATAGATGAATATAATTGTTTAAAATTTAAAATTCGAACACAAATCGGTAAGAACTGATTAACCGGACCGATCTAGGCTCGGTTCACTGATTAGACCAGTCAAACCAGCCGGTCCGATCCCATTTAAAAACACTGGTAAGCACAGAGCACCGAATTAAAAAAGAAGCGGACGACGGCCTCCCATCGGAACCTTCACAACCAACCATCCAAATCGGAGAGAGAAAAGGAGAGGGGTCCGTTGGGCATAACAAATATATGGACGGGAGGAGGAAAGAAGCCCCTCCTCCTGAACCACCTCCCCATCAAGGATCTATAGAACTGGGTACGACGGATGAAGAGGCTGATCATATGGAAGTTTTTTTTGAAGGATCACAGAGATGGAAACATAATCACATTTAGTATAGCATCATGTTGCAATCAATCCATCTAAGCACAATAAGGTTTTACGTGAAAAATCCAAAGGAAGAGAAAAAATCACAGGGACACGTACAAACCCTAATCTCCAATTCACTAAAATATCACTTATTAACTTATTAACGAAATGAAAGACAAAAAGTCCTCGTGAGATGAGCACAGACCTTCGTACAAGTTAAAACTTCTTCCCTTTGCAGGGAACAACTCCTCAGAGGTTTGGGAACCTGGAGAAAAATTACAGGTTTTATCACACTCACATTGGTGGTGTTGATCAACATATTTACGACGTTGTTGTGTGATTGTTTTGTGACAAGCATCTCCATCACCCCTTTGAAACTGAATTTTCAAACATATTCAGGAACATGAATAGTTGGGTGCCAATAAACCGTGAATATATTCCAATAATGATATGTAATATGACTTTCAGTATTGGATGAGTGATCTGCAACAGTTCAAAGCAATGATAACAGTTACCAACAGATCTAGAGAATAGAGCTAATAGTTAACATATACTGGAGAAGCCATATCACATTGTGGTGGTTGATGGTTGTGATCCATTACCATTGGCAGTAGCGAGAGGATACAGATCTGCGCTGAGAAAATCCCTAGATTTGCTCATGATGGCGATGGTGACGATGCAGTTCACGATCTTCTCCTGATGGCGATGGCGATAGAAGCCCTAGAATAACCGAGGAGATTGCAAACGATCTGTTCCTTATGGCAATATGCTCCCAGATCAACTGGGGAGAAGCCTTGATGGTGATCTGCTCTTGATGCAATTCTTGATCTGAGTTCATGATGGCGACACTATGGAGATCAACTAATTGTAGCAAGGATCATGTGTGTAGTACGTAGTACCACATCACCTATTGTGAGAGGGTTGGATGCACATGAATCCTACATATATAGGATTTCGTACTAATTGTTTCAATGCCCAGGTTTAACGAGAAAAGACGGCTATTATGACTCCTCTCATGTAGGATGGTTACATTAGTTGTGTCGAACCATGTAACTTGAATTTTGATACAATCGTTTCCACCACATATTTTCTGTTAACAGTACTACTTTATAGTAGTCAATCTCTACATTGCCATTCTGTTTCGATTTCTTAAAAAAATGATTGAAGTTTTCCATCTGTATTTTCTTACCGTCTAAAGTAAGGTTTTAAAAACCGAACCGGACATCAAACTGGGTATGTATCGATTTTTAGTTTTTATGGTCGGACCAATAGGACCGATCGGTCGAACCGGTGATGATGTCAGCAGTTCATAAAAACTGGAAAAGTCCGAACGTTCTATTGTTGGTTTGGTTCGTACGGTTCAACCGGATCGAACCGAGTTAGACCGGTATATCATATAAATAAATACGAAAAATACTACATCATATCTTTTGAGGATTTGTTTACTCTTGTCCTTCCAAGTATTTTCCAATAATCGTTATACCCTTATTTTTAATACAATTACATGTGTCCCCTATATTTTTACAAAATCAATAGTAGTGGCATTTTATTAGTACACTTGTGCTCCCATTTATACCAACATAAAGATGATATTGTGAACATTTTAAGAAAATATATGAGCACAAATGAAATTGCTTAAAAGTTAAGGGTATACTGTTCTTAAAAAAACTCAAAAGGGCATAATAATCATATTTCGTAAAATTTATATAAATACATATATATGTGATGTAAAAATCAATAATTTTAAAAGTATTTAAACTCTAATTAATGACAAGTATTGTAAATTTATTGTTTCACATAGTATGACTATGACAACGTCTTCTTCGTTTGTTATTGTATAAGTGGACAACCTTATAAATAATGTGGGAAGAGATAGACAATAATCATATGGCAGGAAGGAACAAGCAATAATGAGTCATTGATACATGTGAAGGAGAAGAGATAAAGGAGTACTATACTATGGGTTAGAATGAGACTAGATTGTGAATATTTTTGAATAAGTTTGTATTTTTTTAAGTTATTAGAAATTATTTTTTGTCAAAAAAATGGATGGTTGAACAGATGATTTGGTTCAATCAGTTCAACCGGGTTTAAGCGGTCCAACCGGATTTTGACTGGTTTTTATTTTCTAAATAAAAATCGAGTGGTTAGACCGTTTTTCCTCCGGTTCTCGGTTTAACCAGTTCAACCGACCGGTTCGGTTCGGTTTTTAAAACCTTGATCTGAAGAACTGACATTCTACTGGAGCAATTGGCTATGGAAACTACTCCTTCAAGTAGAAATGTCAATGCATTGCAGATTCACTACTAAAGTGATCATTTCTGCACATCTCAACAATGGGACAAAAAAGAAATATACTTGCTCTTAAATTACTTATGAAAGAAATTTTTCCAGATGGTGCTCCTGAGTCACTTAGGAAGAGATCACCAATCTTTTTTTTTACTGGAAAACACCTGGACTGTGGTGGTTTTCCTTGTTAAATATGAATGCTCACTAGTACATTCGATTTCGCTCCTCATGTTCTTATTTTTATCCTGTGCAGACAAAAACGAAACTATATTTGATATTAAATTTTATAAATGGAGGACATCTTTTCTTTCAATTGTATCGGCATGGGCTCTTTAGGTATTGCTCTAGTCACTTTTGATTTCTTATTATGCACATCAAGCATATAACAATTTTGTGAACTGGGTCCATATTCGGTAGTGAAGATCAGGCAAGAATTTATGCTACTGAGATTGTATCTGCTGTTTCATATCTTCACAAGAACGGGATTGTGCATCGTGATCTTAAGCCTGAAAATGTTCTTATGGATGCCGAGGAGCATGTGAGCATTAACACTGCATTGCTTGGATCATGGGGTTGTCTTATTTTCATCAGTGCACATATATTGATCTTTGAGCATCTGAATGCACTACTGAGCAGGTTTTTGCTTACTGATTTTGGCCTGGCAAAAGAAATTGATGAATCAAGTAGATCAAACTCGTGTGTGGGACTGGAATATTTGGCTCCTCAAATAATACTAGCAAAAGGTCATAACAAAGAGGGTGGTTGGTGGAGTGTTGGAATTTTAATATTTGAGATGCTGACAGCTGGTGAGGTTAGAAATAGTGATATGCCCACTTACTTCAATCTCTCATACTTTGAATACATGTCTGGAAGCTATCCTGAAAATAAGATCTAATTGTTCAATTCTAAAATCTTGGAAGGTGGATGCCATATAACGATTGATTTTCTGATTGCTGGATCTAAAATCTGAAGTTCTTTCCTTACTACCAGAAAGACCTGACCAATGGGATGGGGGCTGCCTGCCCAGCCACGTTATGAGCCAGACTTTGGTTAGGAGAGTTGAGGTATGGGCTGATCCTGCCCGGTCCACAACAACAATAACAACAAAGCATTTTCCACATTAAGTAGGGTCAGCTACATGGATTCTTTCACTACAAAAAATGAGCTATAGTGACGATTTTGAAAAAATCCGTCACTAAATTAGCCGTTGTTAAATATATAATGACGATATTATTCGTTGTGAAATGAGTTTCGTACTTAAAATTAGCAACGAATATCATCCGTCGTTTTATCATTAGCAACGGTCCGCTAATTCGTTGCTATTTTTTAACATTTTAATTAATCATCGCTAAATTTTGAATTAAAAAAATAGCGACGATTAGTTGATATTTTGAAAAATAGCAACGGATAAACGTCGTTATGTGGACCGTTGCTAATGATATAACGACATATATGATATTCATTGCTAATTTTGAGTATGAAAACTCCTTTTGCAACGAATAATATCGTCATTATATATTTAACAACGGCTAATTTAGTGACCGATTTTCAAAACCGTCACTATAGCTCAATTTTGTTGTAGTGTTTGCCTCCATTTAGATCTATCTTGAGTCAATCTCGGACTTAGATCCAAAAAACTAAGATCGCTTCGTATAGTCTCATTCCAACACTTCTTGAGCCTTCATCACCCTCTCTTAGCTGGCTCAAAATCTCAAAACTCGCATCTCCTAACTAGTGCATCATCCGACCTCCTTTGCAAATGGCCAAATCACCTTAAGCGGTTTTTTCACATCTTATCCTCGATCGGAGCTACACCAACTGTCTATATGATTGCATCATTTCGAATCCGGTCTTTACGTGTGTGTGTGTGTCCACACATCCATCTTAGCAATTCATTTCTGCTACTGCCATTCTCTGCACATGTCTATGATTCACAGACAAACATTTAGATCCATATATATATATATATATAAGCTAGATAAGACATGTATTAATATTATATACTTCAAGTTCTTCATATTTGATGTTAGTTTCACATAAAATTTAATAGTGTACATGTCAAGTAACATGCAAACTTATATTAGTTATATAAAGTATAAATGATGGTAATAAAATCATTTACACTTATTAATTGACATTAAAAAAGTCAATGGAAAAATAAAATAAAATGGGTCCATGGGCCTGCCCATAGCACGCTTTGGACAGAGGTTTTAGAACCTTGGCCCGTTCGATCGTGTCCGCATTCGGCCAGGTCTACTACCAAATGCCCCTTCAGTTTTGTTGTTATATTTTTTGCTATCTAACATGGTCTCTTGCGTTCCCTAGCCTCCTTTCACACATTCAAACAGACAGAAGCTTCAGCAGAGGATTATCAAGGAGAAAGTAAAATTGCCATCTTTAACCAGTGATGCCCATTCTCTACTCAAAGGGGTACAATATCATCCACAATCTTAACTATGCAATGGTCCATTATTTAAAGTTTATGTAACAGAAGGCTCGTTATAATCTCCAGCTGCTTCGAAAGGAACCTGCCATGAAGTTGGGCAGTGGGCCTAATGGAGAGGAAGATATCAAGACAAACAAGTGGTTTCGACAGATAGATTGGGAGAAGCTAGAGAACGAAGAGTAATGCAGCCCATGTTCAAGCCAGAGGTCAGTGGAACAGCATGTGCTGCCAACTTTGAATTATTTTTGTATTCTTTTTACAATATACCTGATGGCATGTTAGCTACCTGTTTTGTTTGCCTCTAATCTTTCCCTCATTTTTTTAGAAACAGCTTATTTGCTTTGAGGAGTCAAGAAAATGTAAACTCACTATTGTGAACTCCAATTGGAAGATGATAAATGCAGCTCATTGTTGTATATAGTTTTGGTGACTAATGTTGCAATATTAAATCTGTATGTTATCTGAGGCGTCGCCAAAGGTAGCAAATCATCTATTGGCTTAAAGCCAAAGGTAACATATTTATTTTATTTGCTTACTTTTTTTTGTTAACGGTAACATATTTTTGTTTGTGGAGCATCTTTTTACACAAGGGGCTGTTTGCCAAACTGACAATAACATCAATTGCTGGAAGAAGCTATCCAAGTAACTATGGTGCATCCTTTGTGGTGGTGGGTACACCGCAGTAGAGTGGACCCTCTGCAGTACCGCAGAGTCTGCTGCAATCAATCCGAGCCGCTCGATCTTGATCGAGCGGTTCACACGAATTTTCACGATATGGGCCACAAAGACAGGGAATTAGTGGGAACCGCTCGATCAGGATCTAGCGGCTCTGGTGTTCCACCATTTTACAGCAGAATCTGCAGTACCGCAGAGGATCTGCTCCCATACCGCAGAGGCTGTGGTGGACATTACCACCATCCATACATATTGTGTGTGAGTGGTCCCCACTGATCGTGGACGGGTGTCGATGAAATTTCAATAATTCGATCTCCATTCATAGGTGTTGATGAAACCCCCTTTAAAAAGTTGGTTTGGAGGGTTCTAATAAGGGATTTTTACCCGGCAGACCCTATAATCTTTGTCAATTACCTCTACGACCTTTGAAACATCGTAATTCCTCCCTCGACCCCGTAAAATTGATCCGTTTTACCATACGAACCCTACCGTTAAACTGGCATGTCCATAGTTAACTTCCTTAGGTTAAACATGAGTTAATCTAACCGATCCACGATCGGACGGCTAGATTTAACCAAAAAAGAAAAAAATAGTGAAGGCGGTCGGCATTAGGGGAGGGTGCTCGACCTGCCAAGCAGCGGGTGGGTCCGATCATGGGAGGCGGCCTGGGAGGGGGAGGCTTCGAGCAGGGGGAAGCCCGCGGGGGAGGGTGGCCCGCGTAGGGGAGGGGGCCTGGGGGGAGCTTCGAGGGCAGGGGGGCTCTGCAGGGGGAGGCGGCGGGACTGAGGGTGGGGGGGCTCTGCACGAGGAGGCGGCGGTAGATAGGAATAGGAAGCCCGCCTCTCCTCCCTTGTTATGTAAGTACCCAACCTGAGATGGGCAGGGGAGATTAGTCCTCATTTAATCTCCAAGGATGGATTAGTGCCAGACCCAAGTTTCTAGATGGAGATTGTAATGGAAATCCAAATCGTTCTCCTGCTCCTGTTCTTCGCAACGGGTTCATGCGTTGCCGGAGCCCATACCTCTGCAAAGAAGCAACAACCTGTTGCCAATTCTGTATCTGGATCCAAATCCGGAGCTGTTTCCTTCAACGTGGTCAATTTCGGTCCCAAGGCGAACGACGTTTTCGACGATACCAAGGTCGCTGCCAGTCTGAAATTCCTGCCTCTTTCTTTAAGCTCTGTGGCAATGTGGAAGACCGCGTGCGCCGCGAGCGGCCACGTAATGATGAACGTTCCCAAGGGAACGTACTTGATCGGTCCGATCAAGTTCAAAGGCCTGTGCCGTCAAGCCCAATTGATCACGTTCACGAGGCGACCTCTTCTTATCCATGAGGAGATGCTTGGATGTGTTGGATTTGCAATCTGATGTGTTGGATTGATATTGCTGGATGCAGGGGTACATGAAGGCTTCCGCAGGGGAAGGCGGGGGGAGGGGGGGATGTTTGCAGTGGAGGCGGCGGGAAGTCATGCTTTCAAGAGAGGCCCGAAGCTATACTAGAGAAATTCCAGGGGTCTACTGAAGCGCTACGCTTGCTTTCTACTTCACTGGCAACTATCCTCAATCCTACTTTCCCTGCCGGTGAAAGAGATAGGATTCGCTTCTCTCTCTGGTCTGGGTCAACTGGGCGGGGTGAACTCGCATGACCGGCCCGTCAACTCCCCTGCATCCTTCTCTGACTTGGAAGATCTCTCTGGAAACTAGCTTGAAGGATTCCCCGGGGGGCTGTTCAAGCGGCTGCAATCTCCGGCTGTTTCGTCGAGCCCTCATCCAGTGAAGCTATTTGATCTGAAGGCTATGGCTCCTCATTCTTGCTGAAGAGTTCCGATCGGGAGCGGCAGTGGAAGGTGGCGGGGCGCGGGGGGCTTCCGATCGGGAGCGGCGGGCAGGGGTAGGGGGGGGGGGCAGCGGCGCGGGTGGGGGAGAGCCGGGGCAGGGGTAGCAGGGAGCAGTGGCAGCGGGTGGGGACAAGGTGGGATCTGGGCGGGGAGCTTCGGTTTCGGACCATTCGAGCAGGGGAGGAGGGAAGGAGTTGGGCACGGGGCTCGTCGGCGGCCGGAGGGGAGAGCTGGCGCTGGCGGGGGAGCGACGCAGGGGGGATCAACTCCTCTAGGATGATGGAGTGGAACAAATTGGGTATAATATAAATGAACATAATGGAATCGGGTTAATTTTAACGGGTAAATGAACGGAGGTTAACCACAGGGTCTGTAAGGTAAGGGTTAGCAAGTTTACGGGGTCGGGGGAGGAATTAAAATGTTTCCAAGGTCGTAGCGGTAATTCGAAAAGATTATAGGATCTGCCGGGTAAAAATCCCTTCTAATAATTAGAGTTCTCTCATGAGTACAAATAGTCACAGTAAATGCATATCAATGTTGGCATATATGAAAATGGTTCTCAAACCCAAACGGGTTCCTAAAATCGTAGCCATCTTACATGGCATGGACCATTAGCAATTATGTAAGATTTGTGGTTTCTTATTGGATGGTTGATGCGTGTGAACCTGGTCTATCTCTATCCATGATGTGATATCATCTAACAATCATCATGTCAAATCTTTGATTGGATTTCGTTGTACTCATGGCAGGTTTCCATGTCATCCTATATATTATTTCAAACTTATGGTAAGTATTCGTGAGCTTGTCATGTTATACTTCGTTTTGATGGTAGGTCCACGGGGACACGTCTTCTTATTGTTGATATTTTATTATATTTCAAATACTTTTATTACTTTGTTAAAAACATAAAGGTGGATTTATTTTATATTTATTGGTGCATGAACTTTATTTGGTTAGCATCAATGAGCATATGATTTATAGCATACGTTTTTTGCATGATAATTTATTAGTGATATTATATCACTATCATGTTTTCTAACAGTCTTTACATGGATATGATTTATTGTCAATATATTAATAATAATATCATTAATGTAATATTTAAATCTTTTATGTAACGTTGCATGCATGTTGTATGTTACACATTTTACTTTATAATAATAATAATGGATGTTGTGCACATTATGAGAATATTGAATCTTCTTTATTCTATTTTTAATATATTATTTTATGAATGATTAATATTCAAATTGAATGGAGGATTTAATTGGTTGTTTCGAATGTGTAACGTTCTCTTATTGTGTATCTATATAAAGGGGCCTATAGCATTTGCTTTGAGAACACACAACACACAATCATTCTATCCCTCTTCTCCTCTTCTCTCATTTAAGTGAGTTTATTCCGAAGGAACGATCTATTGTTGCTCAATAGATCTCAATGTTGGTACGTGCATACCCATTGAGATCTCGCCGTTGTATCCTGGAGAGTAGTTGTACCAATACCGATTGCACCATCGGAATCTCCGTGGGGGTACGAATCTATTCTTAAGGTCAGTGCATTTTGCACGCCTCAACAAGTTGGTAGTCCATCTTGTCATCATACTGGTATCTCATCAAATCCGGTATTATCTAACCCTCATTTTATATTTTTATTTTATTTATATCTATTTATCATATTATTTCACCTACAATCTTAAGAATAGATCTGGAGGGTTCTTTATTTGTTTTATCCATATATCATCTCTTATACCTAGTCGTGACAGAGCAACTTTTATGATTAACCATAATGTTGGTGAAAAAAATATTGTTGGATTTTTTTGTAAGAGTTGAATGATGTGATTATATTCTTAAATATCTAGCCTAAAATATTCAAAATGTGGGGGTGTAAACTAATATCATACTTATTGAGCCTTAGAAAAGAAAACAATCATTGCAAAGCTTTTATATGTTTGATTATTAGACATGCTCTTAATAATCATGTTAGTCACTATAATATTATGTGTTGATCTGTTGTGATAAAAATAAAAAAGG
Organism: Ottelia alismoides; assembly: GCA_037367405.1. NCBI lineage: Eukaryota > Viridiplantae > Streptophyta > Magnoliopsida > Alismatales > Hydrocharitaceae > Ottelia > Ottelia alismoides. Next base: position 2,124,142 of record JAZKJV010000901.1, read on the forward strand.
GGACACTTAATTTTTAGTTTAACTTATTGTGTTGATATCAATGACGTGGGAGAAATAAATACCATCTCGAGAATAAATGTTCTCAACCAAATTAAGAGGATTTTTAACATTTCAAAGGTTTTTAATGTTCAAGGAAGAAATCCCATACAAAAAATCATCATCAATAGATATCACATAACATTATTGTTCATTTTGGTATAGAGGGTCTACATACATCAATATATATGATGTCTTGAATACCTCTTCATCTTGCATAGTCTCATAGAAGGGTGCACTGGGCATTCTACTTTGAATACAACATTCACAAGTATGTAAACTTTCAAGTTTTAGACAATCTAAAGTTCTACTTCTTATAAGTCTATTGATCTTATCAATAGACAAATGTCCAAGCCATGATTCTAGATCATTGTTAAATGATCATCATCCTCCTTTTGTTCTTTTAAGGTCTAATTTCCAGTATTGCAAATGTTTGAACCATTCATTAATATTCTAATTTAGTAGATTCCTCTAGATATTAGATTACCATCTGAAATATATCCATCATATTCTTTATGATTGGTCTATCTCAGAATGTATGTTTATTTTCATACATATAGAAATAAACAATGAATCTATTCTAATATCTAGGTTATAGAGATATTTTCTAAGACTAAGGACTCTCCATTGGAAAAAAATATTTTATCTATCCAATAGAGATTGTTCCAACAATTGCTTCAACTCCCATGTGGATGAACGTGTGCAACTGATCGCAAGTGTCAGTAAAAAGATGAGATACAATTATCAGACTTTAATCTTATCTAATAAGTAAGTTGATTTCAATGATGAGATGTAGAATAAGACGATGTACTATATGAGGTATAGATGTAGGATAAGACGTCCTCAAGGGACTTTAATATAAGAGTATTTCAACATTATACATGCTTCATCCCATTCATATAATATGAATATTATGAAGTTTCATGAAAGACATGAGTATAATAGTAGAATGATGATATACATCATATCTACATCTATCTTACCTCTTAAAGACTTCGATTAAGGTAGGTACTCAAATATTTTGAGTACATAATCTTCCATGGAGCCACCATTCTGCATAATGCATTAAACCATGTCATTCATGATTAGATGTTGAGAGCGCACATGTTTTCCAAAACACCTCCTTCAGTTTCAGAAGGATCTTGGCAATTACGATCGGCACCGACATGTTATATTCAAAGCACACTCGAGAGAGATCAAGACTGTAGAGAAACACAAACCCTAGATTGTTGTCCTATTTTCTATTTAGTTATTAATCCTCATTATTATGAGGAAATTTGGACATTGCAACCACATGCATAATGCATCCAACTACAAGTACTACATCTTGATCATGGATCCAATCTATGATACTGGTTTTAATTGAATATAGATTTAAGTGAGTTTAATGAAGGATATATGAAATAAGATAATTTACATAAATATATTTACTTTAATTAATCTATTATTATTTTAAATAAAAGTTGTCTAATTTTTTATTACCTTGGATATCCATTCTCTTTCAAGCTTTCAAAGCATGATGTATGCTAATCAAAGTAGCTCAAGCGAAATCTGAGATCTCCCTTCCACCTCAGAAATTTTTACTAACAAATCATTTTTACAAAGGTTGAAAATGTTTTACAAAAAAAATTCATACATTTTTCAAAAGATTTTTTTAAAAAAATTGCAACCATTTTTCAAATATTTTGCAAAATATTTTTGCCCAAATTATTTATCGGTATATACAAAGAATTTTAATGATTTTTTACAAGTATTTTCTTTATACTTATTTAAATGGATTTTAGTCGTACTATTGAAAATATAAAAGTACGAGTTATGGCTAAAATATATACATAGTATATATTGACCCCGCTATACTTAGCTTGAACTATGTCCTCATAGACCGAAGAGAAAAGAAAGACATAACTCATACTAAATATAGAAAAATCTATATTACAATGACTCAATAAGAAGTCGACCACCCCCTATACTTAGGATCAATTAATCCTATGTATAGCAGGTTGTATTCTACATGGAGGGATCGAGGGTGTGAACAAATAAATGACTCATCGACTCGACCTATTTCCCCCTATACTCAGGGTAAAATATTCCTAAGTATAGACAAATTATCAAAAGTTGAGGAGACATCAAGGGATTGAAGAATGAAAGCATATCCTAAGTATAGCATAGATGAATGGGGTGAGGGCAGCACAGAAGAAAGAATTTGAAGAATGAAAAGCGAAAAAAGAAGAAAAGAATAGGAGAAGAAAAAGATTAACTAATCAAAAATATTTTCCATGCCTCGTATGCTTGTACTAATGTCGTGGCGTTGAGCTCTCCATCATAGACCACCTGAATCAAATCTACCGTTGATAGAAACATATCATGTTCAAGATAAGGATTAAGTAGCTGCCCGTTGATCAGAAATGGTTGGGCATTAGTTGACTGTCTAGATATCACAATGCTTCCATTGTCACACATATGCTTCACTATAAAAAGCTCGGTCCATTTGCTCTTCGGCTTCCCTGGGAATAATTTGAGCTTTGCATCACACAACCAAACTTCTGACCTAGTTCGAAAGTCTTGTGGAGGATGTGCTTGTCGTGCTACTTCTTAACCTTCTCCTTGTACATTAGGCTATTGTTTTATGCTTACTCATAGAACTTGAGGAGTCGATTTAGATCCAGTTTTCTATTCTTTACGACCTTCTTGGGATCCAAATTACAAACATTAGTTGCTCATAAAGATTTGTGAATGAGTTCTATGGGTAAATGGCATGGCTTGCCGTACACCAAGCAGTAGGGAGACATTCTTAGAGGTGACTAGTAGGCGGTCCGATAGGCCCAAAGAACGAAATCAAGAAACTGTGGCCAGTTCCTCCTATCATGACATACAAGCTTTTACAAAATTGTCTTTATCTTCCTATTTGAACATTCAGCCAGTCCATTGTACTGCGGGTGGTACGGAGAGGCGACACGATGTTCTATGTAGAATTCTTGGACCACCTTCTTCACCTATCTATTAATGAAATGGCTACCTTTATCTGATATAAGAATTTTGTGGATCCCGAACCTTGTGATGATATTTTCTTTTAGGAGCTGGAAGATGGTGCGACTGTTGGTGACTCGGGTTGGGATAACCTCCACCCACTGACTCATATAGTCAACAACAAGTAAAATATACTCAAAATCCTGACTGTTTGGTAGCATGCCCATGAAGTCAATTCCGCATGCGTCAAACACGTCTGAAACCTATATGTATTTTAGAGGCATTGTATCTCTCATTCCAATAGTGCTACCCATCTCTGACAGTCAGTGCAATGTTTACCAAATTCTTCTATGTCTTTGAATAGAGTCGGCCACCAAAGGCTGTATATAGAAATTTTGCTACTGTTCTTCTCCCAGAGTGGCATCCTCCTGATTCTCAAGCACGGTAATGTTCGAGGATACTTTGGACTTCTTCCTGAGGAATGCACCTCCTCCAGATGCAATCTGCCCCCTCATGAAAGAGATAAGGATCCTCCCACTAACGAAAATGAATATCCGACAGAAATTTGTCGACTTTTAGCTTCGACCAATATTGTGGAGTTTTGTTGGATACAAGGTAATTCACAATATCAGCAAACCAAGGGAGCGAGGTGACTGGTAGAATGGCTTCATCTGGGAAAGTCTCTGTGATAGGCAGTAAACACTGCTCAGGAGTGTCAGGCTCTGGCAACCTTGATAAATGATCTGTCACCATGTTTTCAACTCCAGGTTTGTCACGGATTTCAAGATTGAATTCTTGAAGCAGAAGGATCCAACTGATGAGTCTCAGTTTGGCATCCTTCTTGGCTTGTAGGTATTTGATGGAAGAGTGGTTTGTATAAACTATCACTTTAGATCCAAGCAAGAGGGATCTGAATTTCTCCAGGGTGAAGACAACTGCTAGCAGCTCTTTTTCAATGATAGTGTAGTTTTTCTAAGCTCTATCTGGAGTCTATTGACATAGTGAAGTACAAATGGCAAATTATCTCTTCGTTTTCCTAGAACCGCTCCAATGGCGTAATCTGATGCATCTATCATGATCTCGAACAGGAGAGTTCAATCTGGCGGTTGAAGGACATGGGCCTGGGTAATTAGTTCTTTCATCTGATTGAATTCCTGGAAGACTCTGTCATCGACGATAAAATCTGCCTCCCTGTCCAGAAGCTCAGTCATTGTTCGGACAATTTTACTGAAGACTTTGCCAGTAGAAACCGACGTGCCCCAAAAATGATCGGACTTACTTCAGAATTGTAGGTGGCTTGAGTTGTGAAATGGCGTCCACCTTCACAATGTCTACATCCATGCCACGTTTTGATATGACATGGCCTAGCACAATACCCTCTATCACCATAAATGGCTCTTTTACCATGAGAGCACAAGATTCACTTCACAACATCTCTTCAAGACTCGGTCTAAATAAGATAAGCACTGATCGAAGTTGTCTCTATAAACCGAGAAGTCATCCATGAAACCCTTAAGAAAACTTCTAACCATATCTGCAAATACGACCAACATGCATTGCTAGAATGTCGCTGGGGCATTGCACAAACTGAAGGCATTCTACGAAAGGCGTAGGTCCCAAATGGATAGGTGAAGATTGTTTTTTCTTGATCTTCATGGCTAAATCAAATTGATTGTAACTAGAGTATCCATTCAAGAAATAAAAATATTCCTTCACGTCCAAGTTCTCAACGATCTGGTCTATAGTCCACATAAACAAGCTAAGATGTCGGTAACCTAGTTGTGATCTCCTCTCCTTTGTCTTTCTTAATCATGATGATCCCTGACTTCTTTGGCACAACATGTAAGGGGCTCACCCATTTCGAGTTGGAGATGGGATATATGAATCCCACATCACGCCATTTCATGATTTCGTTCATCACAACCTCTCGGAGATTTGGATTTAATCTTCGCTGAAACTCTCGAGATGGCTTATTGTCTTCCTCAAGATATATGTGATGCAAGCATAGTGAGGGATTGATCCCATGGAGATCTGAAATTTTGCAGCCTATAGCCATGCGATTTCTTTCTAAAACCTTGAGCATACGAGATTTATATTACTTAGTCATCTGTGAATTGATAATCACGTGGAACATGTTCTATGCACCCATAAGGAAGACATACTTCATATTTGCTAGAAGTGGTTTGAGCTCAGACAGGGTCTGATTCAGCTCGGTGGTGACTTCAACTACTGTACATGGCAAAGGTGTTAGATATTTCAATGGTAGTGTGTCCCCCGTTGGCATTTTAGGCACTGCATTCAATGCTGCACAAAATTCTTCCATCACAGAATCTTGTTCACAAAAGTTTTCAATGATTGCCTTTATCTCTATCAAGGACAGGTGGCCATAGATGCATTCATCGGGTAACTCAGCAAAAATCTCATCATCGAGAAGATACGGGAACTCGACTATGCTATCCACTAGTTCTTCTATGGAGAGGAACTAGTGGGTTTCAATATCATCCACAAATATATTTGTATAACGAATTTTAGCAAGAAAGGCATAGTCTTCTTTTTATTGTTATGTGGGCTCACTCTCGTCTGATGCAGGCTTTGACGATTTCTGCACTTGGATCATCTCAATTGCCACCTTGTCATTGTTCGAGCAGAAGGTGATTTGCCTGGTACCATAGTTCCCCACTGCTTTAGTTGTTAAAAGGAACAATCATCTAAGGATTATCGAGTTATGTAGAAGAGTAGCTGAGGTGTTCATATCTAGCACGATGAAGTCCATAGGGAACTACATTTCTTGAATGGTGACGATGACATCCTCCCAAATTCCTCTGAGCCACTTGATTATTATTTTTAGGTGAAATCAATTTTATATTTTTTTCACGTATTTTTATCTACAACTTTAATGTACAAAGTTTATTAATTTGATGCATAAATAATAAAGAATAAAATAGGATCCATAAGGTAATTATTGGCCTATATTTTTTGGGTTTCTAAGATGCATAATCTGTACAACTAGTCGCCTTATCTCTCCATATTTTATTCTTGTCAGCTAAGTCATCATGATGAATGAGTCTCGGGGGCTAGGGTCACTCAACACCTATGGTGTTTCGTTTATTTTTTTGTTCCTTTATTCTTTAATTTTGGAATTAAATACGATAAATATTTAATATTTTATACAATACCTTCTACAATAGTGATATGTATACATGCATAAAGAATATTTATACAATACCTTCTACATACCTTCTACAATACCTTCTTTAATATTTTATACAATACCTTTATAAAGAATATTTATTTTGACAAATTAGTGATATGTATACATGCATTTAACTAGGGATTTAAGGCCAAAATGAAAGAATAAAGGTGATGAAATGGAGATTCATCACATAGTTTATAACATAATAGTAAATATTAGACCCCATTGTTCTTTTCACTTATGTGGGATCACTCTAATAATTGACAATCCAAATAATATTTGAACTTCTACTCAGAGTTTCCCATTGGTAAACATATTAGTTGAATTATCTCTTGTGGCAGCCTCCTTCATATTGATTAGCTTCTCAAAGTGAATGAGTGTTACTTGTTTCTTAATAATGCCTTGAATACTTCAATTAAATTTTGGGATTTGGATCCTATTCACATCAGGATCTAGATCATATTTGTATTGGGATTTTGGATCCTATCTCTGTTGGTATTAGGAGGATCCATCTATAGAGGTATTATATAAACTACCATAAGGTTAAAGTTTTAATAATCCTTTTCCATTCTTCCATCATATTGAGAAAGATTCGTCACCACAAACTGGTATTAGTGTTGTCAAGTTTGTTTGAAGCAAGAAGAAGATGGTATCATACAACATAAAGATCGAGAAGTTTACGAACACAATCGAGTCCGTCCTTTGGTTGTTAGTAAAATGGATATTTTGAGATCTGAAAGGAATGCCTGATATTGGCCTAATCTATGGAAGTTTTTGAACTATTTAATTGCTGGATATTTGGATCCATACTATACTACAAATGTTGATGGGTAAATATCTATGCCGGACTACATCTTAAAACTGATAAGTTATGTTATTAGTTGGAAGGCTACTTTATAGGCTTTGGTTAAGTTGTCTACCATGAAGGTAGAGTAAGTGGCATTGACGAAAGCTACAAAAGAAAGCATCTTGTTAAAAGGCTTGATTGGAGATCTCAATCTAGAATAAGAATAATATGTAACATAGTTTGACATTCATAAAGCAATGTAATCGAACAAGGATCCAGTGCATCATGAGATGACAAAAAGTGTTAGTATCGGATTTTACTTCGCCTGCTATGAAAAAATGATCAATGTGAAGAAGGTTAGCATTACATATAACCCAGCTCATATGTGTGCAAAGTCAGGTCTTTGAGAAAATTCAAACATTGCATGGACTTGCTTAATGTCAATTACTAGCAGTAGTCTCTTGAGAGGAAGGAAGTGGCTGAGTTTTATCAGTTGTTCTACCACATGAGAATTCAATTCACAATCGAGTCTAATAGTCGATGTTATATCATCAAAAGATTAAATTCTAGTTGGGGATTGTTTATACGCCTCGAATCCTATTTGAATATTATAGATCTATCTAGATCTTAATTGACATGAGAATCCATTCATATTTTGACTATCTAGAGGATCCATCTATATTCAAATTGATTTGTAATTAGGTTATCCATCTTTGCAATAAATAACCATATTTGCGACGAATTATGGTAATAAAAATTGAACTGTAGATTGTTTCTTTTGCAATGAAAGTTGGTTACCACAATGTAAGAGATATTTTAATTACAGATTCATTAGGCAATATATGCAATAGATTATTTGTTGCCACAATAGTAACAACAAACACATCGTTGCTATAATTCTTTAGATACCCTAGTTTCGACAATGGATTTATACGTTGGTTAAACCATTGCAAGTCAAAATCGTCACATTTACAAAATCAGATGACATACACCATCGCTACAACATATGTTTTTAAAGAATTATATAATTTAAAATTTAGTTCTATTATGACTTTCTTTATTTATTGATTAATAATATTATTTTATAGAAATGATTTATACATGTATTTTAAGCTAATTCAATTTATAATTAACTTGTTGTAAAAGAAAACATTTCCAATGGGACAACATGTGTCCATCTTATGGAGATGCAAATCAATTGTCGAAAGCTAAATATTTTTGTAGCAACAAGAGATTTATTTTGTAGTGCATGTGGATCCTCATTGATTAAACGATCCATTTGGATTACAATTGTTTCCTGCCTAATTTTTTCTTATTGGAAAAGATTAGGAAATCTCATCATTTAGTGACATTTGAAAAATCCCTCTGTTTAGGGAGATATGAAAATCCGTCCCTTTAGAGAGATATTTATGTACATGTTTTATATAAACCCACTGAGAGATAGTGTTTTGAATCATCCTCTATACTTTACAACCATATTGAGAAAGATCCAAAGTCATTGACATAGAGATGGTCCAATTACAGGTGAGCCTCATAAATCTTATACTGTGGTTTGTTTTTATACCTGGCTTCGGATAACAATCGCATTGTTGTTTGTGGTTTATGGATGTAGTGATATTTTCAGTCGAAGTGATCCTATGATGTCAACTTGGCTAAATGTAATAAAAAAGAATGCAGATGTCCTTGTAAGGTACCTCTTGACCCACAGTGCTGTAAAAGATGGTATTAAGTCCTAGCTATACATCTACGGAAGAGGATCGTCTGCTGTAGAGGGGATTGCAGCAGAGGTGCTGTTTAATTTTTTTTTGTGATTTTGATTTTAAAATCCAACTTTATAGGTTGAATCTTATATTAATGCTTCACATATCCTCCAAATTTCGCTTAAATCCGAGATTATTTACTATTTTATCTTAATGATCAAACATTCGGATCTTTTTTAAATGGAGTTTAAGTTGCTTAGATCTTGACCGAATGTTTGACCATTAAGATAAAATAGTAAATAATCTCAGATTTAAGCGAAATTTGGAACATTTATAGAGCATTAATATAAGATTCAATCTATAAAATTAGATTTTAAAATCAAAATCGTACAAAAAATTTACAACACCTCCGCTGCTGCAATCTTCTCTACAGGAGACAGGAGAGAGAGGATCCTTTTCTACTGCTACAAGTGTTTGAATAGATAATCTTAGTATTGTTCCAAGCAATTCACATCACCTGGTGACCTACGTCTTCAGTAAGTTGTTGGTGCTTTTCATAGCGTTTGTTAGGAAGATGACGGGATAGCAGTAGGATTTTTGTTCCAAGATGTTGCCGTGTCTTCTCCTCTGCTGTAGTGTTTTAACCACAGTAGGGCTCACTGTACCTCCTCTTTTTTTTTGAGAAATTTTCATTCAAAAATTGAACGGCTTGGAAGTTATTCTGCGTAATTACAACATTCCATCAAAACGAAACTTGGTGGGTTCTTAGAACAGCATGCCTTGCTGTATCTGCTCCCGTGTCTTCCCAAGAATGGCTCGAAGCTCGTGGTCAGAAGAGTCCATGGCGGTGATAACTATACGTGAACAGGGGACAGAGCCCCATTCCGTCGATGGCCATCTGCTGTGCCCCTCATATTTGTGTTTGCATTAGTTGGCGTATCAATGTTCTGAAGCATTGAAGTCGTATATAGGTGTGAGGTAATGCATGACGAAAAGCCAGTGGCGTTAGGACGCTATTATTGTATCCATGCAAACCTTCCTTATTACCTTCGCATGTATAGGGGCAGGCAGTGGCTCCCACTGGAATGTTAGATTATTATATGCCTGATCTCTGTTGTGCATCAATCCCATCTTGTCATTCTTACGGAGATTCTTTGCCCCAAGTTTTAAATTCCCACTCGGATTTCCCTTCCCAGAGATATTTGAAAGTAGATCTAATAGATAGTATTGTTGTTACATTTTTCTCTTGTGAGCATTGACTTCGGGAATAAACAGGAATAAGGATGGGGAATAAGAAGAATAAGTGTCTATTCTTTATTCGGCTGGAAAGATAGGAATAAGGAGAATAAGGTGGAATAAGAGTATGTAAGGTGGAATAAAGATAAGAATAAGAATGGAATAAAGTGAAATAATGAGATGTCGATAGGAATAGCTGTACTCTTAGGAATCACGCTAGCGGGGAATTGACTCCTTATTCCAGTGCTTATTCTCCAGGAACAGAGCCTTAATGGCATTCCATTCGGGAATAAACATGAATAAGGATTGGGCATAAAGAGAATAATGGTCTATTCTCTGTTTGACTGGAAAGATGGTAATAAGGAGAATAAGCTGAAATAAGAGTAGGTAAGACGGAATAAAGATATGAACATCGGTAGAATAAGATGAAATGATGGGATATGGATGTAACCATACTCTTGGGCATCGCATCGGGCGGGGAATTGACCTATTATTCCAATGCTTATTCTCCAAACAAACATATCCTTAGAATGTCAATACTGAATTCTTTCTAATGAATAGATAACAATTAATGACAATTTTTTATCCTTATTCTCAATTTTATTGTATAATTTTGCTGATTACTGTGTTGGGAAAAAATGGTTGCGTGATCAATGATCATCACAAATGCATGTAAAGAATTAGACAGCCGATATAACTATATTCAATCACCTCTCATTTGGTGCACGTAAAGAATTAGATAGCCAATATAATTATGTTCAGTCGCCTTTCATGATTATCGGAGAAGACATAACATGAAAAGATAAATAATTAAGTATAACTCCCTCTCGCTCCCTCTTTTTATATATGGCTAAAATACAATATTAGGTTGACTGTAATAATAAATATGAGTTAATTAATGTTACTAAAGAAAACTGGCATTGACAACTTGTCGGGCTTAAACTCAACTAAACTCCTTAACAAACCACATGTTACACGCTCTCACTTTGTGAGTACTAGACGTGGGAATATTTTTCAGGCATTACAATCTCTCCTACTTATATTCACAGTATATTTGTTCTAATATGTTATATGGCCTAACATTTATTTCTAATAGTAGCGACGGTTGTACTTTGTGTTGGACTTGTAAGCCCTTCGTGACCTATTAATGCAATAAAAGTTATTGTTTTATCATGTTTATCTGAAATGAATGTTTGTGAATGTAATTAATATTAAGGTCCATACCGTGGCAATATTAAATGCCATACAATTGAGAGGACACAGAATGACATTAACATGTGATATTAAATAATGATTTCTAGTTTGAGAAAGAGACATCAATCTTTCTCTAAAGATTGATTTCTAACCGACTTCTGCATGTAGGTCCTCTACATATGAATACTAATTCATAAGTGTTGGAATAGTCAAGTTAAAGAGTCGACTTGATGAGGTCAAGATAAAGTAAGACCTGAATCGTAACTGTCACAATCAGGGACACATTCTTTGACCAGTGACAAATATGCATCCATATGCCTAAGTGTGCACATTTGACAGAGCAATAGGTCGAGAACCTAACCAAGGTCCCTATACCAATGAATTGGTATGTGTCTAAAGACATGAGAAGTATGATCTCTTAAAGGAATCATACATGTTCAAATCTGATGAACCGAGAAATATAGTTCACTCATGAGATAATTTGAGGTCATAATGAATTCCATGCGTAGTTGTCTTGTTATGATATAAAATACAAATTTGAAATATTAATATATGCTTTTGAAAAGTATATGAATAGTTTTGTCACCCAATTATAGAATGAGAAATCTATTCATATGTTCCAAAGAAAACACTATTTGAACTTCGGATATATCAAAGTCTTCAAGTATGAATGATGAATGAGTATTGAAAATACTCAGGGTTAAATCTATCTTAAAAGATCATCTACCATGACCTTCTTCCAAAGGAATGATGAAACTGGATGGATTTTAGTGGTTCCACTTCTTGGATTAATAATCTAAGAATTAATTGGATTATGTCCCATTTCAATTGAATCCAATATCCAATTACAATTCAATTTCAAAGTGCAAATGTTGAAAAGTGAAATGGTAATGGAGTTGGACACACTCCATGAGCTCATTTTCTAAGCACCAAATGGTATGGACTATGATTTGAAATGGTCAAGGAAGAAGGGTTCAACTCACTGATACATTCTCCAGCTCAAGTAGAGTGTGATGTGTTTCTTCGAGCTCACTTAGAGAGTGAATCATTTAACTTGAGCTCAAAATATGAGTGTATTGCATTTTGCTATAAGTGTTGTAAGCCTTGAAACTGGATAGTTATCAAAATTTCAAGTCACTAGACATGGATAGTATGATCTCTCCGACATTATTTTCAAGTATCAAGATTTCTACAAACAAGTCCTAGTTGGATTAGGACCCGTACTTAATTAAATAATAATATGGTATTGTTATTATAATGGATATATTTATATCTAGAGTTTTGTGGATGTGACCCACATCATATATATTTAACTACTATCATTATTGATTCATATTAATTAATATATTAATATATTTGAATATGATTCATATATTATTTCAAGGCATAAATGTGAATTGGATTCACATTTAAAATTAAATGTAAAATAGATTTATAATTTGTTGTGATGTAACTCTCATAAATTTCACAATTATGATAATTAAATTCTCATGAGGATAATGCAATAACCAACTAGGACATCAATTAGGAAAATAATTAGGGATTCAATTAGGATAAGGCAGACGTCCACCATGGGTCCTAAACCTTCAGGACTCTCCTAATTTTTGAACTAATTGTGTTGTTTATTCTTGACAATAATTGAAAGGCAACTTGTCTCAATTCTAATAGGACTAAGATATGATTATAGCCCTTGAGTCATTATCAAATGACCCTCATCATAGGCATGCTCTCTTAGAGTTAAGACTCTAAGAGGACTCCACCATATGTATAAAAGAGAGAACATGCCACTCTTTTTTAACACAAGAAAGCATCTGTATGAGAGCTTGAGTTGCCGTGAATATCGAGAGAGAAGTCTTGAGAGTAGAAAACTCTTAAAATACATGTCCATCCCTCTCTCTCTCTACATCACTATACGTCCACCATCAAGCCTCCATTTTCTCTTCATTGGTGTGGCCCTGCGAGAGAGAAGATCGTCTTCTTCATTGTGCTTTGCGTACATGTAAGAGGATTCAATCTCATGAGATGAATCAGGAGCTTGCAATCTCTTGGTCTAATCCTTGCATTGATAACTTCAATAAGAAGAAGATGTCAAAGTTCGTAGGAAGTAACATGACTCATCATTGCACTTGCAAGAGGAGAGTCCTTGATCGGACTTCATTTGGGAGGTCTTTTACTTTAGAGACTCATGCTTCAAGAGATAACCCTGATATCTTCTTAATATTAATAAGAATATAAGAAACCATGCTAAGAAATTATTTCCTTAAAATTATGATTTCGCTTTGCATAATTTATTTGTTATGTTAAAACTAGCATTCATGCGATAAACACACTGAAATTGAAAACTATTTGTTATTATCTTTTGTATTTTCATGATGTGAAGTTTATTGCTTCCTTTGATTGGTATCAAAGTATTGGTTTAGATGATTTGGATTTCATCCAATTATGATGAACAATCGTCCATATTATCCCAATCATTGGGTACATTATCTTGCGAGTTCTTTTAATGATTTGAATAATTCGGTGACTTTCAAAGTTGTTGTTTCTCTACCATGTTTTGAACTTTTTTTGGATATATAGTGTCTAGAAGATCTAGACTCATGCCCAAGGGATACATCGGTACTTGGTGGCGTTTAGGAAAAGATTTAGATGTCGAAAATGATCGCAGACTCTTACTTCGATCAAAGATTGTAGCTAGAATTATTGATCTTTTCCTACAATTTGAATTATATAATACGGTAAAATACCGATTAGTAAGTCATAAATCCAATCCCAATCAGTGCAAAAAAGTATTGTCTTATTCCGACCGTACGGTCTCAAGAAATTGGATTTCTCCATACACATGGTTGGAAGAGGACTTAATTATTTTAGTGACTTGTTCCTCTTATTTTGGGACTCAAAATGGATGGAAATAAATGTGATAAACTGACATCAATATTTTAACCTAATATTTTGTAAATATTTGGGATCATGACAAATTTTAAGGCAAATTATGTAATGCTTTCTAATTTAAAGTGTGATGGTCACGACTTACAAATTTGTATCCAAAATCTTTGTTGTTTACTTTGATATATGTAATAAAGTAGAATGTGTTTTTGTTTTGTATCTACTTTGTTGAATTATGCACTTGGTTGTTTGAAAAGCGACTAGATTTTGAGAAACGATTTGATCACTTTCTTCAATTGCTTAGATTGTTGCACTAGACATTGTGGAAATTAAAAATATTTTAAATTCCTAAATCTCTGAGTTTTATTATATAATATGTGGTCTAAAGATCAATAAAATCCTCTTAATACAATATGCACCAATTGTGTTGTCTCCAATTAGAACAGTGAAGGTGACTAGGCATGGATATAGTATTGGGTTTCTTAGTTGGCACCTTATGTTGCATTTGCAGTGGACTATTTTCTTAATTAGCACCATGTGTCGTATTTGTAGTGGAAGCACTCCTTGTTAGCATAAGTTTGCAGGACCTGGTTGGAATCGTTTTAAGAAAGGGTAGCATGAGTAGTCATGGAATACTTTAAAAACTAAAAGTTGGAATAACGAAATGTATTAAGTGAGGGTGTATACTGTATCATAGCATCAAGTGCATAAAGACTGAATTGCTTGGATTGATTAATTGTCATTATTTTAATTGGATAAAAACTAAGATAATAATCAAGTATTTTTATTAGAGGCCTTATAAGATTAATCATGAGAATACGATTCAAAATGATTAATCATTAATTTAAAAAAAATATGGACAAGTCATATCATGGCATCCATGATCTACCATCATTGTGAAGAACTCTGTCACTAGAGGTTGTATTTTTGGAGACGCTCATGTGTAGTCATGACTTCAGAATACAAATTCACATGGATCGGGTTTTTCGTTTGTCGAACGAGATGGGCCATTTGGTAGTAATCCCAATATTGTTCCCCATATTATTAATGAAATATTGGATTGTGCATAGTATAATATCTAAATTCGCTCATTGATTGTTGGTTTGATCGATAACATGCTAACTCCATATATGTGGGGTGTAGTGTTGAAGACCAAATTGAGAATGCAAGTTGGACATGTAAGACAGAAAGAGTTCCTGATTCTTTCACAGTAATTGCATTCTTCTCATATTATTGGGATGCAATGAAAGTGGAAAGGAGACTGACTCAGATCTCGTAGTGAGGCTGTTGGTTAGCATGCCTCATGCTTTGAAAAGTTACAAGGAAAGAATTTCAAAGTATGAAAAATACGAGAACATCTTGATTTAAAATTATTTAAAAGTTTGATCTTCTTAATCAAGATTTATTAAAGTGCATTCTTTTAATTTCAGATGAAATCCCTCAACACATTCAATAAATCGTTTCAGGTCAATCAGTTGACAGATCAAAATTATTTGGATAGATCCATAATTTGGGAACTCATACTTGAGACAAAGCGATTAACGTATGTGCTCTAATCTATAAATGAGAACCCTTAAACAAAGGATGCCCATGAGTTCAACAAGAAGTGGGACGAGGATCATTCAATCGTTCATTGCTATATTCTTGGATCATTGTCTAATGAGATTCAAAAGCAACATAAAGACATTAAATCCTCTCGTGACATCCTCGTGAATATAAAAGAGATGCACAGAGATTTGAACCACGTTCTTTGTTCATTAAGATCCACTAAGGAAATTATATCCATCTAGTGATATAATGGTTGCACAAGTTAAAAGGAAGCACGATTAGAAGTGAGGATCTCAGAAGGGCTCAATCCAAGAGAAGAAGGAAGGCCAAATTGTTGATCAATCTTCTAATTTCTCGACACATATTACGTCCATGGATATGGTTGTCAACCATCACTCAATAAGCTATGATTTTGGAAGAGCAACTATCCAGAATACATGAAATCCTTAAAGAATGATAAAGGTATAACTCTGGAAAATAAGAAATCTACACTCATCATTGAAACCAACTTACTCATAGGACGAGAAAGAAGTTGAGTTGTCGGTTCTGATGCTTCTATTCATATATGCAATTAGTTGCATATCCTTCAAGACACTAAAACTTGATGAAGAGGTGATAGTCATCCAGATGGGATCCGATGCACTTGTTACAACAATCGCCATTGGAACCTATAAATTATCATTATATAGTGGGAGAGTCCTAGATATTAGACATTGTCTCTATGTACCAGATGTTAGAAGGAACCTATTATCAATATCTAAATTAGTTGGACTTGAATATTCATTCTATTTTGTAATAAACTTATCATAAATCGTTACGGTAATTTTAAACAAACAGTTCTCTTACAACAGATGGACTCTATAAATTGAACATGCATGAATGTGTCGTGAATGTCAATACAACTATTAATAATCACATTCCTAAATGATTAAGAGATGATGGCGATTATTTACCTATGATCGGGTATCAAAGACTTGGAAATGATTGTTGATAGGATCAATAGACTGGTAAAGGATTTGGATTGATCAACAAATGTGAGACTTGTTCGTAAGAATTGGGATATAGTAAGAAATTCAACATATTCATGTATAATATATTGCATGTGGATATGTATGGGATGAAGGAAAGTGTATTAATGGATGTGATTAGTCACTCAAGAGCCATAAATACAAATGATTTACCTAATTGATTACTAGGAGTTGTAATAATGCATGCGGGGATGAAAAGATAAATACTGCAAGGTGGATACACACCCATGTGGTTCGGTTGAGCGGACAGTGAGTCACCCCCCCCACTCGAGGGGTATCATAGAGTGGGGTGGTTGTAGGTACTCTGGTGAATTGAGGTGGATGCACGCGTACATCGTACCATAGGAATCCATATTTGTTGCACTTATTTTGGAGCGAGCGAGACTCCTCTGGAAGACTCGATTAATAATAGTTATGACTTATTGGGATTGTATGCCCTGTCTCGAGAGTCAGAGTACTACTAACTAGACTAGCTGAAGGATTGCGCTTGCACACAGGTTTTAGGTTGTACTCTGAATGAAGTGTTGCAGGATTCATTCCTAGCGTAGGCTTTCTCCTTTGATAGGCGAGTTCAGAATAAATACAAGGAAATATGGATTAAGAGATGCCAATTGATTGATTTAAATTGTATAACTGTAAAGGCATGGAATACAACTGTACATACATTGCTAGATGATATTATGAAGTTATCTTTTTGACCTGTTCAGTTAGTGCAATTGCATTGCCTACCTACAGTCATATTTTTTGTCGATTATTTTATTCGTACTGGGTTAATTGACTCACAAGTTATACTCTTTGGAAATCCAACAGGAAGTGCAGACCAGGAGACAGAGGCTCGCATTTTCGGTGGTGAATCTGCAGGACGTTGTTGAGGTTGAGGCCAAGTTTTGTAGTTGTTTTGTTCCCCTCCTTTCCAACTATTTATAATGTAATAAAGAGACTTGGAGATTTTATTGTTATCTTTATGTGGACATATGTTTCTCCATGGAAGTTTAAATTTTTCCTATGTCTTTTTATTTGTATGAATGATATATCATGCAGGTTGTTTATAACTATTGTTGGGTAATCTTGTGAATGGGTGTTGATATGCGCTACCACCGAGGTAGGGTGTTATATTTGGTATCAGATCCCAATTACCCCATCAGTTATAGACAATTGTATGGTAGGAGAAATACCATTATACAGTAATCAAGCATTCTCTTGACTTATGTCAAAAAATAGAGGCTTGTCCACTAAAATTATATTTTGATTAGGATTGACTAATGATCTCTACTCAAGGATCTAGTTATATTTTCCCTTATATTTCTACACATGTAGATCATGCTGTCTCGTAGGGATCAGACTGCGCAGCAATTGGGTGCGATGACGGCGATGCTGCAGGATGTGCAGCAGAGGCAGTTTATGCTCGAGGAGCAATTGTCCATATCCGTGTCCGAGGGCAGACCTGGAATGGGTGGGGGAGATGGTGATCCACCACCAACTACCACCACTGCTTCCTCCTCCTCCATTGCCACCACCACCGTGACACGAGGACATCTTTCAAAATACCGCAAGGAGAAGGTTCGAGAGTTTTTGGACAATACAAGCCCAGATGTTGCGGAGAGATGGTTGAAGCATGTAGAAAAGGTCTTTTGCACCATACATGTACCAGATGAGGAGAAGGTTACTTTCGTTACTTACTCTTTAGTTGGCTATGTTGAGGAACGATCGAGTTCTATGGAGCTGCAGATTGCAACGCCAAGTACTTGGGAGAAATTTACTAAGGCATTCTGGGAGAATTTCTATCCAAAATACTAGTTAGAAAAGCGTCTCATGTAGTTCACACTACTCGAGCAGGGGGACATGACCGTGATAGCTTATCTGAAAAGGTTCACAGAGATGTTGAAGTATGTTGTTAGTACTATGTTGACTGAGTATGACAAGGCATTCAAGTTCTCTCAATGTCTTCGTAAGGAAATTCACGAGAGGCTGGCGCCCCATCTATTCGTTACGATGAAGGAAGTGGTTGATGTTGCATCACGAATGGAGTATGACATGCACGAAGGCAGGTCAGTACAGACCAGGCAAGGAGGACCGCGCTTTTCTGGGAGGACTGCTTGTAATGATCGATCGATCATACAGAGAGGGCAACGTTTCCACCCCTACTGACCTGGCATGTCTACCAGGTCTACTCACAGAGGAGACCCTACTCTAGGGAAAACACTTTCTGAGCCATCGCGAGCAGCACATCCAATGACAAACACCGTGGTTGATGCACGCATTTGCTATTGATGCAATCAGGAGGGACACATCAGGTCCAATTGTCCATTGGGAGCATCACGGTTGCAAGCTATTGTACGAGGGTGGTGTTTGCAGCACCAGGGATGTGGTATGCCTCTCGTGGTGGTAGGGAATATTCCAACTAGACTCAAAGCATGACATGTTCTAGTGGGCCACGAAGAGAAGGACAACTCAACGCCATCATTGTTGGGCAAGCACATGCTTCACAATAGATAGTATGAGGTATGGTTTCAGTAGGCGACTTTACAACTCATGCTCTTTTTGACTCGGGTGCATCTCATTCCTCTGTGTGACGGAGTTTTGCGGACACCTTAGGCCAAGAGCCTACCATAGTTTCAGACCCATATCTTATTAAGGGACATGGGGTCAGGTGTTTGTTGTCCTTAGGGTGCTTCCCGATTGTATAGTTTATATCGGAGGTTATATGCTCGAGGTGTACTTGATAGTCATTCAGATGGAGGATTTTGATGATATTTTTGGTATGGACTGGCTTGAGAATCACCATGCATGTTTAGATTGTCTTTAGAAGCATATTTTTTTCAGGATTTCTAAGCTACAAGAATTTGTGTTTGATGGGAGTACCTCATCCAGAGGTGTAACTTGTATATCGAAATTACAAGGGCATCGTCTGCTATTGCACGGGTATGAAGGTTTTATTTCTCACGTCATTAGGAATCAAACCCATACGGAAGGAATAGAGGATGTTGAGATAGTAAAGAAACTTTCCAGATGTTTTTCCTGCAGATTTGCCTGGGCTTCCCCCACCACGTGATTTGGAGTTTGAGATTTCTCTCATTCTCAAAACTCAACCAATATCTATAGCACCATAAAGGATGGCACCAACTGAATTGAAAGAACTTAAAGTGCAGTTTAAATGAGCTGTTGGAGAAGGGTTTTGTACGCTCTAGTACATCTCCATGGGGAGCACCTGTCCTTTTGTTAAGAAGAAGGATGGATCTCTGCGCATGTGTATAGATTATCGACAACTGAATAAGGTAACAATCAAGAACCGTTACCCTTTACCGTGCACTGATGATCTCTTTGATCAGCTACAAGGATCGTCCATCTTCTTCAAGATTGATCTACGATTTGGTTATCACCAACTAGTATTCAGGATGTGGATATACCTAAGTCTGCATTTAGAACCAGATACGATAACTATGAATTCTTGGTGATGCCCTTTGGCTTGAAAAATGCCCCAGCAGGATCCATGGACATGATGAATCGGGTGTTTTAGCCTTTCCTCGACAGCTTTGTTGTGGTTTTCATTAGTGATGTCCTTATCTACTCTCGAGATGAGAAGGAACATCGCACACACTTACAAACAGTGCTGGAGACTCTAAGGAGGCACAAGTTATATGCGAAGTCTAGTAAGTGTGAGTTTTGGCTTCAAGAAGTATCATTCTTAGGTCATGTTATCTCAGGTGCAGGAGTGTCAGTGGATTCTACAAAAATTGAAGAAGTTCTTAGTTGGGAACAACCGATGAATGTGTCTGAGATCCGAAGTTTTCTTGTCTTAGAAGGCTATTACATGCATTTTGTGAAGTGATTTTCTCTTATTGCCCTTCCCCTTACACAACTGACCAAGAAGGAGATGCCATATACTTGGTCAGAAAAGTGTGGGAATAGCTTCCATACACTGAAGGAGAGGCTTACTACGACTCTCATCTTGACAATTCCATCGATCATGGACAGATTCACGATTTACACTAATGCATCAAAGGAGGGACTAGGTGCAGTTTTGATGCAACATGATAAGGTTGTTGCATATGGATCTCGACAGTTGAAGCCACATGAGAAAAATTATCCGACCCATGATATGGAATTGGCAGTAGTTGTCTTCGCTCCTAAAATGTGGAGACACTTTCTTTATGGGTTTGCTTTTGAAATCTTCACAGATCATAATAGCCTCAAGCATCTTTTTGATCAGAAGGAGCTTAACATGAGTCAAAGGAGATGGATGGAGCTTTTAAAGGATTATGAGTGCACTATCTCTTACCATCCTGGTAAGGCGAATGTGGTTGCTGATGCACTTAGTCGTAGGACTCATTAAAGTGAATCTCATCCTCAGCTTAAAGCATCGGATCTTCTTGCATATTTCAGTGATTGGCATCCATTTCAGAATAGTCAAGAGACTGTCATAGTTCCATCCCCTTCTCGTCCAGAGTTAGTTGAGAGAATCATCCATGTCGAACATGCAGACCTGGAGAAGGCTGCAAGTCTATTATTTTTGTATGAAATCAATTTTGTATTTTTCTATATATTATTATCTACAACTTTCATGTACAAAGTTTATTTATTTGAATTATAAAAAGTGATGAATAAATAAATGGGATTTATTGGTGATTGTTGGCCATTATCTCCCCTTACTTTATTTCTTGTCGACCTAGTCATCAAGATGCCTAGGTCTCGGGGTTTAGGGTCATAAAATACCTTTGATATTTTATTTTTTTTCTTTTCTTTCCTTTATTATATAATTTTGGCATTAAAAATAGTATTTTATACACAATAAAAGGAATAAAGAATGAATGTTAATTTGTACAAATTAGGGCTATTTACATGCTTTAGCTAGGGTTTTTAAGGTCAAAATGATAGAATAAAGGTGATGGAATGGAGATTCATCAACCACATATTCAAGCTTGTGGTCGATTCTGCATAGATCCAAAATTGCCTCCTATGCTAAGATAAAAACAACTTATTAAAGAGGCGATTTTGCAGTTCATCAATGCAAGAAGGACCTCCGCCCCTGATCTACGACATATTTCGAAGCCAACCCTATTTAACTCCATTTAATATATGTGTAAATCTTCTGTTGTGGGAATTAAGGAAACTTAGGAGACATAAAATGATAAATAAAGTGGGTTTGGTTACTAAGTAATAGAACTTAGACTAATTTGAAGATAGTAACCCAAGGGAATCATAAACTTGATGGGCTTGGGGTAGATTGAGTGGTGAGTCAAATTCAACTTGGAAATGGAAAAGGAAAGATATTAGATCGCACTACAAGGGCATGATGTTGCATATATATGTCACACAGTGACAAATCACATTGATGTAGCCAGAGAGTAAGGAAATCATGTTGCTGAAGTCTGCATGTGATGAATCCACGTTTCATCATCTTTATTCTATCATTTTGGCCTTAAAAACCCTAGTAAACGCGCGTAAATAGGCGTAACTCATGCATTTTAGCATTCATGCATATGTGTGTAAGTATTGTATAAAATGCGGTTTTTAAAGCCAAAATTATATAATAAAGAAAAGAAAAGAAAAAGAATAAAATATTGTAAATATTTTATGACTCGAAACCCCGAGACCTAGGCATCTTGATGAATAGGTCGACAAGGAATAAAGTAGGGGGAGATAAGGGCCAAGACACAATACAAATTCCTTTTATTCTATTCATTCTTTATTTATTTTGGGACCTATTTTTGGTTCCACTTTTTATACATCAAATAAAGAAACTTTGTACATGAAAGCTGTAGATAATTTTATAAAGAAAAATACAAAATTGATTTCACAGAAAAATAATGTACAGATAAAAAGTTATGGTCTGAATAAAAATCCAGAATTCCAACTTCCCAGACATGTATCTCATAAATAAAAACTCCAAATGCAGCGTACTCACCTTTAATTGTATATAGAAGAAAATAAGCTAATTAATGGTGGTGGTTTCGCATTTGGCGGAGCTACGGTTTGAAAGTTGAGTTTTGGACCCTCATTGTATACTTGTACAGATTAAAATATTCAATTTATTATTTATTCATTATTTTTGTATTTTTATATTTTTATAATGTTGTAAATAATACTTATAATAATAATGTACATTAAAATAAGAATAAAAACCTAAATAAAAACAAAAATAAAATACGTAAACATAAAATACATAGATACATTACCTATACATATCCCTATACAAAACATGTTTGTATTTTATTAAATATACAAAATAAATCAGAAAAATAAAATAAAAATATATTTGCGTACATAAAAGTATTTTACAATTTTATAAAATAAGAAATAAAAATAATAAAATTAAAATCACAAAATAAAAATAAAGGAATAAAATATGTAGATAATATACCTATATAAGGGTATAATAGCAACTTGTAAAAATATAATTCATAAAAATAAATAAAAATCACCATAAAATAATTTATAAAAAAATAAACATTTTTCATTTTATAATTAAAAATCAATAAAATCATTTCCTATTTTTAATTGAATTTAGAAACCTTTTTTTCCAAGGTTTTTTCTGGTTGGTCCACGTGGACCAACCAGATCCCTCCCTTGGTTGACCTCGGTCAACTCTCTGACCGAGGTCTGAAGCCTGTCAGAATGAGTTTTGTCTTTTTTCTCGATTTTTTCGAGGCACTTCCTTGCATTATCTCGTGATGGTCCCTTGACGACTTTTCTACCTCGACATGTGATCTTACACGCCCAATGCTAATATCGGTCTTTGGATCGCTGTGGCGCTCGATATGCCTTGTTGAAAGTGCCCCCTCGGCCTTGTTTCAAAAACGCCCCAAAAACTCCCATTCCACTTTGAACCTCATCTGACCCGTCTTCCCCCCTTTTGTTTGGAGCTCTGGACCGGTGGTGGTGACATCACCACCTCCAGCCCATCAAGGCGGTGTTCGGCGAGTTATTTGGGCGTCTCCACCCTCATCTCCGGCCAACGGCCGTGAGGTCCCTCCTCTTGGCGTTTCAACCAATCGAGGCGGTTTTTCTTTTGTTCTTCTTTATCTTTATCATGCTGTAGGTTCGTTGTAGCCCTCGAATTAACTCCATCTCTTCATTTGCGTGCTTCACGATCAACCAACCACCCATCACACCCTCGCCGGAGCTTCCCCGGCGAGTTTCACCTCCGCCGCCCATTCCCGCAAAACACCCTCGTTTCTCCCCTGGAACCACTCTCTCTCGTTTCGTTTTTGATCTGCAGGTGCCAGGTGCGCAAAGACCCTCCTAGGGGGGGTCGATTTTGTTGCCGCTCAAAGCTCCTGGGGGCCGTCCTCCCGCGCCAATCCGCAGCAGAGCCCCGGCTGTTTAGGCCATTTTGAAGCCGTCGCCCCTTTGAGGAAGCTCCGAGGAGGCTCTTCGAACCGTCGGAGGGGAATGAGAAGCACCACGGTGGAGATTTTGCAGCATAAAAGTTGCCCAGGCCGAGTCCGCGGATTTTTCTTCCAAGCCCTCTCCACGCTGTCCGATCGAGAAGCCTCCCCAGCTGCAGCAGCTGCCGTCGGATGTAGCACCACCTCCTGCCGTTAGATCGAGCCCTCAGGATTTAATCACGACCGCACGATGAAGGGGTATCGGCCTTCCCTGCTGCGACACGTGGCTTAAGTGAACGCAGCACCGCCGTTGGATGCGCCTACTGCTTGGGTATTTTGCATTCTCTGGCCCAGGCGTTTTTGCATTTTAAATTCAGCTCTTAAACATTCCTTAGTAGTTTAATTATTTGTGTAACAATTGCATGATTCCCCTCGGACTATCTCGCATTCTCATCCGCACCCTTGCCAGCTAGGCGCACGTGCGTGAGCACATGCGCTTGGGTATTTTGCGTACAAGGGGTTCGTTTTGTTGTATATTTCTTGTGAGTTCATAAATAGTTTTATCAGGTGTTATTTTTTTTTTGAACTTTTGTACTGAAGCCCTTAGGTTGTGATTAATTGCGTTTGGACCCTCGCCAGGCGCGCGTGCATGACACGTGCGCCCTGGCGTTTTTGCACTTGTATCCTCACTACTTTGGGCATTTCTTTCTAGTCCAGGAACTATTTTCTTAGTCAATTATTTTGTGGACATTTAACGAGAAGCCTCCTGCATTTCTTGAATATTACAAAAACGCCCCTGCAGTTATGTCTTTTCCTTATGCTTCTTGTATTTTTTGCTTGCTTCTATAAAAACACCAAAAAAATCCCCAAAAATCAGTGTAGATCTCTGCTGCATAGTGGTTTATCATCATATTTTTATTTTTCATAATTATTGCATTTTAATATTTATTAAAAATCAAAAATAGTCATTTTCAACACTGTTTGCATTATAAAATACCAAAAAAATATAAAAACACTCCAGAAAAATCCCAAAAAAAATATATTTTGTTCCTTTTAGTGTGTTTTAATTTCAGACCAAAAATCATTAAAAATACAAAACCAAACTCCTAAAAATCACAAAACTCTAAAAACCTTCATAAAAATTTATAAAATTCATAAAAAATCCAAAAATCGTGTTTTCTTTTCCTGAATTTTCCTTATTTTATTATCTTTAAGAGAAAATTAATTTGGAGAATTTTTGTTATTGTTTGCTATTTTATTTCTCCATTTTAAGTTTCAACCTTGCATTTTGCCACTGTTTTCTTTATTTTGCTAATTAAAAATACAAAAACATTCTAAAAATTACCCAAAAATCACAAAAATAGTAAAAAATATAAAAAGACCAAAAAGACTTTATTTGCTTATTTTTGAGTATTTTTATCTATTTTTATAAATATCTCTTGCTTCCTTTTATTACATTGTTTTTATTTTCCAATATTGAAAAAAAAGGAAAAAAATATAAAATATAAAAAGAAAATATATATCAGTAAATTAAAAATCAAAATATAAAAATATAAAATTAAAAATTAAATAAAAAAATATAAAATTAAAAACCCACAAAAAATACCATAGTAGACACTTGACTACATTCACACACAAGTACACTTTTGTGCAATTTTGCCCCGATCTAGCCTTTCTGCTCCCTGTGTTCGACCTCTACACATACTTGCACTATACACATCTTGTTGTAGAGTTATAATAAATTTTAACTCCGCACATTTATTTTCATTGCTTGATTTATCTGTTGTGGGTTAATTATTGTTTTAATCCGAATTTAGTGTAGTCGATTCAGCGACTGAGTTCCCGCCTTGTGTGGAACTTAAGATCATCGATTTTTGGGTTAAACAAATGGCGCCGTTGCCGGGGAGCAACAGCGCTTAGTTCGGGTCTTGTTTGTGATTGTGATTGATTGTTTATTTCGCGGCTTTTCTTTTTGCTATTTTATTTATTTTTGATATATCTGTTGAGCTGTCTGATCCCCTCTCTTGTTGACTTCGTGCGAGGAACCGTGGATCGAGGGAGGCGCTCCACCCTAGGCGCCTACGCACCCACGTGAAGCCGGTATCTGCCAGCCGAGCACCGAGGAGACGAAAAGGAAATTTTGAAGACCGAGCTCTACTTTAGTTGTAGAATTTATTTCCTGCATTTATTTTTGTAATTTGTAGTGAGAGAGAGACTATTAATTGTACTAATACAGGTACCCCCGGACTTGGACTTTCGAGCCTAATTTCCAAGTGATTGTTCACTTGGGGGCTCACCGCGGTTTTGTCGGCTTTTCTTCGCATTTTTTTATTTTGTTTTCCGGTTTTATTTTTCATTTCTTTTGTGTGATTGAGCCCTTAGCTTTTAGTATTGCTTGCGTAGCATTAGGTCCAAACACCTTAATCAACATTGCATATACCTATAGTTTTGTTTGGACTTAGTCAAATTATAAACAGTTGATCATCACCTTCAATCCGTCGCGCCGCGAGCTCTCCCCGCAAAGCGCTTTCCTCCTACCCTCAATTTGTTGAGCAGAGGAGGGGTGAGCCTAGACCGGACTCTAGAGTTGAGGATTGGTGGTCAACTTGTGGTTCTTCCCGCTAATAGCAATTTTCTGAAACTTAGGGCGATTTCATCGGCTTTTGCATTTGCATATAGATAGGTTTCAATTCTGTTGAGCATCCTTGCATGTAGAGTGCTGGAGGCAAGGTGAGCATTTACGCTTTAGCATTCATCATTGTTTTTACCGCTTGCATTGCATTCCCGCTCCTCTACCTCTGATTTTGATAACCTAGGTGCTCAAAGGAATTGACTCCCCGATAGGATCGTGCATTTTTACTAAAATTCCAAAAAAAGTGATAATCCATAAAATTGGGACTGCTAATATTACTCGACCCTAAAATCGACCAAAAAGAAAATATTCTCTTGGGGCGAGTAATCCCCTCATTGTCTTCGCTTTTACTTGCTCGCGCACACACTAAGGATTAGTGCCCAAATCCCATTTTATCCCCCTAAGTGTTTGCGCAATTTTTGACTTCTCGCCTAACTCTAAAACAGACAAGATAAAAAGACCGACTTTTCGGTCTCTACCGAGTTGAGTAGGTGAATTGAGGGTTTGATTTATTTTCATTTTTGTTTGTGATTGTTTTGTGTGTGTCCCAGATCACTTCTGCGCACTTGCGCCTTTCTTCTCACTTCTCTTGACTTGACCATCGTGCTCTCCCGATCATTTTCCTCTTGTTTCGAGATGGCCGACTGGAGCGTATTTTGTCCGGATTTTGCGGATCCCTCGTTCACTCTAGCTGGTCCACCTCCTTTTTTCCAGGAGGACTTTGCTCCTGACTTTTGTACATATCCGTCTCAGCCACAGTATCAGACCTTGGATTTCTACCACACCCACCTTCACTTCCGTATTCTCCACCTTCACATCCACCCGAGGCCAAGCTGTTGGAGTCACCTTTCATGGAGTCCACCCTTGAGCACTTGACCCAGATGATGGATCATATGAGACAGAGGATTGACCACCTCACTAGTACCAATAAGAGCGACCATGATGTTCCACCATTTGATGATGTGAGTTCACTCGAGGATTTCCATGAGAGCTTGCAATCACCAAAATTACAAAAAAATGAGAAAAATTTAAAAACACAAAAAGATTTCGGGAGACACACGATCGAGTCGGACTGTGAGGAGAGCGCCCACTTGCCAGACTTTTTGACCACGCATGCATTCACACCCGGTCCTACCTTTGACCCCGAGGATGCCGCTGTACAAACTGCTCTTGGCATTCCTCATGTATATGCTGATTCTGACCTCCTCCCTTGTATGGAGGAGGTCCAAAAATTCAAAAAAATGCTGACTGAACCCGAAGTGGTGGCCACCATACATGAGATTATCCGTGCCCCACTTCAGCAGGCCATGACCGATTCATCTTCTCCTCTTCCCAAGAAGAGAAAGCGGAGGAGCAGATCTGAGCGTCATATCTTGACCATGGCCACTGCCCACGGCATCACACACCGTCCCATTCCTCGA